>OU342741.1:164213294-164535977 GCA_910589775.1 Avena eriantha | reverse complement strand
CCCATGGATCCACCAGTGTCATTGCCATGTGTGTTCTTTTTAGTAACAACAACTAGAGTCATCTTGCATGTGTGTTCTTTTCAACATAGCACCTATGGATCCACCAGTGTCATGCATGTGTCTTGCTTTTCCACAATCCAGCCCTAGAACCACCCACAGTGTCATTGCATGTGTGTTGTTTTCACTAAAACAAACAGTTGTCATTGCACGTTGTGTTCTTTTCCACATACCACATTTGGATCCTTTCACCACCACCGGTGTCATTGCATGTGTTTTTTTTTCACAATCACACCCATGGGATCACACGCCCAATGTCCATTGCATGTGTTTTCTTTTCCACTAACAACAAACCAGAGTCATTTGCATGTGTGTTTCTTTTCACATACCACATATGGATCCACTAGGTCGTATGCCATGTGTGCTCTTTCACAATGTCCACAACATGGATCCACCATTGTGGTCATTGATGCTGTGTTCTTTTTAGTGTAACAACAACCAGTTTCTATTGCATAGTGTTGTTCTCTTTCAGAGACACACACTGGATCCACCAGTGTCATGTCTTGTGTATTCTTTTACTAACAACAACAAGAGTCATTGAAATGTGTGCTCTCTTCAGAGACCACACATGGATCCACCAGTGTCATTGCATGTGTGTTCTTTTCAGTAACTACAACCGGAGTTATTGCATGTGTGTTCTTTTCACATAGCACATATGGATCCACTAGTGTTATTGAAATGGTGTTATGTACAGAGACCACACATGGATCCACCAGTGTCATTGCATGTGTATTCTTTTTAGTAACAACAACCTGAGTCATTTTGCATGTGTGTTCTTTCACATACCACGTATGGATCCACCAGTGTCATTACATGTGTGTTCTTTTCACAATCCACCCATGGATCCACCAGTGTCATTGCATGTGTGTTCTTTTTAGTAACAACAACCAGAGTCATTTTGCATGTGTGTTCTCTTTACATACCACCTATGGATCCACCAGTGTCATTCCATGTGTGTTCTTTTTAGTAACAACTACCAGAGTCATTTTGCATGTGTGTTCTTTTCACATACCACCTATGGATCCACCAGTGTCATTGAAATGTTGTGTTCCCTACAGAGACCGCACATGGATCCACCAGTGTCATTGGCATGTGTGTTCTTTTTAGTAACAACAACCAGAGTCATTTTGCATGTGTGTTCTTTTCACATACCACCTATGGATCCACCAATGTCATTCCATGTGTGTTCTTTTCACTAACAACAACCAGAGTCATTTTGCATGTGTGTTCTTTTCACATACCACCTATGGATCCACCAGTGTCATTGAAATGTGTGTTCTCTTCAGAGACCACACACGGATCCACCAGTGTCATTGCATGTGTGCTCTTTTCACAATCCACCCATGGATCCACCAGTGTCATTGCATGTGTGTTCTTTTTAGTAACAACAACTAGAGTCATCTTGCATGTGTGTTCTTTTCACATACCACCTATGGATCCACCAGTGTCATTGCATGTGTGTTCTTTTCACAATCCAGCGATAGATCCACCAGTGTCATTGCATGTGTGTTGTTTTCACTAAAACAACAATGTCATTGCATGTGTGTTCTTTTCACATACCACATTGGATCCACCAGTATCATTGCATGTGTTTTTTTTTCACAATCCACCCATGGATCCACCAGTGTCATTGCATGTGTGTTCTTTTCACTAACAACAACCAGAGTCATTTTCCATGTGTGTTCTTTTCACATACCACATATGGATCCACCAGTGTCATTGCATGTGTGCTCTTTTCACAATCCACACATGGATCCACCAGTGTCATTGGATGTGTGTTCTTTTTAGTAACAATAACCAGTGTCATTGCATGTGTGTTCTCTTCAGAGACCACCCATGGATCCACCAGTGTAATTGCAGGTGTGTTCTTTTTACTAACAACAACAAGAGTCATTGAAATGTGTACTCTCTTCAGAGACCACACATGGATCCACCAGTGTCATTGCAGTGTGTTCTTTTCAGTAACAACAACCAGAGTCATTACATGTGTGTTCTTTTCACATACCACATATGGATCCACCAGTGTGATTGAAATGTGTGTTCTCTACAGAGACCACACATGGATCCACCAATGTCATTGCATGTGTGTTCTTTTTAGTAACAACAACCAGAGTCATTTTGCATGTGTGTTCTTTTCACATACCACCTATGGATCCACCAGTGTCAATGCATGTGTGTTCTTTTCACAATCCACCCATGGATCCACCAGTGTCATTGCATGTGTGTTCTTTTTAGTGACAACCAGGGTCATTTTGCATGTGTGTTCTCTTTACATACCACCTATGGATCCACCAGTGTCATTGCATGTGTGTTCTTTTTAGTAACAACTACCAGAGTCATTTTGCATGTGTGTTCGTTTCACATACCACCTATGGATCCACCAGTGTCATTGAAATGTGTGTTCTCTACAGAGGCCGCACATGGATCCACCAGTGTCATTGCATGTGTGTTCTTTTCAGTAACAACAACCAGAGCCATTTTGCATGTGTGTTCTTTTCACATACCACCTATGGATCCACTAGTGTCATTGCATGTGTGTTCTTTTCACTAACAAAAACCAGAGTCATTTTGCATGTGTGTTCTTTTCACATGCCACCTAAGGATCCACCAGTGTCATTGAAATGTGTGTTCTCTTCAGAGACCACACATGGATCCACCAGTGTCATTGCATGTGTGCTCTTTTCACATACCACCTATGGATCCACCAGTGTCATTGCATGTGTGTTCTTTTCACAATCCACCCATGGATCCACCAGTGTCATTGCATGTGTGTTCTTTTCACTAAAACAACCAGAGTCATTGCATGTGTGTTCTTTTCACATACCACATTTCGATCCACCAGTGTCATTGTATGTGTGCTCTTTTCACAATCCATCCATGGATCCACCAGTGTCATTGCATGTGTGTACTTTTCACTAAAAACAACCAGAGTCATTTTGCATGCGTGTTCTTTTCACTACCACATATGGATCCACCAGTGTCATTGCATGTGTGCTCCTTTCACAATATACACATGGATCCACCAGTGTCATTGGATGCGTGTTCTTTTTAGTAACAACAACCGGTGTCATTGCATGTGTGTTCTCTTCAGAGACCACACATGGATCCACTAGTGTCATTGCATGTGTGTTCTTTTTACTAACAACAACAAGAGTCATTGAAATGTGTGCTCTCTTCAGAGACAACACATGGATCCACCAGTGTCATTGCATGTGTGTTCTTTTCAGTAAAAACATCCACAGTCATTGCATGTGTGTTGTTTTCACATACCACATATGCATCCACCAGTGTGATTGAAATGTGTGTTCTCTATAGAGAGCACACATGGATCCACCAGTGTCATTGCATGTGTGTTCTTTTTAGTAACAACAACGAGAGTCATTTTGCATGTGTGTTCTTTTCACATACCACCTATGGATCCACCAGTGTCATTGCATGTGTGTTCTTTTCACAATCCACCCATGGATCCACCAGTGTCATTGCATGTGTTTCTTTTTAGTAGAACAACCAGAGTCATTTTGCATGTGTGTTCTCTTTACATACCACCTATGGATCCACCAGTGTCATTGCATGTGTGTTCTTTTTAGTAACAACTACCAGAGTCATTTTGCATGTGTGTTCTTTTCACATACCACCTATGGATCCACCAATGTCATTGAAATGTGTGTTCTCTACAGAGACCACACATGGATCCACCAGTGTCATTGCATGTGTGTTCTTTTTAGTAACAACAACCAGAGTAATTTTGCATGTGTGTTCTTTTCACATACCACCTATGGATCCACCAGTGTCATTGCATGTGTGTTCTTTTTACTAACAACAACAAGAGTTATTTTGCATGTGTGTTCTTTTCACATACCACCTATGGATCCACCAGTGGCCTTGAAATGTGTGTTCTCTTCAGAGACCACACATGGATCCACCAGTGTCATTGCATGTGTGCTCTTTTCACAATCCACCCATAGATCCACCAGTGTCATTGCATGTGTGTTCTTTTTAGTAACAACAACCAGAGTCATCTTGGATGTGTGTTCTTTTCACATACCACCTATGGATCCACTAGTGTCATTGCATGTGTGTTCTTTTCACAATCCACCCATGGATCCACCAGTGTCATTGCATGTGTGTTCTTTTCACTAACAACAAGTGGAGTCATTGCATGCGTGTTCTTTTCACATACCACATATGGATCCACCAGTGTCATTGCATGTGTGTTCTTTTTACTAACAACAACCAGAGTCATTTTGCATGGGTGCGCTCTTTAGAGACCACACATGGATCCACCAGTGTCATTGAAATGTGTATTATTTTCAACTACTGCCGTTGGCCACAAACAATCGGGACGCAGAACTAACCAGCAACCGCTCTGGGCTTCTAGAAGACCCGATCCCCAATTGATAGGCGTCGTTGGATCGGGGTGCGTGGACGATAGTGATGTCCTTTGCGAGGGCGATCCGCGAGAAGTCTGTTGTGCGAACTGATTGGCCGTGGCATATACGCTGGGCCTACGTCCTTGCCTTTATCCGCTTGACCTCAGGGCCGAAAATCAGATCGTGTTCCTTCATCGCCATGGAGAGGGAGAGGCCCAAACTCAGCTTGCACGAGGCTCAGATGTTCGCCCACTACGACATACTCGCGCCACTGTTAGCGAGGCTTCCAGCCGGCTTCGAGCTCTGCTACGCCAGGGTTCCTGTCACGCCGCTCTTGCGCGACAACGCGTTGGCGAGGCAGATCGAGGAGCACCACCGCCAGCTGACGGAGCGGAAGAGGGAAATGGCGTGGTACTCGAGTACGAGCGCATACTGGCGAAAGTTGTTCAAGAAGGAGCGGGCTGCGTTGATTGTGCTATGCGGAACCCACCGGCGGGAGATCCACCCTGATCTGCGCAACCCCGAAGGGAGGCTGCGCTTCTAGGCAGTGCCTAGGCGTACGACCTCCACCGTTATCGATGCAGCGCGCCGTGAAGAATCCATGAGGAGGAGGAACACTGCTGGGAACGTCGGCATCGATTCCGATGCGGAGGAGGCTGGCGGCGACGTGGACAACGTCGTCAATGATGGAGACTGCGGGAGCGTCATAGTCGATTAGGGCCACTTAAGCATAAATTAAATGGGAAAATTTACAGCAAGACACCGTTATTTTCTGTCATTTGTTGCAACACACCGTCTGATTGTGTCTTTGCCAGGTACCATTACAATTGAGCGGTGTGTTTTTGCAAACGCCAGAAAATAATGGTGTCTTGTAGCAAGTTTTCCCAAATTAAATATATGTACGGTATCTTAATGCGCTCTTTGGATCTGGGTCACCTGAGTCATGGTCGATTATCGTCATAATCTATATATGTTGGCCATGTTTTAGTTGTCTTTGTCTTTGAAACTAGATCTATCGAAACTCGTCCGATCCTGAAAATAAAGTCCGCGGTTCCCTGGCATATCTGATGGGACAATACGCTGACTCTGCTCCCAACACTTGATGGCACAACCGTAATTTGGAGTGCGCCCGAGGAGAAGGGATCGAGTGTGTTGTAATCATGTACTACTCCTGTCCAGATATAACTGACTTAGTTTTTTTAGATATTTAATAAATGTGTCTATACCCAAAACATGTCTAGACACATGTTTTAGATTTCTCTGTCTTTCAAACTAATCAAAAGTCGTCAAATTATGAACAAACAGTCATTGCGTTCACACCTGATGGGACAATACGCTGACTTTGCTACTTGATAGCACAGCCATAATTCTGGAGTGCGCCAGAGGAGATGGGAATGCAAGGGAGATGGGAACTAGTAGCCGCGTCCAAACGCAGGTAAAAAATTAATGTAATAATATTTTTAAAAAATGTAATCTAGTCCACATGACCCTATCACAAACACGTTGCACGCGCTAGATATAAATAAAGACGACATGGCTAGTTTAGTTTCAATGATACAATTCAACATAGGACGTTACTGTGGCCACATCTTTCTGCTCCTCTTATTAGTCTGCTAGCCCACACTGCATTAAGCATCAGTTGATAACTATAAAAAAAATGATAAAATGGCAAATAAAACAATTTTTAAGCTTACCTTTCATCCGGAGAATCGTACAAAGATGAAATTGGCAAGGATTTATTATCTCCTGCAGTTAGCCGAAAGATCCTCAAGAGCATCCTCAATCACCCCTGCAACTTCTTCATATTCTAATACACCTCCATTATTTGCCCTTTCCTCCCCGTTCCGCTTACCCTTTTGTTTCTTTTCACACCCTTTTCTCGCCGGCACCTCCACTTCTTCATAAATTGGCTGCTTACGTATGTTTTCCTTCGAGTGCTCATCACCGTCTTCGCGCTGCTCTTCCGCCAATTCTGGCTGAGAAGCCTCATTTTCTGCCACCGGGGTGTGAACAGGGACAATAGCATGTGTAACTGGGTTTTTGCGCAACCTCTTGATATGGCCGAATCCGCCACAACGTCCGCATTTCCTTTTCCTAGCACCAAGCCTTGGACCTTTATCGGTGGAGGCTACGATCCTTAGCTTTCTAGGCCTCCTAGGTGGCCTCCAAAGAACTGGTGGTTGAAGTTTGAACCCTGGATCAACAATCTCCCAATCATTTTCATCGGCCATAGGTGATACGTTTTCTGCATAAGTTGCAGCAAACTTGTCCACGGAGAAATAGTTGTCGACATAGTTCTCTATTTCAGATCTCTTACCTCTAAGCTTTAAGATGAAGTAAATTGCATGGTGACATGGTAGACTAGTAATCTGCCACTGCCTGCATGAACAAGTCTTGTTTCCAATGTCTACAGTGTACCTCCGTTCACTTCCATGCTTGTATTCTGCATAAACCTTAGCCAATGTTCAGGAACTTCTGACCACCTCATCTTTATCGTTCTCATTGCCCTGGTTCTTGCATTCAGTAACATAACCACCTATGGAACTATTTTATGGCCTAAAAAATTTCTTGCACAAATTCTTTGCCTTAAATCTATCTTCACCATTATGCACTGTCTTATTGCATCCAACAAAATAACAATTCCAAGTGTCTTCATGCCTGAAATCTTATCATTGGAACTCTCTGCCAAATTATTGCATACAAAATCCACCTTGCTTAACTCACCAAACTTGCTTCTGGCCCATAGCTTGGTGTGATGTTCCTCAAGGTATTTTTTTCACCTTTGGAACTACATACATGTTCTGCAAGTAAGTAGCATGCGTGCTTGGGATGTATGTGTATGCTGATCGCCACAAGTACTCTTCAAAGATCTTTCCTTCGAACTTCTTCGTGAAGTTAGTAGCGAGGTGCCGCATGTATTCCCTATGCTCAACCCTAGGAAACACAGCATCAACAACATTCTCAAGACCCTCGGATGCACCGGTGTGTATCACCAAGCCTTCAGGGTGACCAATTACTTCCCGTAGTCTCTACATGAACCATGTCCAGCTTTCATTTGATTCACCCTCAAGAATAGCATAAGCTACGGGTAGAAGCCAATTATGCACGTCCAAAGCACAAGCAGAAGCAACATGTCCCCTGAACTTCCCTGTTAAAGACGTTGCGCCTATTGCCAAGTATGGCCTGCAGCCGTCTAGGAACCCCTTCCAGCATGCCTTCAGGCAGACAAAACATCTCCTTAAGCATATCTTATCTGCATGCTTATACCTGACCCCCTCGAGACCTTTTCTCTCCCTTTCACAACCTCGTAATCGATGTCAACAACACTACCAGGTGATGTTTTCTCTACCTGAGCTTTGAAACTATACAACATATGAAAACTGTCATTCCACTTGCCTTGAATGAAGTCTAGAGCCATCTCCTTCCCATCAAAGACTCTGTGATAAGGAATTAGAACGTTAAATTTTTTGCTAATCTTTGCTCTGAGTTCAGCTGGTCCAATGTTATGATCCTGCCTCACCCAGTCAAGTATAGTAGCAGCAATCCACTTGGTAGTCTTCAGTCTAAATTTACCACTTAAATAAGTATTTGTTGGGGATATACTTTCCGGGTATCCTCAACGTTCCTCACTGACCAGGGTGGCCCACTTCGGGTTAGAGCTTTGCTTCACGGGCGGCCCAGTTAGAGAGAGAAGACGGAGTCCCATCCGGCTACGGAAAGGCCCAGAAGACTTACCGACTTAGGCCCATAATGTTACTTGTAGTTCAAGATGTACTCTGTAACCAACTCTTAGTCGTAGCCGGATTGATCTCTCCTGTAAACCCTAGGCCGGATATCTATATAAGCCGTCCTAGGGAGAGCCTTTAGAGAAAAAACTAGACGACCAATAGTCTACAATCTCAACTCGCACAGGCGAAACCCTTGTAACCCATATTCCGGCTTTGCCGTATTACTGGATTGATAGCAGGAGTAGGGTCCGTCCAAAGCCGGCGGATTTGAAACTGGGTAAAATTGTGTGCTCATCGTCTCGGAACACCATACGCCTCACACCCTTCTCTTCCGCATGCCTCGAGGACACCCTCATGGCGTACTTGTCATCAATCCGACGACAGTTGGCGCCCACCGTGGGGCAAGTCAGCTTCGGATCTACGTTCTGAGCGGAATCTGCAAGAATCGGAATCGGAGAGACCATCGCCGTCGATCGCATCCTCTACGCTAGCGACGTCCCTCTCATCGTTCTCGACGAGACTTGGATTCCGGCTAGGGAGGCCGTGACTGCTTATACAATCATGTCTTTTGGCGAGATCGATGTTTACATCGGTTTCGCTGAACCTGCCCAACCCACCCCAGCGGTGATGATAGAGGCAGAAGAAACTTCTGGGTCCCCTTTGTCCGCGGAGGCGGCAGAGTTCTGGATCTCAGAAAACCCTAATCCCACCCAGCCCGCACCAGTTGCGGAGATAGTGGATAAATCCGAGCCTGAAGAAAACCTCGCGGACCAAGTCGAATCCGGAGTGGATCTCCCTGGAGAAGCCGGATCCTAGATCGACGCACCCGTGGAAGTCGAAATCCAGGCAAAGCACATCAACGACACTGATCTCGACTCCGATGATGTCGGGACAGACAAGCCTTTCCTCAGGTACCTCAGGAAGCATGCATCGCACTTCATTGGATACGTTGGATTCGGATCCGGCTCTGCCGATGCTAGAGAAAACACCGACTCGATGCTGGAGGCAATTGGAACAAACGCCGATGTTCCCGCATCCTCGGATGAGTCCATGACATCGGCAGATTTCTGAAAGTTCTCCGCGGAATATGACGAGGAGTACAACTCCAAAGCTGCAGAAGACGGAGAAGCCATGGACGAAGGATCCGGGGAACACTCTCCCAAAGCGCAGGATGATATGGAGGTCGGAGACAATCCGAACTCCAGATGTCCGAAAGTACTGCTCAGAGCTTGACTCCGGGAAACGGACCCAAAGCCGTCTTTGCTACCGGCGCTTCCAAGAGGGCAAAGAAGAAGAAGAAGAAGAACAAGACCCCGGCAAAAGACCCTCTGACAGAGGAGGTGATTGCTGAGGAATACGAGGAAGACTCGGATGGAGCACTTATCCCAGACGAGCCGAAAAAAGAAGCAACGGTGGATGGGCACGTGATCACTGAAGGTGCACGTAAACTCATCGATGCCGCATTAACCACACCTATCCCTACAGCTGCAGAACTTACCGCAGATGAGCTGGACGAAAGGGCCCAAGCCCTAGAAGCGCGTCGTCAACAACTCTTTGATGAAGCCAAAAACATCGAGGTGGAGAAGAAGCGCATGTAAAACAAGGAGTACATGTCCCGTCTGCATCAGAAGACACGGAAGCGTCACGTAGATAACAACCAATTCCCACGTGTCCGTGCCGTCCTTTTTGGAGAAGAGATGGGAAAGCCATGGAAGGACAGCAATGGAGATTGGGTTTACCCAACACCAGTGCAAAATACTGTGGCAGCTCGCGAAATTCTATCAGCTAATCCAGGACCAGAAGAGATACGCTTGGGTATCAAGCTACTCAACAAAGGACTGGAGCAGCAAAAGGTCGCCCTGTCGGGAAGCCAAAAGCTGGTCTCGGATTCCGACCAATGTCGCACAGATCCGGCATGGGCTGGCGTAAGATCCCACTATGTTCGGGTGCAGTATCATAACCCCGAATGCAGGGAAGACAATTATTCAAGAACCGGATCGACGGGGCAGCACCGCAGGGCTACACATAACTAGAGCAACGTCGCTCCAGTAGCCGAGAAAGACGCAATCGCTGCGCTCAATCCGAGGAATCCTTCCCGAACGGGAGAAGATAACGAAAAACATCGGGAGGAGGATCGTCAGAAAATGCCACCTCCTAGACATGAAAACCGTCCGGCTGAACCTTACCATGGTGGGAATGACGGATGAAGGAACGACGGAAACCATGCTGGTACAAGCCGGCAGGGGGCCCGTCACAGTCAAGAACCTCCTCGGAACCAGAATAATGACGCTCCGGACGAAGGCCGGCGATCAGCCGGAAACAACCCAGCTACACCACCCTCTCCACTGCACAGTTATCACAACGGCCCCCAAGGAGGTCAAGGAGGACGACATGACGGAGGAGGTGGTGGCAGAAGCCGAAGTCCGGCTCCAAGGCACCGCAGCCATAGCCGATATTCGGGACGATCCCTATCCCCGAACGACGCAAGGCACAGGATCAACTCCAACATAGAGGCTCGGCGCTACGAAAACGATGACGTATACGTGGGCCCAAAGTGCTTTGGACCACGCATCAGAGCTAAAAAATTCCCGGAAGGATTTGCTATCTCAAGACATATTCAAGCCTACGACGGCATTGCTCGGCCAGACACCTGGTTACAGGACTTCTTCCAAGCTTGCTGCATCGCTAAAGGAGGAAACAGCCTGGTCGCAACCCGATATCTCCCACTTATGTTACGGAAGACGGCGCGATCATGGCTCAATGAACTTCCGGCAAACACCATCCACAACTGGTATGACTTACAAAGTGCGTTCTTTCAGAATTTCGAAGGCACATATCGGAGGCCCTGTATAGTTGGAGACCTACAGCGTTGCACCCAGAAAGGCGGAGAAACTTGCCGAGATTATCTCGGACGATGGATTGACACCAAGAACTCCTGCGAGGGAGTAAATGATCAAACTGCGATTGAAGCTTTTATTTCAGGTCTCCCAATTGGATTACTGCGCCATCGCTTGAAGTGTGACAAGGTTACTGATCTGGGAGAGATTATAGAAACAGCGAGCAAGTATGCAGATGCTGACAACGATGCAGAGGGATTACTTAACGTCCTAGCTGTACCACAATTAGCAAAGACAAAGCAACAGGCTCAGAAACGCAAAAACACCTCGGAAGAAAAACCCAACACGGAGACAGCAGTAGTCACTACTGTTTCTGGGACAGGAGGACGAGGAGGACGTGGTGGAGGCCGCTGGCGTGGTCGTGGGACATCAAGGGTCCAAGGTAGAGGAGAGCAACAACCAGGAAAAACCTACATGTGGGCCGACATTGCCAATAACCCATGTGTGCATCACTTAGACGCCAATGGGGGCTCGTCCCACACCAACGCTGAATGTCGTTTTAACGATGACATCAAGAGAGATGATACCGCGGGCTACAAAGCTAAGCGGAAGAAGGGAAAGAAAAATCCCGAAAAAGAAAAAGAGACCAAGGAAGATTCCAACATGGAGGAAGCCAACGCTTCAAATCCCAAGTCGGAAGGGAAGAAAACATTTCCTACCAAGAAGGACACTTACGTCACCTTCCTCGGATCTCAACCAGCAAAGGTCAAGAAAGCAGTTGTCCACGAGCTCAACGCAATAGTTCCGGCTGTCCCTCAGTATTTGGACTGGTCGGAGGTGGCAATCACATTTGACCGCACTGATCATTCGCCTAAGTTGCATAGGCTAGGAAAATACGCCTTAATCGTCAATCCACTTATTGACAGTTATGGTTTCTCCAAGACCCTCATGGACGGTGGTAGTAGCATCAATATTCTCTACGTAGAAACGCTACGCTGGATGAAGATCTCGGAAACACAGCTTAACCATAGCTCTGTGATTTTTCACGGGGTTGTACCAGGAAGACAAGCTAATTCCCTGGGAGAGATCACTTTGGATGTTACTTTTGGAACACCAAAAAATTATCGAACGGAGGCACTTTCCTTCGAAGTGGTCCCATTCAAGAGCGCATACCACGCTATATTCGGACGTCCGGCTTACTGGGCTTTTATGGCTCGCCCATGTTACATTTACAATATGATGAAAATTCCAGGTCCCAACGGCGTGATCACCATCAGGGGTGACCCGAAGAAAGCGCGAGAATGCGAGGATGGAAATGCCGCCTTTGCCGAAGCCGTGCTGCACGCCCAGGAGTACCAGGAGATAAAGAAGAGCATAGATCCGTCCGAGATGCCCACGACGAAGGAGGTGACAAAACCAAATCCGGAGTTCAAGGCATCAGAAGAGACGAAGACGACGCCATTGAAGGATGATGACCCCTCCAAGGTGACCCAGATAGGCGCAGGCCTAAGTAGCGCATAGGAAGGCGCGCTCGTCAAGTTCCTCCGAGCAAATCAAGATATCTTCGCATGGCAGCCATCTGACATGATCGGAGTACCTAGGGAACTTGCCGAGCACTCTCTAAATGTAAACCCGAACGCTAAACCCGCCAAACAGTCCTTACGACGGTTTGGTGACGAAAAGCGTAAGGCAATAGCTAAGGAACTAGCGCGGCTCGAGTTAGCCAGATTCATAGAAGAGGTCATCCATACTGAATGGTCGGCCAACCCTGTAATGGTCCCTAAAAAGGACACTACTGATTTAAGGATGTGTGTTGATTATACTGCCTTGAACAAGGCTTGTCCAAAAGATCCATTCGCTCTGCCTAGAATTGATCAAGTTATCGATTCTACGGTAGGCTGGGAAATCCTCTGTTTTCTCGACGCATATTCCGGTTATCACCAAATCTGGATGAAGGAATCTGAAAAAATCAAGACTTCATTCATAACCCCTTTCGAAACTTTCTGTTATGTTACGATGCCCTTTGGGCTGAAGAACGCAGGAGCTATGTACCAGCGCACGATGCAGCGTTGCCTCCATGATCAACTCGGGCGCAATGTACATGCATATGTGGATGATATCGCGGTCATGTCCAAAAAGATGGAAACATTGGTTTCCGACTTAGAGGAGACGTTCGCCAATTTACAAAAATACAACATCATGCTTAACCCGAAGAAATGCTTCTTTGGAATACTAGCCGGAAAATTGTTAGGTTTTATTGTGTCTCAACGAGGCATAGAGGTGAACCGTGACAAGATCAAGGCTATTCTCAATATTTCCAGGCCAACTCGCCTGAAGGATGTACAAAGATTAACTGGTTGCATCGCCGCGGTCAGTCGATTTGTAAGCCGGCTTGGTGAAAGAGCCGCACCATTATACAAACTCCTGAAGAAAACCAAGGATTTTGTCTGGACTGACGAAGCCGAAGCTGCACTACAAGACCTGAAGAAAGTAATCTCATCTGCTCCTATCCTTGCAGCACCGGAACCTCAGGAACCGATGTTGCTTTACATTGCTGCGACAAATAGGGTTGTCAGTATAGTTATGGTGGTGGAGAGACCAGAAGAAAATCAGGAGCACATGGTGCAGCGTCCGACGTACTTTGTCAGCGAGGTCCTAACAGAATCAAAATAGCGATATCCGCACTATCAAAAGTTGGCTTACAGTGTTTTTTCTGGGATCTCGTAAGTTACGACACTATTTTCAGGAGCACCCAATTACCGTGGTGAGCAAAGCTCCCATGAGAGATATAATCAATAACAGCGATGCTACAGGACGCGTCACCAAATGGGGCATAGAGCTTGCAGCTTTCGATATTGAGTACAAACCCCGGACAACAATCAAATCCCAGATCCTTGCCGACTTTGTCGCTGATTGGACAGAGACCAAGGAGAACATGGTCCTCCCGGAGTCGGAATATTGGACCCTCTTTTTTGACGGATCCAAGGCTAAGGGAGGGCTCGGGGGCTGGCGTGGTGCTCAAATCACCCCTAGGAGATAAACTTTTATATGTGCTGCAGATCCACTTCACAGCAACAAACAACATTGTCGAGTATGAAGCACTGCTGCATGGAATCCGGATTGCTAAGGATATTGGCATCCGTCGTTTGATGTGTTATGGAGATTCGGATCTTGTTGCTCAGCAAGTGTCGGATATTTGTAATGCAAATAAGCACATGGCAGCATATAAAGCTGTCGTGGATGATCTATCTAAATCGTTCGAAGGGTTTGAAGTTTAACACATCCCTCGAGCAGAAAATGAGGAAGTAGATGCACTATCTCGAATAGGTTCTGCACGGAAAGAGGTTCCATATGGCGCATTTTTAGAGCACCTCAAAGTTCCCTCGATAAAGGGAGTAGATGAGGAGTATCCGACCAAATCTGACTCACCTTTAATAGCAGTTCTGGCTGTAATTCCCAGCTGGACTGAACCCTTCCTTGATTACTTGGTAGATGGCAAATTACCCGAAGACGAGGTGCTGAGCCAGTAGATTATCCGACGAGCAAAAGCCTATACTATTGTTAAAGGTGAGCTCCATAAACGGAGTGTTTCTGGGGTTTTTCAGCGCTGTGTATCTCCGGAAGAAGGAGTGGAAATCTTAAGAGAAATCCACAAAGGCGAGTGTGGTCACCACACTGCAGCCAAATCTTTAGTGGGAAAAGCTTTTCGACATGGTTTTTAGTCAAGACATGCAAAGGCTGCCAAAAGTACGCCAAGCAAGCTCATGTTCCGGCTGATCAGCTGCCAACAATACCTATAACATGGCCTTTTGCGGTCTGGGGGCTTGATATGGTAGGACCTTTTAAATGAGCTCCAAGTGGATTTACTCACCTCTTAGTGATGGTGGATAAATTCACGAAATGGATCGAGGCTAAACCTGTCACTAGTTGTGATGGAGCAACAGCCAAAAGATTTGTCGAGAATGTTATAATCCGGTATGGTTATCCGCATAGCATTATCACGGACAACAGGAGTAACTTTTCAATGGGAGAGTTGGTTGAATTCTGCGACGAGAAAAATATCCGGCTTGACATTGCGTCAGTCGCACATCCACAGGGTAACAGACAAGTCGAAAGAGCAAATGGTTTAATTCTACAAGGCTTGAAACCAAGACTCAAAGCACCACTGAAACGTGCTGCGGGGGCTTGGGCAGAGGAACTACCCTCTTTAATTTGGAGTTTGCGAACAACTCCGAACAGGTCAACAGGATATACACCATTCTTCTTGGTCTATGGCGCAAAAGCAGTTCTTCCTAGTGATTTGATCCGAACTAGATCTTTCAATAAAGGTGATTTGGTTCTCCGGCTTGTGCAACAAGGAAAGCACAAACTTTCCCCAATATGGGAAGGGCCCTTTTTGGTTAGTCGAGTATTGCACAATGGGTCGTACTACTTAACTTACATGAGGCCAGTCAAAGAAAGACCTGCTACTAAGAAGAGAAAGAGAGCTGGAGGCAGTACAAATCCGGAAGAATTAGACAGACCATGGAATATTGCTCAGCTATGTCCCTTTTATTCTTAGTTTTATCTTTCTTTGTAATTATACATATGTACATGCTCTGTGAGAAATAAAAAATTTGGTTACCTCAAAGTTTTCCTAAGAAGTTTTTACCATCTTATTTCCTAAAGATCATGTCATAGTCGAAAATCCCAGAATGCTTGAAAGTACTTTATGCTCATGTTCGTTCTGGTTTAGATTTCCGATTCTAAAACTGCTACCTTCGGGTATAACTCTAAAAAAAACTCTAGTCTTTACTTGGGTTATTTGTCTGATTGCTGGATGCGGGTATTTTCCGAGTAGTGAATTGTTGGTACTGGAAGCCGGCTTTGTTTCCGAGTTTAAACTGGTTTAGCAATTGAGCTCTGTTGCTCGGCAAAGTTTCCGGCTGAAGGTTTAGCCGGCTCACGAAAGGGATGAGGCGGAAAGCCAGATAAACGATAAGTAGAGGCGGAAAATTCCAAGTGCTTATGCAAACATTTTAGGCACACAAATAATCTAAGACAAAAGTGCTGAATAGATAAAAAAAACTTGGCACTAGCAAAAGTCATAGTACTTAATATTTACAAAACGCATCATGTCTTTCCAGAATAATACATAGTTTTCTGATCTATGATGCAGGAGGAGATGAAGGAACTGTTGGATCGCTGGTTACTCCGCCTTGATATCGTGCCGAGATGTCCGGATCCGAGGCGGTCCGTTCATCGTCGGAAACTTCTTCGGCGTCTTGTGGAGGAGGTGGTGGAGTATCCATGCGGGTGAAGAAGGGCGTCTCGTAGCTGGTCAGATCAGCTACGTGACACCCATATCCGGTGCAGGAGTGCATGATAGCTTGAAGTTCTTGCTCCTGGCCGTCTTCGTCTACTTTGCAGTACCCTCTGGTCACTTGCCATATCTCTATGTTTCCATGGTGGCTCATGACCATGGTGAGAGCGCTCTGCGCAGCGGTCCGCGCGTAGGACATGTTCCAGTCCCGAACAAGCTACGACATCTCCTTGGCCTTCTCCCGCACTTGGAAGTCCGACATGCTTGGCATGTCCGGAATCCTAAGAGATTCACCAATGTCCTCAAGGGACTGGCGATAGTCATGAATGAGATCACCGACTTGAGTAAGCCGGTGAGTGCGGGGTTCGGACGAGGAGGAGTCCGTCAAGTTCAGAGGACCTACACACAAAACAAGTCAATGAAAATCCGACATTAATGAAAGTCGAAGAAAGAATAAATCAGATAGACGGAACATACCAAGAATGATGTCGTCAATCTTGGCTTTCTCTTCCCGGAGACTCTGGAGTTCAGCCCAGAGCGCCTGGGAGATATCCTTCTCTCTACCAACCTCATTCTTGAGGTCCGAGATAACCTTATCTTGAGCGGCAATGTTGAGAACACGCTCTTCAGTGGCCATGGAGGAGGACTCGAGAACTTGAGCTATGCTCCTTTCATGATCAGCCTTAAGCTTATCCAGCTCTTGTCGAAGTCCCTTGTTCTCCACCACTAAGGTTTTAAGGTTCTCGGCCTCTTCAATCATAGCGATGGATTGCTTCACCAACGCTGTAAGTCAAAAAGAACAACAGTTTAGAAAAAATCGATATTGGAAAAGTAAAAGACAAGGTTTGAATCTCGAAATGTTACCTTCTGCTTCATCCTTTGCTAGCTTGAGCTCAGCATTCTTAAGCCGGAGAGCTTTGATTTCTCTCCGCTTATCACAGACATTTTTTAACAATTCCTGGTTATAGGAACATACTTTCTATAAGTCAGAATACCCAAAGTCAGAAAGCTACTTAAGACTCGGGCTAATATTTTTTGCTAAATATCAGCACGAGCCTTGGGGGCTACACTAGTTCGTTCTTTGGCATCCTAATGAAAGCATAAACTCGGATTTCTATATCCTACTTCATGCTTGGGGGCTAGAGGATATGATATAACATAAGGTAAAAAACAAGAGTTGGAATTCCGACTTACATATTGCTCGCCGATGAGTTTGTCTAGACCCGCGTTCACCTCAACTACCACCTTCTCGGCGAGAGTAAGAGGAATTACTGGGGCTGTTGGAAGCTCTCCAGGCCCGATCCTCTCGTCGCGAAGGCGGACTTGGGCGAGAAGGTCAGAGAACTTGACGTCCTCTTCTTCTTGCGCTTCCTCTTCGGGGGATAGATGGCTTTTGTCCAGGACTTGCCTGGCAGCCGCTGGATCTCCTCTACGGACTTCCGGGATAAGCCAAATTTGGCAAGTCCGGGGTTGCTGAGGAGGTTGTCGGCGAAGACTTCAGCCGAGGGATCATTACCCGAAGAGGGTCTGCACTTATTTTGAGCTGACGCACTCACGGTGACGTCAGTATGCGATCCAAGGATCACAGGCGCCGTTGGAGGAGCCGGATCTTCTGCAACAACCGGAGAAGGAGTAATCACCGGTGTTGCAGAAGGTTGAGGGGCAGGAGTCGAAGGAGCCATGGCAGGGGAAGCTATGGTAAGCTTCGCCTGTCGCATGGGCTTTGCAGGAATCCCCTTCCCCTACCCTTGATGAGAGGCTTTGCTCTGAGAATGTAGTAATGTCGGAAATATTACATCTCAGAAAGAAATTCGAGAAAGGTACAACGACGGAAATTGTGAATGAAAGTTACCTCTTCACAACGGGCACTTCCTTTGTGCCTACTGCCACTGTCGGAGTCACTGGCCATTGTTTGACCGAGTCACTGGCAGCAATTTTGGGATAGGACCGATCTCGTCTAACAGAAAAACTAATAGTACCGGTGATATAAGGAACACCGGCGGTGATAGAATTTCTCCGGACATGGAAGTAATACCGGAAAAGAAGCAAACTCGGCCTAATGCCGAGAAAGCCCTCGCAAAGCGCAGAAAACGCGCTCATCTCTAGAAGGGAGTTGGGATGAATATTATGGAGTTGAACTCCATAATGGTCAATCACCTTGGAGAAGAACTCCGAGGGAGGAAAAGACAAACCTCGGTCCAGATGGGTGCTGAAGTGGACGCGCTCGCCCTCGCGCGGATTGGGGATGGTTTCGCCGGAACTGCTCCGCCAGTCACCGGCGGCGAGAAGCCCCTCCTTCTCCACGTTCTTGAGCGCCGCCTCGTCGAGGGTGCAAGGGATCCAGATTCCCCAGAAACTTTCTTTTTCTGCAGCTGCTTCTGTCGACGCTGCCGCTGCCGCCAGAGAGGAAGAAGAGGATGAAGCCATTTCTCTTCGGTGGGAAGGGGTGACCCTAAAGTGGCGGCGCTAGGAGCTATGTGGGGGGAAAACGAAAGGGCTCTGGGCGCGCTGGAGATTTGGGAAGAAAGGAACGGCGAAAGGCAGGTGGAGAGGAGAAGAAAAAATCTATACCCCTTATATCTACCTACCCGCGCCAAGATTTGTGCAAATGCTATAGTGTAACCGCCACGCGTCGTGGAAAGAACTGGGAAGGGCCCGCGCGATGATTGCGTCGCCTCGATCTCCACGCACGCATTGAAACGGCGCCTCGGTTCCGCGAACTGCAGACCCACCAACGGTCGTGCTGACGAAACGTCTGTCAGATGACGTAACTGGACCATGCTTGTGTCAGGTGGCGTTAGAGACCAAGTTTCCGGCTTAGTTTAAAAGCGAGCTGGAAAATCCGACTAACTAATTGAAAGGCCCGACTTACTTTTGAAGACCCAGATCGTACTTTTTGTTGTAAAGTTTCAGGAACCCTTCAAGATTCTGCAAGCCGAAGATCAAGCTAGACGATGATAAAATCTGACTTTGGATCTTGGAGGCCTCCGGGGGCTACTGTTGGGAATATACTTTCCAGGTATCCTCAACGTTCCTCACTGACCAGGGTGGCCCACTTCGGGTTAGAGCTTTTCTTCACGGGCGGCTCAGTTAGAGAGAGAAGACGGAGTCCCATCCGGCTACGGAAAGGCCTAGAAGACTTACCGACTTAGGCCCATAATGTTACTTGTAGTTCAAGATGTACTCTGTAACCAACTCTTAGTCATAGCTGGATTGATCTCTCCTGTAAACCCTAGGCCGGATATCTATATAAGCCGTCCTAGGGAGAGCCTTTAGGGAAAAAACTAGACGACCAATAGTCTACAATCTCAACTCGCACAGGCGAAACCCTTGTAACCCATATTCCGGCTTTGCCATATTACTGGATTGATAGCAGGAGTAGGGTCCGTCCAAAGCCGGCGGATTCGAACCTGGGTAAACTTGTGTGCTCACCGTCTTGGAATACCGTACGCCTCACACCCCTCTCTTCCGCACGCCTCGAGGACCCCCTCATGGCGTACTTGTCATCAATTCGACGACAGTATTAGGGCAGTTGTGTTCCTTCATGTTTACTTTGATCTGCATTCGATAAGAATCCAAATAATTCAGAACTAGTTATTAGCAGAATAAATATGAGAAAGACTGAAACTAAATGTAGCTATTGCAACCTGAAATGGGTGCCCACCCCGCATTGGAGATGCATGTAATCTCCATTTACACACATTACTTTCCCTACAGTGCACCCTAAATCTCTTTTGGTCACTCTTTTCAATGATAAATTCGAACCCAACTCTGATTGCATAGGTTGCAACTGCATATTTGCAGTCCTCCACATTATCAAAGAGAGTCCCCTCATCAATTGTTGGACTGTCCCTGTCAAAGTGTATCACTGGCCTGTCCACGTCTTCGTCGTCGTATCTACATCCCATTTCCACATCTTCACATTCCTCTTCCTCATCAGTCCCATAGTCAGGCTCAAAGTTCGAATCAACCAAATATTCCCTACTCTCCATCCTATAAGGGTCAGCAACCACGTCTGGATATGATTTCTCATCATCATCCGCACCGCCACACGTTTCGGTGCCTTCATGCTCGCTTGACAAAGCATCATGCTCAAGGACAAGCTGTACAAACGTCCTGCGGTTACCAACCCATATCCTTGGCATCACCACGGGACTATAAACGCTAATTGGGGTATGCAGATAAGGAATCATAGGTCTTACCTTTCAATGTGGACGCACGACATCCATACCTCCAAAGCTCTGCACCCCGCTACCTCTCCCCCTGTTTCGTTGTCCTCTGTGCTCTCCAGACTTGAAGGAGATTCCGTGCTCTCCAGCCACGCAGGACCCATATCCGTGCTCTCAAGCCTCGCAGGATCCATCTCCGAGCGGGATCCGGATCACCAGCGTCGTTGGGCCCCTAACACGCGCCTGGGCGGTGGGCGGCAGCAAGGAGACAGGGCAGGGAGGGGAGGGGAGGGGACGTGAGGGGATGGCAGGGAGGGGAGGGCGGGAGGACGACGACCCAAGGGGACAATGAGAGTGGTGCACGACTAAGCAGAGTGGCGGCGGCAGGAGCAGAGGAGAGGAGCAGAGCGGAGCTGGTTGCGACAAAGCATGGAAAATTGCATAATAATGTGTTGGTGGGCGGCACCAGCCCTCGAACCTGGGACGCGCGCCGTCGTAGGTGGAGGAGGCGGGCCCGCCTGTCAGAAAACATGCCACCTATCAGCGCACTATACATGGGGAGCACTTCACGGAATTTTTGGCAAGTCCCACATGTCAGTCTGTTTGATCAAGACTTGCATGCAATGCATGGCTGGTCCACGCGCCAGTTCCGGAAAAAAGCCCGTTGATCCAAACTTGAATTGGTAGTTCCGCTTCTTCTCC
Organism: Avena eriantha; assembly: GCA_910589775.1. Lineage (NCBI taxonomy): Eukaryota > Viridiplantae > Streptophyta > Magnoliopsida > Poales > Poaceae > Avena > Avena eriantha. The sequence continues at coordinate 164,514,812 of OU342741.1, read as the reverse complement.
CCCGTCTCATCGTCTCCTCGCAGTGGCAGTTCCGCTTCGTCTCCCTCGTTTGTTTTCCTCTTCTTCTTCTCCTCGAAGTGGTAGTTCTTCTTTCTGCCTTGATAAAAACATTCCCGCACGTAAACCATGGCCAGTAGCCGGATGAAGAGGAACTGGGCCGATCTCCCGGCCGACCCACTTTGCAAGATCACCGACTATTTGCTGGAGAAAGAGGAGAACGTCGACACCTATGCTGCTTGTCGGGAAGTCTGCACCGATTGGCGCCGCACTTTAAAGGTGCCCGAATTCCATCTCAAGAACTGGATCATGATAGATAATACACTTCTAGACGTTGGCGACTTCACCTTCCTCAACCTCGCCACTGGTCATTGCTTCAGGACAAATCTAATGGACGTCCATCGCAGGTTCACATTCACATCCTATATTTATTGGTATTTTCCATTGTAAACATCTTAGTGCTAACTGATGCCCTCTTCTTCCAAAAGATTCTACTTCGTCGGTGTTTCTCGTGGCGTCATCGTGCTTTCTCAGAGGGTGGAGCCGTACCAGATTCGGCTTCTGAACCCAATCACTCATAAGTCTAACACTGAGTTTCAAGCACACATACCATCTGATCTTCTGGAATCTATCGTCATGACGAAGTCCCCGACGATGGTGTTCGTTTGCACTGATTATCCAGATCATATTGCATGGGCCGATGAGAGCACCCCAACGGGGCAAATCAATGGATCATTTGGAGAAGGATTGTATTCACCACCTCCTGATACGCTTCTGGTTTGCATGATGGCATTCCAAGGGGAAGTATATGCATTACTTGAGAATGGAGACATCTTGTCGACCAAAATCCAGTTAGAGCAGCGCGCGAGCACTGTCACGATGGCCAAAATAATTTTGGCCCCAGTCTTTGAACAGGTACGCGGAACCTACAATTTTTACCTTGTGGAGTCAGATGGTGATCTGCTTCTTGTGTTGAACGGGGATTTCGCCAAAGGGCAACCGGTGTTGTACCGGGTGGACACGGAGAACCGCTCTCTCGAGGCCGTCGGCGACATTGGAAGTCGTGCCCTCTTCGTTGGTAGCAATCGGTCTATCTCCATTGACACCAGGTTACACCCCACAGTCAAACCCGGTTGCATATACTACAGGAATTACATTAGACTATACGATCATGAGGTTCAAGCCTGGGAAGAGGAACCAACAATTGTAATGTATGGCTTAAGTCTGGAACATACACCGAGGACTTACCCTCTGTACGAGATACTGGCAGCACACTTCAGACGGAGAGAGTTCTCTGAACATGTGTTGCAGCACGCGGGAGCCGATGACGACGAAATATATAGGGGAGAAAGAATCATATATTCATCCTAGGTTATTTGCTAGCATTTTCAGGTCTATTTTTCGAAGTAGAAATTTGTACTGTATTTATATTATTTCGATGATCAGAATGCGTATTACCTTTCAGACAAAATTGTAATGTATTTAAATTTAGTACTTCCAGAATTCTAAGTATTTATTTTTAGTAGCTTCTTTCAGAATTCTCTGTGTTCGACACGGGCATCAGCTCAGCGCCGGAATTCAGGTCCCACATGGAAAATTGCACAATAATGTATTGGTGGGCGGCACCACCCCTCAAACCCAGGATGCGCGCCGTCGAAGATGGAGGGGGCGGGCCCGCCAGTCAGAAAACATGCCAATCGGGATCCCCTGTTTCTGATGCCCTTTAAAAAAATAAAACACGCCACGTCGTTATCCCCTATTTCTGATGGTGTTGCTACACTCGATGGTACATGGTGGCATATAAATAATATCATATAAACATAAGGGCACAATCGTCAACATTTCTAAAATGAAACCCAGTCCCGTCTCCTACCTGTCCTGGTACATTGCCCGATGAGGTGGATAGCCACGACCGATCTTTTTAATACATTCGCACTCTTCTGCTGAGAATGGAAATAAGATTGAGCTGTTAATGCAACGAGTGTCAAATTATTACCCTCTAAGGAAATGGAAAATGGTTATTTTCACGCGTGCCCGTAGTCCAAACCTACTGTCAGTCTTTCACTCCCCTTCTCTGACTAACCACAGTTCACCTTGCGTAGCTCCTCCGCGCCGCACCAACTAGGGTAACATGGCCCCGCCTAAGCCGCTGCGACAGCCGCCAAAACTGGGGTATTTAGCCCCTCTAAGGAAGGCCATGAAGCTCTACTTCAAGCCTGGTCGCCCATTTCCCTGCTAGGCGGATGATTTCCCCGAATGTGCCGAATCGGCCACGGCAGGGACTGCGCCGTCGTCGGCGCTAGATGCGGCAAGCAGGGACAAGAGAGCGATGTGGAGAAATCGCGTGCCGGCATTACGGCATGCTCTAGGCAATGGGAACCAGGTACATATCAAATCGTTCATGAAAGCATGCCGCCGCTGAGGGTACACACCCTCAAATAGGGCAGCACCAAGGTCTAGGAACTCTCGCGTCCACGCTTCAGCGCGGACTACCTTACCTCAGTGGGGTATGCTGGGAGCATGATGTCTGCAGCAAAGACGCTCCATCCTACGCACCGTCGAAGGCCGTACCGTGGCGGCGACCAAGCGTCTACACTCGGCATGCTGGATTGTTCGACAGCCGGAGCCGGCGGCGGGCATCAGCTCAACCCCGGAATTCAGGTTCGAGTTCACACGGACCTACGATCCCGAGAAGGAGATGTCAAATTTCAGTTTCAAAGAAATCGTTGCGGCGGCGCGGATGGTCCAACTGAACCGGGACTGGCACACGCAAATCGCTCGTGCATGAACGATGCAGATTTCTTGTAGTTTGGCGGGAAGGCAATAGATCAGTTTGGGTTAAATGATCAAAGAACATATGTCCTCTCAAGGCAATTGGCCAGCCAAATTTTCTGGTGGAGATATGTAGTTTCGTCAGTGTAGAATAGTTTAGTTCAGACTGAAGAATGGCTTTTGTAGATGAAATGCTGATGAATTGTTCTATAAACTAGTAGGAAGTTTAGCCCACTTTTGTGCAGGTATAAGACCCTTTTGTATGGAAGTACTACTGTTGTAAGCAAATACTATCAAGTACCTATTTCCTTCAATTACTAGTCGTGGTTCAATCCAGTTAACTGGCATCTTTTTATCCTAGATTTTGCGTCTATTGTCTATGCTGTAAACCCTTTTTTCCTTTGTCTTGTGTTGCCTCCAAAATGGTCCTGCAGTTCAACGTGTTACAAATGTAGCTACCTTGTACTCCCTCCGTTTCAAAATATAATATGTTTTAGCTTTGTGAATGAAGTGTATCTAGTCCCCTTTTAGTATGTAGGTTCATCTAGGTTTAGAAAGCACCATCACTAAAAGATGTCTAGATACACTCCATTCACAAAGCTAAAACATCTTATATTTTGAAACGGAGGGAGTACTTGAAGAGGAGATGGACTACATTTTCCTGGCATCCATAGAATTGACATTGCTCATTGCCAGACCACCCTCTTTTCATGAGGTTGTCCTTGGTTATTCACAGAAATTATAAAGCACGGTGTTCAACTACATCAATTCAAACTATTACACGCACACAAACTACATCAAATTCATTACCCACACATACTACATCGATTCAAACTATTACACACACATACTACTTCAAACTATTACAGACATGTACCACATCGATTCAAACTATTACACATTTTTAGTCGATGCTAACTTCCTGCTACGCTCTCCATACTACAAATTCATTAGCCACACATACCACGGCAATTCACTGGAGCTCTGTCTTCACCCGAGGGAAATCAGAACCACTAGCTCGTACAAGCCCGGTCCCCCCACCGAAATTGTGTGTCCCGTCGCGAAACGGTGGCCGTCCTGTGCCATCGATCCTTCCAGGCCAACACTGCAGGCGACAAGGGTGCTTTCTGGAAGCCTCTTCGGGGCCCTGAATGCCATGTACCGAGTCCAGAACCTCCTCTAGGTGGATGATGACTGGGTGCTTCCAACAAAGTTGTCGCCCTGCCCTGCTTGGAATCTGCACCTCGTACATCTTAGGAACGGCGTCAGGATCTTTCAGCCACGCCCTTACCTCGATGAGCCATCTGTGGCTCGGTGGCACGATTTCCACCAGCTCGCCGCCAAGGCTACTAACGACCTACTTGAGGGCCTCCGGCTCCCAAGCATCCAATGGGAGGCGGTCAAAGCCGAGTTTGGAGAAGAAACGAAGCTGCCCCAAGCGATCGTCCCACCCATAGGCGTGATGCCAACGCATGAAGCTCATTTTCTCCCCGTGGCACTCGAAAGAACGGGGAGAATGCAGAACGCGCTCGGTGTCTGAGCTGTGCTCGAACCGGACGAAAAAATCGAATGGCGGCGCGCATACCTCAATGTTGACCTCATTTCGTCTGATCCCAAAACGAGACCTGAAAGCCGACAGCAACTCTGCTGGCGACACGGCGGGACGGACGCCCAGCACAGTGGCCATAAGAGCGTTGTCGTCGAACTGTTGTGCCAGGGCTACCATGCCTGGGGTGCGCGGCAGCACACAACTTCCCGAGGCCGGTCGCCGGCCTTGATCGCCCGACGGGACGCGCTCTGCTGTGCGAGAAGGACTAGCCAGAGGCGAGATATTAGTCCAGGGACGCGAAGCTCCGATACGGCGAACGATGCAATAACGATGGCTACGAGCTTCGATTAGAGGCATGGGAGGTGGACCGAACATGGCGGAGACACAAATTAGAGCAAGTGCGAGCTTTGATCTGAGACGAGCAGCCGGAGCTGAGAAAATGTTATGGGGAGGGGAGCAAGGGAGAAGACCAGAGCACAGCAAAGAAATAGATCTCGTCCACTCAGGGATCTGGTCCATGCAGGGGTAAGCTAGTCCACGACCTCAAAAGATAACGGGGAATACTGACATGGCGGGCCAAGAAGAGTTGACCTAATGGCGGTGTTTGAGTTCAACCGTTTTTCGTCTAGTTAAAACGACCGTTTGGCCGTTAGATTTGTATTCACCCCCATTTGGCCCTTCTGGACAACTGGCGAATCTACTATGGCCCCTCCGCACGATTGATGGCAACTCGGGTAACACGGTGCGCTCACCCACCAAGTTTGGTACCGCAAACGAACATTCCCGGTTAGGGGGTGGTGGTGAGGTCACTGCTAGCTACTAGGTGTCATGGGCGTGGGCGGCGCGGCGTGCAGCGAGTGGTTCTTGCTCGACCGGCATGGCCGGCTCGGTACAAGCATGCCACTGGTCAATGTGGCTAGCGATGCCTCTCCTTTGCACGGCCAAGTACCAGGGATGATCATGGACAATTGAATGGGTTGATTGTAGTACAAAATATGAGCAATTGATAGCTCCAAATAGTGTATAGTTGTTGAGGTTGTACTGTGCCTGCCAGGTGTTCGACCAAATGGCCGCATGAATATTACTTTCATATTTTTGGATGATTTTTGGTGAGTGATCTGAGTTGCTTAGTAGTCTATGGTTGCTGGGGATTGTCAAGGGGAATTGATTTAAGTGGTTTTTGCAAAGGTGTGATCTATGCATATGAACTTGATTCAATTTTGCAATATCTCTTAAATAGATTTGAAAATAGTTTCTGTCCTTTTGTAAAGTTTGCTTGGATTCACTTGTACTTGGTGTAGCAAGGGGTGAAAAGAATGGGAATTGTTTCTGTTAGAAATCCTTTACTAGAAACACGCAAAGTGGTCTAGTGGATAAGTTTGGCCAAAATGACCATTTGCTTATATGTCTTATATTTGATTTTTCTTTTATTTGATTCTACTTGGAAATGATCTAGGTGATGTTGTAATCCTTTTTAAACTAATCCTTATCATTTGTAGCAATCAAACATGGCAATTGCAATCATTCATACACTAATGCAATTCACACATACACTCATATTAAGTTTAATAATAAAAGTTTTTGTTAACCCTAAACTTAGGTGATTAGAGCTTGATAAGCTTGATTAATATTTTTGGGATGTTACAAACCTTCCCTCCTTAAATAGAATATCGTCCCGAGATTCAGGTAAAACTAGGAACTAAAGAGATTGGGATAGTCCGTCCTAATGTAATCTTCTCGTTCCCAGGTGGCTTCTTCTTCGGTATGGTTACTCCATTGAATCTTGAGAAACTTGATACTTCTGGTCTGGGTGGTTCTGAATGCTTCTACCAAAATACAGATGGGCACTTCATGACAAGTTAGATCTTTATTGATATCTATGGCTCTATGATCTATGTTCTTGAAAACTTTGGTCTTCTCTGGAACTTCTAAGCATTTGCGAAGTAACGAGATATGGAACACATTGTGCACGGCTGACATCTCTTTAGGTAGTTCCATTTGATAGGATACTTCTCCTCTGCGATTCAAAATCTTGAAGGGTCCAATATATGTAGGGGCAAGCTTCCCTTTCAGTTGGAAACGTTGCATTCCTTTCAAGGGTGATACTTTGAGATACACAAAATCTCCGATATTAAAGGTCAGGTCTCGACGTCTTTTGTCAGCATAACTCTTCTGTCTGGATTGAGTGGTCTTCAGGTGCTCACGGACTTTGTGAAGCTACTCTTCGGCTTCTCGTAAGATGTCGGGTCTAATGATTTGACTCTCTCCTACTTGCGACCAATTCAACGGGGTACGGCACTTCCTTCCATACAAAAATTCAAAGGGGGGCATTTGCAAACTGGTTTGATAACTATTGTTGTATGAGAATTTCGTGAAAGGCAGACAATCTTCCCATTTAGATCCATATTCTCACACACAAGCTCTCAACATATCTTCTAAGATCTGGTTGACTCTTTTAGTTTGTCGGTCAGTTTGCGGGTGATAAGCTGTGCTAAAATTTAGTTTGGTTCCTAATCCTTCTTGGACTTTCTGCCAAAATCTTGAGGTAAACTGGGTTCCTCAATCCGATACTATGGTCTTGGGGGTTCCATGCAAACTGACTATTCTAGCAATGTACAACTCTGCTAGCTTCGAACTTTGATAGGTTGTCTTGACTGGTATGAAATGGGCTACCTTAGATAGTCTATCTACTATGACCCAAATAGAGTCATTTCCCCTACTAGATGTAGGCAAAGCGGTGATGAAATCCATTCCGACAGAATCCCATTTCCATTTGGGAATCTGCAATGGTTGCAAAAGTCCTGCGGGTCACTGATGTTCCGCTTTGACTCTCTGACAGATATCACACTTGGCTATGTAGCTTCCGACTTCTCTCTTCATTTTGTGCCACCAAAATTTCTCCTTCAAATCCTGATACATCTTCGTTCCTCCCGGGTGGATAGAATAAAGAGTATCATGAGCTTCCCGCATAATGACTTGTTTCAACTCTGAATCTGCTGGAACACAGATACGTCCTTTGTACCACAAAACTCCTTCTTCATCTTCGGTGAATCCGAGTACCTTCCCTATACCGATACGATGTTTGATTCCATCGATACTTGCGTTTCCTTTCTAGGCTTACTTTTCCTGACTAATCAAAGTGGGTTGGAGTTCTATGCTAGCTAAGAATCCTTCGCTAACTAGCTCTACTCTGAAATTCTCCATCTCCTCATGCAGGCTTGGTTGGGCTTCTTTTATCATGGTGTTTAATCTACATGGAAATCTGCTAAGAGCATCCACTACCACATTGGCCTTGCCGGGGTGATAGTTAATGTCAATGTCATAATCCTTGATTAACTCAATCCATCTCCTTTGCCTCATATTCAACTCCTTCTGGGTGAAAATATACTTCAGACTCTTGTGATCGAATAAATCTCACAACGATTACCCATGAGGTAATGACGCCATGTCTTCAAACCTAAAACTATGGCTGCTAGTTCTAGGTCATGGGTAGGGTAGTTCTTCTCATGTTGCTTCAGTTGTCTGGACAGATAGGATATGACTTTGCCTTTTTGCATAAGCACACATCCGAGACCAATCTTGGATGTGTCACAATACATTTCGAAAGGCTTCTTGATATCGAGCATGATCAAAATTGGGGCTGAAATCAATGTCTTCTTGAGATCTTGAAAACTTGCTTTACATTTGTCTGTCCATTCAAACTTCTTATCTTTCTTCAAACTGGGTAGTATCCGGCTAATCCAAGAAATGCGTGGACTTCGGTTTGGGTGGTTGGGGCTTTCCATTCTTCGACATCTTTAATCTTGGCGGGATCGACAGCGACTCCTCCTGCTGACAGGATATGGCCTAGGAAGCCTACTTCTTTTAACCAAAATTCATACTTGCTAAACTTGGCATACAACTGATGCTCCCTAAGGATTTCAAGGATAGTTATTAGGTATTGCTCATGGTCTTCTTCTGACTTGGAGTAGATCAGAATGTCATCGATAAAAACAATGACAAACTTATCTAGGAAGCTCATAAAAATCTTATTCATAAGGTTCATGAAATAAGCAAGGGCATTGGTTAATCCAGAAGATATGACATTGTACTCATACAATCCATATCTAGTGGTGAAGGCAGTCTTTGGGATATCACATGCGTGGATCTTCAATTGATGATAACCAGTTCTAAGATCAATCTTAGAAAACACACTAGCACTAGTCACTTGATCAAACAAATATTCTATCTTTGGCAAAGCATATTTGTTCTTGATGGTGACGTCATTCAGCTTCCGATAATCTGTACAAAGATGGTTGGCGACATCCTTCTTGTCAACGAACAAAACGGGTGATCTCCATGTCGATGCACTTGGTTGAATTAGTCCTTTGCCCACCATATCATCAATTTGCTTCTTTAGCTCCACTAGTTCAGATGGGTTCATACTATAGGGTCTCTGAGCTATGGGTCCGGTTCTAGGGATTAGTTCGATGATGAACTCGATATCCCGATCTGGGGGCATACCGGGCAATTCATCTAGGAACACATCAGGGCATTCATAGACTACTCGGACTTGGTCAATGGTGGTCTTGGATAGACTCTTGTTGCAATTGAATTGACGGGGCAAGGTCTCAGATACATGTTCTACTGATATTACGTGCTACTGTTCATGGTTATGGATTTCTTAGCACAGTCGATTAATCCTTGATGTTTCGACATCCAATCCATCCCTAGTACCACTTCCAAACCTTTGATTCCAAGTACTATTAGATTGGCATAAAATCTATCCCATGGATTCTGATAGGTACGGACTTGCAAATTTTTCTTGCTTTGGTGGTTGAACCAGGGATTTGAACTATCATAACATGCTTCAGATTTGTTGGTTGAATCTTACTAGTGCATGCAAATTCTTTTGTAACAAATGAGTGTGATGCTCTAGAATCAAACAACACTCTTGCTAATACTGAGTTAATAGAAAACATACCCAGCACAACATCTGGCGCTTCTTGGGCTTTCTCAGCATTCATGTGGAACAGGCGGCCATTACGGTTGTGCGGGTTTCCTAGGGAAAATCTCTTTCCAGGCTGGACATGACGTTGCTCCTGGGTAGGTGCATTCACATTGGTTGTTGCGGCAAGCTTCTTGGGGAAGTCGTTGGAGTAGTGACCCGTGACTCCGCATTCAAAACAAGTGATCATTTACATGTTTTTCCTGCGACAAGCACTGCATTGCTTCCAGTCCTTGGGGCAGTATTGTTATTGTTGGACTTGGGCGGTGCACGATTGAAGTTATTGGAGTTGCCGGGGTTGTTGTTGTGGTTTCCTCCGAGCCTTGAGTGTCCTCCACCACAGTTGGGATAGTTCGGACGGTTCATTGGTGGTCTATTGTTTCTGGGTGCATATCCTGCAGACGAGTTGGGGCGATACTTAGGGGTATGGTGGGGTCTTGGTTGGTGCATCATTCTACGCTTGCGGTTCTCACTGGCCTGGTTGATCTTGCCTTCCATCTGGATTACAGAATCCACTAAGGCTTTGAGATCATCAAAGGGAATGTTGACTAGCACTGTCTACATCTCATTGTGCAGACCGTTCAAGAATCTTTCCTTCTTCTTGGCTTCATTGTCAATCTCATCAGGTGCATACCTAGCTAGTGAAAGAAATTATTCACGATACTCAACTATAGTCATCCTTCCTTGCTTCAAGTCTAGGAATTCATCCCTCATCCTCTTGATCAAACCCAGTGGCACATGGGTCCTGCTGAACTTCAGTTTAAAATCCTCCCAAGTCATCATCTGACCTCCACTCATCGTACGCGTACTATTCTAGCATGATCTAGCATAACCGGATAGGTAGTGGGTGGAAAATAGCAACTTCTCATTTTCATCAACTCCTGCAACTTCTAGATTGTTTTCCATGGTTTGCAGCCAATCATCTGCATCTAAAGGTTCCTCAGACTTGCTAAACATGGGTGGGTTGGTATTCTGGAAGTTCTTAAGTTTGGATCCATGGTGATCTTGGTTTCCATGGCCTTGATTATTGTGGTCCATTTGGGCTATCTGTTGAAGAGTGGATAAGTTGGCTTGACATTCAGCTCTACCAGCTTCATGATCAGAAACTAGCATTTGCAAAATCTGCAGCATTGGGTCCTGAGATGAATTGCTTCCTCTAGGATTTCCACGAGTCATCTGAAGATTGAGATAGATAGTGAGAAAAGAGGGAAATTTTCTTGGGTTCATGGGTTTATTTTCAAAAGCTTTAAACTTTGAGTATAACTCAGATGTTGAAAACTAACAACTTATTTTCATTCATTAATTCATAGCACACAATACAAACACACACCACAACATAACTAGAAAACAGATAGTTTTAAGAACTATTCAATGAAGCTACGATACAGTGGGACTGGGTACAACTCACACCTATGATAGTGCTCAGGTGCGACTAATCATCATCAATGAAGTCAGCATCATCCTCATCAGTGTTGTCCTCCATGGCATCGTCCTCCAGGTAGTCATTGTCATCACTGAGGTAAGAGTGAATGTCCCCACGAATGTCTTCACCTTCCTCCTCCTGATGTTCCTCCAGCTGGATCTCCTGGTCATGGATGGTCTCCTCCAAGGTCTTCTGACGAAGATGGGCGATGATACAATCCTTTTTGTCGCGCTGGCGACAAAGTGACGTGCGCTCCTTGGCGAGAATGGCGAGGGTTTGCTTCCTCTCAACAGCTTTAGCATTGCTCTGGTTGATGTGATCACGGGCATTGTCCAACTCCTTTTGTGTTTCATGTAGCATGAAGTCCATGTGGTCCACGTAGTGCTTCAACTCCGGATCGGCTGGCATGGATAGAGGTCGTCCCGTAGAGTCACGGCTTGCATAGTGAGCAAAACGGGTGCCGATGGTCTGGTTGACATTTTATCCACGGAGAAATGGTACAATCCAAACCCTGGAAGATCTATTGTGATGTTGTGTCCTATCTAAATAGGGAAGCTAAGAGGATGACTTCCCACTTGTGGAGTTTGCTTATGGTATCAATTGTCGAGCAAGCATATGGATGGCTCGTACGAGGCTCTATATGGAAGTAAGTGGAGATCTCCACTTTCTTGGAATATGGTGGATGATGAGGTAGTGCCCCTGTTAGTTTCGGTTTAGAAAACTAGAGAGAAGGTAGTTGAGATAAGACAACATGTGTTAGTTGCGCGGGATAGACAAAATAGTTGTATTCATCCCAAGAGGTTGAATGTGGAGTTTGAAGTAGCAGAGGAAGTACTATTAAGGGTATCAACCACTAAAGGCTTTATGATATTTAATATGAAAGGGATGCTTAGTTTGCAATACTTTGGACCTATCATGGTAGCGGTCTCTGCCATGATGCTATCCTGCCAGCTATGGGTTGATCAATTCAGTGAAAGGAGTGCATAATGTGTTCCATGTCTCTATTACGGAACCACTTCCGAGATTAGAACGACATTTGACCATGAAATCAGGTATAATTGAAACATATTTAACCTTTGAGGTACAACTTGTAAGGACATCGTGGGAGTCCAAGAGAGTTAGGAGGTAGGTAACGAAAACGTATGTGAAGATCCTTTGGTCGCATCAGACCGAGCATGAAGCGACATGCAAGCTAAGGGTCACCTCTTGCTTAAGAAAGACAAAGAAATACTTATGCCCGGTTTGTCAGGTATGCGTATGTTCTAACTTGTTATGATTATTCTTGCGAGTACTAAATAAAGGAAGAATTCGGGGTCGAATTTTGTCTAAAGGGGTGAAAATCTAATACCCCAAATTTTGATTTTAACTATTTGTGTTCACTTGTTTAAATAAAATATACAAGATGATGTTGATACTTAAATATATCTATCTAGGACATAGTAATTTAGAGAAACAACGAACAAAATAAAGAAAATAAAATAAAATAGTGTAACGACTAGGCCTTGAACCTATGACCTACAGTTGGAAAAAATGGCAGGTACCACTTGCTCTACCTAGTGTTGTTAGTATAGTACTGGACCAGCTTTTTTGGTGAGCAAGACAAGCGCGATATCAAAGAAACAATGGGCTGGGCTAGGCTCCCTCTACTTGAGCCCGACTGTATTGTTCTGTTGCGTTGACCTATACTAGTCGAGGCAAGAGGCCACCGCCGCCTCTTTGGGCCCTAAAGTGTTTCCATGGCTATTGATATTAGGCTGCCGCTTTGATTTGCCCTCTTGATCTGCTACGTCACCATTGTCGGGCAGTTGTCCGGATCGTCTCCGCCAAGATGTAGTTTATAGTCGTCCTGCCATCATCTAGGTTTCATGGCGACGCGCTGGTTGTCGCTTCCGCCATCATCGTCATCTTTCATGGTGCTCGTATTTCCGGTTCGGAGTCCTACAAGTCATAATTTGTGTTTCATGGTTAATGCAAGTCCATAACGAGACAATACTTGCACGATTCCCCTCACTCAACTTTTATTTTCTAGCACATGTTTTTTATTCAAGTGCTTGGTTATTGTTTATATGTGGTGAGACAAAGTGATTACAACAAAGGATACAGTTGCACGTGCATTTTTCATACCATGTTAAAGAGAGTACATAGTGTTGTGACCTACTGAGGTAGGCACCTTGAGACCGTCGATGTTGGGACGAGTCCCACATTATCGGCAACCTCCACAAGTTGGAGAGAGTGGGATGCCGACGGGTGTCCAGTAGAGCGATACCGGTATACACAAAAGAAAAGTGAAATCAAAGAGCATATAGGCATACATGATAAGCATCGTGACATGACTAGTGTTACAAGATAATCGTTGGTGTCGTGTTTTATGCAATGCTTATTATTTCTTTATGTACTTGTTGACTAATTTGTACTCACCCTTGTGGCTTCTATGTTTTGAGGTACCATTTGAGGACGGCTTGCATGGGATGGGAGTAGAACCTCTATACTTTACACACACTACTTTTCAGAAATTATAATATTTTATAGACAGAGCACTTCTAACACCCACAAGACTACTCTTGAATTATTATTTATTATACGTTTTGGTATTTCTTGTGGCTACCGAGTTAGTTCATATTAGAAATCGTGGATATGAAGTTTAACTCAGTATTTTTCGACCGTGTGGTTGTTTTTATGGATAAAATTGGAATAGTATTATAATTTTGTACATCATGATGTAAACAAAGGATACTCTACTGAAATTTATAGCTTTGTACCAATATGGGAAGTGTTTAATGTATGTGTAGCACTGCTAGATAGGAGGGATATCTGGGGTGTTACACCATGGTTTTGGTCACAGGCAGACTGATCATTGGAGTCAGGTGAAGTCTACCAAGAGGAGTCTTGACTATCATACGGGTCGCTTGACTACCCACATAATTATAATAATATTATAATCACTTATCCTGCTTATTCTATTTGGCACATTCACTATCACCATGAACCGTATCTCTCTACGCCTAATCTTTCGTCTATAGGAAACTCCAAGCAATCCTCGTATTATTTACTTTTATGTTCTTTAATTTAAGCACCATTCAATAAATAAACCCTTTCATTCATACTCACTCATTTTACACCTCAACTCTTGCAGTCAATTCACTCAATACTAGTGACACCTTGTGTGTGATAGAAACACCACAGATAAACGCTGTCCTAAGTTCCTTGTTGGGGTTCGATATTAAAACTGGAAACAATATTTCCATAAAAACATGCTCTGACAACCTGTGCTCTTGCAGGCCATCAAGCTATTTTTTGTCGGGGAGTTAAGTGCCAAGTGTTTGTTTCTTGATAATTGCAAGTTTTAAAACCATAGATGATCTCTATTGAAGACAAGGGATCTACGCGTTCAGGAAGAACTTTTCTACCTCCTTCACTACTAGGAAAAACGTTATCAGTGGCGCACCAAAACAACTTTCTGTGGCGCATCTAGCAGTCGCCTCTAAATTTTCGCCACTAAAATTATATTTCTGTGGCGCATATGCATATGCGCCATAGAATTCTCCAAATTCTGTGGCGCATATAGAATTCTATGGTACATTCTGTGGTGCATATAGCTATATGCGCCACAAAATCCTTTTTTAAGAATTTTGAAATTTTCAGAATCTGGTACAAATACAGGTATATTACAGGAAATACACAAAAATTAACAGAAATTCACAGAAAAGCTATACACAGCAGTACAAATGTTCCAGTTCACATATAATACATCAACAAGCACGAATGTTCACAAGTGTTCATCAATCACATAACTTAGAACTGAATAAGTGTACAAGTATATTTCACAAGTGTTCATCTCACTCACATAACTTACAACTGCGCAATGTTGTCACCGCCTATACCTTAGGACAGAATGTAGTACACCGTAACCGCGATGCCGGTGAGGAGGAGCGACACCAAGATCTTCGTCTGGTTCTTCTTCCACACGTGTCTCCTCCACTTGGCCACCGCCTCCTCTCTAGTCGCGTATCCCTTGTAGCTGTTGCCGCTGAACTTGTCCACTTGTTGGTGGCAGTGCACCCACTCCTCGTAGACACATGGAACCCGACCCTTGTACACAACGTACGTCGGCATCTCTATTGACAAGGCATATTAGTACATCATGCAAATATATATGTTAACAAATATTAGAGCAAGGCATTCATAAACTTAAAACAATGCGTCGATGACAATGAAAGAAACACGACAACATGTCTGACACAATAACAACGACGGTTTCAAGCTAGGCAAGTTAAGTTTTTCGAGACACACACTACATGTCCACCGATACACACGCTCTCTTGGTCAAGTAGCATTCTCCTCACAGAGCGTCGGGAAAGGGCTTGTACATGTCTTTCGTCGTCCATGTCCTGAAGTCACCCTGCGCCTTGAGGCGGGCTTTGATCTCCCTCTTGGTGAACGACCTGGGCTGGTGTAAGAGTCCACCATGTGTGTTGACCTGTTCCATGATGATATGTGACAGCTTCACCTGCGTATCATGGAAGTCTTCCCTGAGATTGGGGTCACTGATCCCATGCAACTTTTGGGCCCATCCTTGGAGAGAAGATGGCAGCATTAGCATCTCTCAATCCCGGACAAACCCTTTGAGGTGATGGCAAACATAGAAGGCCTCCTTCACACTGTCAGATGGCTGCTTGACGCAGGGGAACTCGAACACATGCTTGAACTTGTGTCGGCCATCGTCCCTGTAAGCTTCCCCCTTATAGTTGAAGGGGCCTCCTTGATTGGCATAGCCCTCGATATCATCATCCAGAACGCTCCTTACTCTAGCGTAGTTCTTCCTCCTCGCACTCCCCGAGTCAAAGTAGGTGGCAAGTGAATACCTCGTGGAGAGGACGATGAGCGTGCAGTACTTATCTCTGCGCAACACACAATGTGGAACGGGATGTTGGAAAAGAGCAATAGAAAGAAATACTTATGTGTTACGACGGCGGTAGGAGGATGTGTACACTTACTCGGGAAAGAAAGGCACAAGGATGTTGTCCTTCCTCTTGTTGTCCATCAATAGCTTCTGAAGGTAGGACTTTGCCCGGACCCGGGTCCTTGTTCCTTCTTCCAGCTGGCTATCCCGCATGTAGTAGGGATTCGCTATCGCGACGAACGGGGTGTCCTCTCTCTTGACCTTTATTGCCAGATTGAGCGCGAATAGGTGGACCAAGTTATAGTCCAACCGTCTCGAGTGGAACAGCTTGAAGATGTCCTCGTAGGCTATGAAGAACACATCTGCGGGGGCATCGGTGATGAAGCCCACGTCCTCCGGCACCTTGGCGGTGAACACTGGGTAACTCGGGTCCTTGTCCTTGAGAAGGAGGCCCTCCAGTGTCAGGACACCTTCATGCAAACTCATCATAGCTCCCGAAGCCAGGCAGCGCAGTTCCGGAGGCAGTATGGGCTGACCAGCTTCGTGCACTCTGGTCAAGCCATCCTCGCGGGGTGGTACAACGTCGTCCCGGTAACGGATTAGAGCGGGCTAGCTCGCAGCCTTGTCCTTGTTCCTGTTCGGCCTCTTCCTCACCCCCTTCCTCTTCGCATCAGCAGCCTCCACTGGCGATGCTAACCCGTCACCGGCCGTCCCGTGGAGTGTGTCAGGGCTGAAAATGATTCCGGCCGATGGAGGTTGTGTCTCGGCGGCCGGAGGCATCTCCTGAAAAAACCCACGGAAGACCAGGCGCTTCTTGGGATGGCTAGCTTGATCGCGGAATGATGGTTCTTCAACGAGAGGAGGCATGAATGGTCCTTTGCTGGCGCCGGTGTTGAGGAAGGCATTGACGTCGACCGGTGCATCATCATCATCATCCACCTCGATGTTGGCATCGAAGGCCACCATGTCCATGTCTATTGCGGTGCCACGACCTTGCCTTTAGGCGGGGGCGATGGCGGTCGAGGAGCAACCACGCCCTTGGCTGCTTGTGGCACCGGTGCAGACACTCCCAAGAGTCTCTGGTGACGGCTTGTGGTGGCGGAGATGACAACCGGTGTAGCAGGAGGCTTCGTCCTTGGCGGCCGGACGATCGAGGTGGCACCGGTGGAGCGAGACCCAATACGAATCTGGGTCTTTGGCCAAATCATGGGATAGCCATGGCAACCTTCCAGGGTCAGGTGCTCGTCGGCTCCCGGAGGTTGCATGGGAGGGTCCATGTCTTCGCACCCCCCAACACCCGACCCAACTCGACGCGCATCACGACATCGTCCATGGGCTTGCAGTGCATCGTGCGGTTCGCCGGTTGTATTAGCTTGCCCGTGGCAACATCCTTCAACTCGCCGCCGGGCACCTTGTGCAGGAGCACGCACGGAGTGTCCTGAGGCATACAGATATGCATCATGAGATGGCAGCCAATCAAAGGCATTAAGTAGAGCACGCTGACTAACTACTTATTTTACCTTGGTGAGGGCGCCGAGCTCGGCTAATGTCGAGACACGGGCGGCCGGTGGCTAATCCTTCTTCTTCTCTGTCTCGGGTGCATTAGGAAGCACCGTCGCCGCCGGCTGCTGCGCCTTGGTAGTCTCGGCAGCAGGGGGAAGCTCTGGCGCATCCAACTCCATCGGTTGCGTCGCGGGGATGGAGGGCGGCGGGGTAACCATGTCTGGCGACACTTGGTGGCTCGAGGTGCTGCCGCCGGCGCTGGGCACTTGTATCGGCCCCACCTGACCATCTGCATTCCATTTTGCTATCCCCTCCATTAGCCGAGGGGGTAGCATCTCGAGGATCTTCTGCTGCACTATCGCGTTCACCTCGTCCTGGTCCACCTTACTGGCCACTAGATGCACGATCTTCCGCTTCAGCTCTTCCTTCTCGGCTTGATCCTGAGACGCCGACTGGGTCCGCCTCTCCTTTCTCTTCTTGGCTTCCTTGCTATAGTACTCATGGAAATTTGTGCTCGTACCAAAGCCAGAGATACGGCCCAATGATGTGGGCGGCTCGGACTGTGGCCTCCCCTTGAAGGCGTTGGTCGCCCTGTTGAAAATCGTGTCCCACGGCTCCGTCGAGCCCTGGGACGACGAGACCGGTGCCTCGCGTGTAGCCTTAATTTCAGCGTCCTGCAGATAAGGAAAGGTGAACCCACTCATTATTCAAAATGAAAGCAAATGGACCGCGGGTAAATTCCTTACCAGCTTACTCTCAAACTTCCTCACATCGTCATCATCGGTGACGAATTCCTTGGAATCCTTGTCCAGATAGTAGCGGGCCCGGACAAAGTTCCGGGTCTGCTTGTCCGTGATTTTTAAAAACGGGTTTTCATTCCCGAGAGGCTCAACCTCGGCGTCCTCCCTTGCCCATATGGCCTTCTTTCCCCTGTAACCGCCGCTTCCACATTGGTGGTTACCTATGTTCTGTTCCCGCATTTCCGGACCCCACTCCGTCCATGCCTTGACTTCGTCAGTCTCCATTTCTGCCTTGAATATCTTGAACTCGTCTTCGTCGATCATGGGCTCACCCTTCTTGATCTTCTCCCAGCTTTCCTTTTTCGTGATCTTGTTCTTCACCTAGGTTCTCCAGCTGCTCAAGGCATTGGCCATCTTCGTGATGGCTAACATGTTCACCTTATTGGATTTTTCTAGTTTGTTGGTGTATGGTGCTGGGAACTTGTACCGTCGGTGAAGCTTCTTAAGGAAGTTTGCCACCAACCGCACATTCGCTTCACTTCTCAGGTGCTTCGTGTTGATCGACATGCTTTCCCGGATGATGCACCCGAATTCCATGACATACCCGGCGACAACATCCGGAGGCTCCAACGGAAGGCCACTTTCCGAGACCAGAGTGATCTTGTCGGTGGTGTCGGCGAGCTTTTGCGGCTTCCGATCCTTCCTCGGCTTCTTATTCTTCTTAACGGACGGGTTGCTACTACCGCCATCCGTGCGGTCCCCGCCATCGGTCGTGCGGCCTCCACCATTGGAGGTGGTCGCATCCTCCTCCTCGGCTTCATCTATCCGGTAGTCCTTGTCCCCCTCTTGCTCATCATCCCCATCGTGGCCCGCAGTAGCTGCCACATCCTCATGCTGAGACTTCGCCGCCTCGTGCTGCGCTGCCGCCTCCCAGAAAGTGAGGTTCGCCGCTCTGGCTTGGTCTTCGACGCTCATGGCGGCCTTAGAAGTGCCGGCCCCATCGGAGGCCGACATGTTTGCACACTTCTAAACAAATTAAAATAAGGAAGTTAGTATTAATTATTGTTGACAATATTTAAAATGAGCTGTCCATTTCTCCCGAAGTGTCAATTCACTTCCACTTCGGTCGAGAAATGGGGCTCATATGTCAAACAATTACTAAGTGTCGACCGAAAAATTCGACATGACCTTCGCTAATGTTTTGACATATGAGCCCCATTTCTCGACCGAAATGGATCGAAATCAACATTTTAGGAGAAATGGGCAGCTCGGGTGATTTCCCTGCAAACATTTCACATACAAAAATGCACAATAATAAGAAACTTCATGAGCATGGACAATATACAGTATGGAAGCGCCACCAGCATCGTTTTCACCTGCAGAAATTTCTTCACCGAAATTTTTAACCTATGTTTTATTTTCAAACGGGCTAGAGGCACCAAACAGGCCAATATCTGCCTGGTCTGGTGCTTCACTGCAGTTATTGCTCCTCCCTTCTAAGTGAATATTATTTCAGCATGGAGGATTTTAATTGATTCCTGTGCATGTTTGAAAGAATGTATATGCCTCTTATCGCCTTCATTATTTGGCATGGGTGTACTACTGAATGTTAGATGTTCAGAAAATGTGTACATGTGCTTCCATGTTTTTATATTATGCTCGTACTATTATTTAATGAAAAATAATTATCATCCATCATCCAAATTCAGTATATATATAACAGGTACCATCAGCTACATGTATAATAGATATACACTCCAGGGACCATCAGCAAGTATACAACATCCCAAACCTTGGTGGTGCTGGACTTGTGTAACATCCCAAAACTTAATCCAAAGGTAATCAAGATCAAATCTACCCAATTTGGGGTTAACAAAACCTTTTTCTATTTAATATATTTAAGCATTCATATGGGTGTGCATTTAAATTAGGAGTTGTTTTTAATTGACATGTTTGAGTGATCCATTGGTTGTAAAATGACTCTAAGGTGAATTACACATTATCTAGATCATTCCCAAACAAATCCCAAAGAAAAAGAAATCAAAAGGAATAAAATAAGGAAATGGTCATTTGTGCCATTTTAACTAACTAGGACACTTTGGGTTTTCCTAGGACTCAAATGCCAACAGAGACAATTGTGGTTCTTTGCACCCCTTGCCAGTACAAGTAGTGATGTGCCAAGGCCCACTTTGTGATCTCCTAAAAACATTCAAACTCTAATTTTAAATGACATTTGAAAATTGAATCTAGTGTATGTATCAAGATCACACTAATTCAAAAACCACTCAAATGAACTCCATTTCAAAATCCCAAGCAAACCTAGATGCTCAAGCATAAGTTACACCAGTCCACCAAAAATCTTTCAAAAATTCAAAACTTTCTCTCATGCGGCCATTTGATTGAACAGGTGGCAGGCAGAGAATTTTAGCCTAACTAACACTATTTTGGGCCAATCTTGTCGAGCCAATTGGTGTGCATTGATCACCTTGGTCTCCCCAGGCCCAACCAGACCAAAACCACCCCTATCCCTAGCCCCTGGCGCTAGTGCCATGCTGCCCCAATGCCATGATCGCCGGCCGATCATGCCCAAGCCGCAGCAGACCGCCAACCCTTCTCCGCCGCTCCAGGAAGCAAGGCGCCACCTCACCGTGGCCCACGGCCCACCCCACGGCCGCGGATAGCCACTGGACCACCCTAGAGCCTCGCCGCCCTTTCTCTCTGCGTGCAGCCAGAGCGCGCCAGAGCGCGATTGCCTCTAGCGCACCACATACCACGCCTCGACACCAAATCGCGTGCGTCGCTCCGCCTTGAACCTAGCAACCCGCCAGACACGACCGTGCACCGCCGCGCGACCCACAGTCACCGGGAGCAGCGTCGAGCACCACCTATGTCCCTCAGAGCACGGGAAGCCCCCGGCCGATAACCACCGCCCCTAGCCAAGCCATTTTGCTGTAGCTAACCGCCAGCAGACTGCCTACTGTCTGCCTACCTCGCCCATGCCGGTAACCCCTGTATCGCCGTCACCGACGAGCCGCGCGCATGCCTCACTGCCGCACCGTCGAGCCTATATAAGGAGGCCTCCCACACACCATATCTTCACACCATTCCACTCCCCTCTCTCCCCTGATCGTTTCCCCTCTCTCGCTGGAACCGCTCGAGCAGCACATCACCAGAATTCCGTCGGAGATAGCCGCTGCAAAGGAGAAGTGGTCGTCGATTTCGTCCACCTCAGCCCCTGCCGCAACTTCGCCTGAACTCGCCGTCACCGTCCAATTCGTTTTCCCGCCTTGACGCACTAGCTGGATCCCTGGTACATCCCAAGTAGACCCCACCGGCCGCTTAGGGTTCGCTCTTACTGGCGACGAGTCCGTCGTCGACGACAACCGTGGACCGTCGATCTGTGTTCTAATCGTGTGGTCCCGATCGCCCCGTACCGCTGCGGATTTTATGTGCCACTGACAGGTGGACCCCCCCCCCCCCCTAGTCAGTCGCCCTCTGCGCCACTGAGCATTACTGGGCCGGCCCATTTAGTTTCCCGCTCTAACCCAGTTAATTCAAATTAGGTTTTTCTATTTAGACTTAACATCAATTTTGTCCCTTAGTTCAAAAATTGATTCAAAGAGTTTTACAAATCCAAATGGAGTGATTCCAATTTTGTTGGAAAGGTAATGAAAATCTCTATCCAAGACCGTTGGATTTAAATCATTTAGAGTTAGAGATATCGCATAGTAAAAATAACAAGATAGAAGCATTTGCACATTCAAACATTTTTTACAATCAACAATAATAGCTTTTGAGTTGATTCCAACTATCAAAAATCACATTTAACCATACCTATCTGAATATGTAATAATATTAAGGTTTGGATGCAGTGACTTTGGACTAGTACCAAAATAATGCTATATAGGCATTTCTAGTCACTTTAAATCATTAATTGTTCAACTTAAACTTATTGAAATGTGATCCAACATTTAAATCCCATTCCCATATGTTAGAATATGTGGTGATGACATGTATCCACATGATCCCATATTTTAATTGGAGAATATTAAATCTTAGTTAATTTCAATGAGTAGAAATTACTTTTCTCAAATAAATAGAAGGAAGCTAGTTAATTAAACCTTGTGATGCTTGTGATGATAATAGATCATCAAATGTGTCCCTTAGTGTGCTAAGTAGACTAGTTAAGCTTTGTTTGGTGATTGTATATCCCGTATGTATTTATAGACGGCAGTACCGACCAAGCTTTCGAGGAGGAGGAGTTCTACCAAGAGGAGGAGGAAGAAAACTTCAACCACTGCACTACACAAGCCAAACTAGATAACCTAAGTAAATGCATTAGGCATGCTTTGGTTATGCCCTTTTACTTACACGTACTCCAAATTCTACTTACAAGCTTTACTTTCTTTACTTTACCAAAATCCTTTACTTGTTTGAAGGTAGCATAAGAAAGTATAAAACTTGACCTATCTAGATAAACTTAGATGTTATTCTATGGCATGAGATTGATCTTAGCATCCCACATTAGTGAACATTCTTAACTTAGTAGTTTAGAGCTAAATCAAAACTTGAGTCACTTTAGATGGGAGTACTTGGTGAAAATGACTTGTGAAAACCTTGGAATGATGAGTCATTCTATTGAGATGTTTTGACATGTGTTGAGAAACACAAATGGGTTATGATGATGAAAATATTGAGGCATGAGCCTTAGCCCTTTTACAAAACTGATGGTTGGGTTCAGATGTGATACCATTCCAATTTTACCGTACAACCACAATACCTGAATTGTGTAAGGCTTAACCGGAAGTTTATATGCATTAGTATTAGTTCCCTCGCGGGAGAGGTTTGAGCTGAGGCTACCTCTCAATGTTGTCCACCTATGAAGTGCCCAAGATGACAGATGGTCATGGTTGGGAGACCATGCTCATAGGAGAGGTGCTTATACTAGGGTATGTAAAGGAAAGGTTATGTTTGATTATCTGCATACTAAGTATGATGATTCAGGGTTATCCCTGACAGATGTATCGAATCTTGTGGTGAAAGTGTACCACCTCTACAGAGTGTCAAACTATTCGAATAGCCGCATCCGCGGTTATGGACAGTTGGAGTGGCCATACTGTTCCGTTGTCAGATTGTTTTCAAAATGACTTATGAAATGAATGATGAATCTTTACTTGACCACAACAAGGTCGTGACTATGACACTAGCTTCCCAACTTAAGTGATTATAGAACTGTATTTTATCTTTCTTTGTTTCTGAACTCAGCTTAGGTTTCAAACTTAACTTTACAAATAACTTAGAGTTAGCTTTTCCCACTAGAACTACCTTACTTGTTAGTGATAGTTTGCGAGTACTTAAGGAGTACTCATGGCTTCTGTCCCTGGCTATTCCTATGGCTATACTATGAAGGAGACTCCAAGATGACGGACCGCAGGAAGGCTATGATAACTAGGACTATCTTCCATCGTCAGCATTGTCTGTGACCCTGAAGATGGACCCCACCTCTACGCTTATTATTTTATTCCGCTGCTTGTTGTATTAAGACTGGATCATGAGATCCTTTATTCGTGTAAGACCTTATTATGGTTTGTAATGGACGATGTACTGTGATATCCAATCTGTTATGTCTCGCAAAAATGGTAATCCTGGGATTGCGATGTATGGCATAACAGGCATCTGGGATTAAATATCCGGGTGTTGATAAGTTGGTATCAGAGCCATGATGACCATAGGAGACCCTAGTTAGAATGGACGTCCGAACAAAAACTTAGTTTTAAACTCCCAAGTGAGTATTTATGAAAACTATTTCCCCTCTTACCCTTGGGAATCCTTTCTCTCAAAATAATTCATGTTCCTCCAATTCTTGCATTACTACATAAAATTTGACACACTTGATCACTTCACTAACTTGCTCATCCTTAATTCTTATAGATGGAGACTTAGTTCAGCAAGTTCTACCAGTTGGGCAACGGAGGCCAGCTGATCTTCAAGAGGGATCTTGACGCACTATCGGATTACTTGGGATGCCCACATCTGGAATTCCTTGGAGCTCAACTTCCTAGACCCCCAGGAGGAGATTTAAAATGGCTAGTCACCGCTGATCATCGATGCAAGATAGAAGCACCAATGTCCAGGAGGATCCAGTTCTCCGTAAGAGAGAACAACTGGCTAGATGGATTAGCCAGGGCAATGCATGAAGCTCTCGCACGTTTGTGTGCCCTAACTGTCAACCAAATCCAAGGAACCTACTTTTCTCACTATGCAAGGCGTGATTTTATGGGAATGCCCATGGAGATGCCAAGTCACCCGGAGTTGAAGCATCAAGTGGAGAACCTTGACTTCCTGTTGTACGACAGACAGAAGGAATTGGACAATGCTAGGGAGTTCACCAACCACAACCTTGCCATTGCCGCCCAGAAGTCCCAGACTTTCTCACTGCATGTCAAGGATCGTCAGTCTCTTCGCCGCCAACATGCAAAGAAGGATCGCACCATCGACCGTCTTCGCAAGAAGCTGGCCGACCTCGAGAAGACCATCAAGGAGCAAGAAGCTCAGCTTGCAGCGAAGGAAGAAGAAGAGGAAGGTGAAGACATCCAGGGAGATATGGACTCTTACCTCAGCAACGATGATGACTTTTTGGAGGAGAATGTCGTGGACTTCTACACCGACGATGATGACTCCGACTTCATCGACGGTGAGTAGATGCACTAGAGCACTATCGTAGAGTGAGGAGTATCAGTCCCAATGTATCGTAGCTTGCAGAATGGTTCTTAAAACCATCTGTTTTTCCTTTGTTGTTGTGGTGTGTGTGTGTTTGTATCGTCTTCTTGCTTGAATGAATGAAAAGAAGTTAGTTGCAAAAACCTGAGTCAAACTCAAAGTTTTAGCTTTGAAATCAAAACCATGAACCATATAATTTTCCCTCTTACCCCTTTATCTACCTCAATCTTCAGATGACTCGTGGAAACCCCAGAGGGAGCAGCTCATCACAGGACCCGATGCTGTAGATTATGCAGATGCTAGTTGCAGACCGTGAAGCAAGTAGGGCAGAGTGCCAAGCCAACCTAGCAAATCTACAGCAGATAGCTCAAATGGCCCAAAACAACCAAGGGCATGGAAACCAGGATCATCAAGTATCCAAGCTGAAAAACTTCCAGAATACCAATCCCCCAATCTTTAGCACTTCGGAGAACCCACTAGATGTTGATGACTAGTTGCAGACAATGGAGAACAATTTAGAAGTAGCCAGAGTTGATGACAACGAGAAAGTTCTCTTTGCCACCCACTATTTGGCAGGAGATGCAAGATCCTGGTGGAACAGCACCCGCACGATGAACCATGGTCAAGTGATGACATGGGAAGCCTTCAAAATCAAGTTTAGCTGCACCCACGTGCCACATGGACTAGTCACCAGAATGAGGGATGAATTCAGAGAATTGAAACAAGGCAGAATGACTGTAGTAGAGTATCGTGACAAATTCTTGTCCCTAGCCAGGTATACACCTGATGAGATCAACACGAAGTCCAAGAAGAAGGAGAGATTCCTGAACGGACTGCATGATGAGATGCAGACTGTCCTAGTCAACATCCGCTTCGAGGATCTCGAGGAGCTAGTCGACTCTACCATTCAAATGGAAGGGAAGATTAACCAAGCCAACGACAACCGCAAACGTCGTATGATGCACCAAGCTGGATCCAATAGCCACAAGAAGTACCGTCCCAACCCGTCTGCAGGATATGCACAAAGAAACAACCGACCCCCAATATCTCGCCCAAGCTACCCCAACTGTAGCGGAGGCAATGTGAAGTCCGAAGGAAACAACAACAACCCCGGCCACACCAGAAATTTCAACCGTGCACCTCCCAAGAGCAACAACAACAACAACACTTCACCCAGAACTAGAAGCAATGATGTGCCCGTAGCAGCAAAGGACAAGTCTCAGATCACTTGTTTCGAGTGTGGAGTGAAGACTCACTATTCCAATGAGTGTCCCAAGAAGACTGCCGCCACTGCCAATGTGAATACCCCAGCTCAACAGCAGCATCGTGTTCAACCAGGAAGAAGATTTTCCCCAGGGAACCCTCACAACCGCAATGGCAGTCTCTTCCACATGAACGCCGAAGAAGCTCAAGAAGTGCCAAATGTAGTGTTGGGTATGTTTTCTGTCAACTCAATTTTAGCAAGAGTGTTGTTTGATTCTGGAGCATCGCACTCATTTGTCAGCGAAGAATTTTCATGCACTAGTAAGATTCACCCAACCAACTTGAAGCATGTCATGATAGTTCAAATTACCGGTTCAACTACAAAATCTAGAAAAATTTGCAAAGTTGTGCCTATCATAATACATGGGATAGATGTTTATGCTAATATAATAGTACTTGGAACCAAAGGATTGGAAGTAGTACTAGGAATGGATTGGATGTCAAAGCATAAAGGACTAATAGACTATGCTAAGAAAGCCATCACCATGACCAGTAGATCTGGAGTAACAGTAGAGCATGTATCTGAAACCTTACCTCGTCAATTCAAGTGCAACAAGAGTCTAGCCCTACCAACCATAGACCAAGTCAGAGTAGTCTGTGAATACCCCGATGTATTCCCAGATGAATTGCCCGGTATGCCCCCGGATAGGGATATTGCGTTCATTATCGAACTAATCCCCGGAACCGAACCAATAGCCTAGGGACCCTAGAGCATGAACCCCTTAGAGTTAGTGGAATTGAAGAAGCAATTGGATGCTATGTTAGCCACAGGCTTGATTCAACCAAGCGCATCGCCATGGAGATCACTAGTGTTATTCGTCGACAAGAAGGATGGAGGCAACCATTTGTGCACCGATTATAGAAAGCTAAATGACGTCACCATCAAAAAAAAGTACCCACTGCCAAAGATAGAGGATCTATTTGATTAGTTGACTGGTGCCCAAGTGTTCTCAAATATTGATCTTCGGACTGGTTATCACCAACTTAAGAGTCATGCAACGGATATTCCGAATACCGCCTTTACTACTCGTTATGGATTATACGAGTATACGGTCATGCCTTTTGGATTAACCAATGCCCCTTCTTATTTCATGAATCTCATGAATAAGATCTTTATGAATTTCCTAGATAAGTTTGTCGTTGTGTTTATCGACGATATCCTTATCTACTCCAAGTCAGAAGAAGAGCATGAGCAACATCTGAGAATCATCCTGGAAACCTGAGAGAGCATCGGTTGTATGCCAAGTTCAGCAAATGTGAGTTTTGGATGAAAGAAGTAGGATTCCTAGGACATATTGTGTCCGTCGGAGGAGTCTCTATTGATCCCGCCAAAATTAAAGATGTCGAAGAATGGGAAGCCCCAACCACTTAAATGCAAGTCCGTGCATTTCTCGGATTAGCGGGATATTACCGCAAGTTCGTAGAATGATTTTCGAACATCGCCAGACCCATGACCCAATTGTTGAAGAAGGACAAGAAGTTTGAATGGACCGACAAATATGAAGCCAGTTTCCAAGAGCTCAAGAAGAGACTGATTTCAGCCCCAATATTGATCATGCCAGATATCAAGAAGCCGTTTGATGTTTATTGTGATGCATCCAAGATTGGTCTCAGATGTGTATTGATGCAAGAAGGGAAAGTCATCGCGTATCTGTCTCGACAACTGAAGCAGCAAGAGCAGAACTATCCGACCCATGATCTTGAGTTAGCAGCCATAGTTTTGGCATTGAAGACATGGCGTCATTATCTTATGGGTAATCGCTGTGAGTTGGAGCAGTTTAGAACCGAGCTTGTTAGCAAAGGATTTTTAGCTAGCATTGAACTTCAACCCACTTTGATTAGCCAAATCAAGGAAGCCTAGAAGGGAAATGAAAGTATCGATGGAATCAAACGTCGTATTGGTACAGGAAAGGTACCTGGATTCACCGAAGACGAAGAAGGAGTTTTGTGGTACAAAGGACGTATCTATGTGCCAGCATATTCGGAGCTAAAGCAAGTTATCATGCATGAAGCTCATGATACTGTTTATTCTATCCACCCCGGAGGAACGAAGATGTATCAAGATTTGAGAGAGAAATTTTGGTGGCACAAGATGAAGAGAGAAATCGGAAGCTACATTGCCAAGTGTGACATCTGTCAAAGAGTCAACGCGGAACATCAGAGACCCACAGGACTATTGGAACCATTGCAGATTTCGGAATGGAAATGGGCTTCTGTTGGAATGAACTTTATCACCGGTTTGCCTACTTCTAGTAGGGGAAATGACTCAATCTGGGTCATCATTGATATACTATCTAAGGTAGCTCACTTTATACCTGTCAAGACTACCTACCAGAGTTCGAAGCTAGCAGAGTTGTACATTGATAGAATTGTTAGTCTACATGGAACCCCCAAGACCATCATATCAGATCGAGGAACCCAATTTACCTCGAGATTCTAGCAGAAAGTCCAAGAAGGATTGGGAACCAAGTTGAACTTTAGCACCGCTTATCACCCGCAAACTGATGGACAGACTGAAAGAGTCCACCAAATCTTGGAGGATATGTTGAGAGCTTGTGTTTTTGAGTATGGATCAAAATGGGAAGACTGCCTGCCTTTCGCAGAATTTTCATACAACAACAGTTATCAAGCCAGTTTGCAAATGGCCCCATTTGAGTTCCTATACGGAAGAAAGTGTCGTACCGCTTTGAATTGGTCGCATGTAGGAGAGAGTCAGATATTTGGACCCGACATTCTCCGAGAAGCTGAAGAGAAGGTTAACAAAGTCTGTGAGCACCTCAAGACCGCCCAATCCAGACAGAAGAGTTATGCGGACAAGAGAAGGAGGGACCTGACTTTCAATGTCGGAGATTTCGTGTCTCTCAAGGTTTCACCACTGAAGCGAACCTAACGTTTTAGTCTGAAAGGAAAGTTAGCCCCCAGATATATCGGACCCTTCAATATTCTGAATCACCGAGGAGAAGTATCGTATCAACTGGAACTGCCAGAAGAGATGTCAGCCATCCACAATGTGTTCCATATCTTGTTACTTCGCAAATGCCTAGAAGTGCCGGAGAAGACCGAAGATTTCAGCCCCAATATTGATCATGCCAGATATCAAAAAGCCGTTTGATGTGTATTGTGATGCATCCAAGATTGGTCTCAGATGTGTATTGATGCAAGAAGGGAAAGTCATCGCGTATCTGTCTCGACAACTGAAGCAGCAAGAGCAGAACTATCCGACCCATGATCTTGAGTTAGCAGTTGTAGTTTTGGCATTGAAGACATGGCGTCATTATCTTATGGGCAATCGCTATGAGATTTACTCAGATCACAAAATCTTGAAGTATATTTTCACTCAGAAGGAGCTGAATATGAGGCAAAGGAGATGGATAGAGTTAATCAAGGATTATGAGCTCGACATTCACTATCACCCCGGCAAATCCAATGTGGTAGTGGATGCTCTTCGCAGATTGCCGTGTAGGTTAAACACCATGATCAAGGAGAAGCAACCCAGTTTGTATGGGGAGTTGGAGCAGTTTAGAACCGAGCTTGTTAGCAAAGGATTTTTAGCTAGCATTGAACTTCAACCCACTTTGATTAGCCAAATCAAGGAAGCCTAGAAGGGAAATGAAAGTATCGATGGAATCAAACGTCGTATTGGTACAGGAAAGGTACCTAGATTCACCGAAGACGAAGAAGGAGTTTTGTGGTACAAAGGCCGTATCTATGTGCCAGCAGATTCGGAGCTGAAGCAAGTTATCATGCAGGAAGCTCATGATACTTTTTATTCTATCCACCCCGGACGAACGAAGATGTATCAAGATTTGAGAGAGAAATTTTGGTGGCACAAGATGAAGAGAGAAATCGGAAGCTACATCGCCAAGTGTGACATCTGTCAAAGAGTCAAAGCAGAACATCAGAGACCCACAGGACTATTGGAACCATTGCAGATTCCGGGATGGAAATGGGCTTCTGTTGGAATGAACTTTAGCACCGGTTTGCCTACTTTTAGTAGGGGAAATGACTCAATCTGGGTCATCGTTGATATAGTATCTAAGGTAGCTCACTTTATACCTGTCAAGACTACCTACCAGAGTTCGAAGCTAGCAGAGTTGTACATTGATAGAATTGTTAGTCTACATGGAACCCCCAAGACCATCGTATCGGATCGAGGAACCTAATTTACCTCGAGATTCTAGCAGAAAGTCCAAGAAGGATTGGGCACCAAGTTGAAATTTAGCACCGCTTATCACCCGCAAACTGATGGACAGACTGAAAGAGTCCACCAAATCTTGGAGGATATGTTGAGAGCTTGTGTTTTTGAGTATGGATCAAAATGGGAAGACTGCCTGCCTTTCGCATAATTTTCATACAACAACAGTTATCAAGCCAGTTTGCAAATGGCCCCATTTGAGTTCCTATACGGAAGAAAGTGTCGTACCGCTTTGAATTGGTCGCAAGTAGGAGAGAGTCAGATATTTGGACCCG
Organism: Avena eriantha; assembly: GCA_910589775.1. NCBI lineage: Eukaryota > Viridiplantae > Streptophyta > Magnoliopsida > Poales > Poaceae > Avena > Avena eriantha. The sequence continues at coordinate 164,484,488 of OU342741.1, read as the reverse complement.
ACATTCTCCGAGAAGCTGAAGAGAAGGTTCACAAAGTCTGTGAGCACCTCAAGACCGCCCAATCCAGACAGAAGAGTTATCCGGACAAGAGAAGGAGGGACCTGACTTTCAATGTCGGAGATTTCGTGTATCTCAAGGTTTCACCACTAAAGGGAACCCAACGTTTTAGTCTGAAAGGAAAGTTAGCCCCCAGATATATCGGACCCTTCAAGATTCTGAATCGCCGAGGAGAAGTATCGTATCAACTAGAACTACCAGAAGAGATGTCAGCCGTCCACAATGTGTTCCATATCTTGTTACTTCGCAAATGCCTAGAAGTGCCAGAGAAGACCGAAGTTTTCAAGAACATCGATCACCGAGCTGTTGATATCAACAAGGATCTGACGTATCGTGAAGTGCCCATCCTTATCTTGGAGGAAGCTTACAGAACCACTAGGACCAGGAGTATCAAATTTCTCAAGATCCAATGGAGCAACCATACTGAAGAAGAAGCCGCTTGGGAGAGGGAAGATTACATTAGGACAGAGTTCCCTGATCTCTTTAGTTCCTAGTTTTCTTTCGTAAATCTCGGGACGAGATTTTTTTTAAGGGGGAAGGTTTGTAACATCCCAAAACTTAATCCAAAGTTAATCATGATTAAATCTACCCAATTTGGGGTTAACAAAAACTTTTTCTATTTAATATATTTAAGCATTCATATGGGTGTGCATTTAAATTAGGAGTTGTTTTGAATTGCCATGTTTGAGTGATCCATTGGTTGTAAAATGATTCTAAGGTGAATTACACATCATCTAGATCATTCCCAAACAAATCCCAAAGAAAAAGAAATCAAAAATAATAAAATAAGGAAATGGTCATTTGTGCCATTTTAACTAACTAGGACACTTTGGGTGTTCCTAGGACTAAATGCCAACAGAGACAATTGTGGTTCTTTAAACCCCTTGCTAGTACAAGTAGTGATGTGCCAAGGCCCACTTCGTGATCTCCTAAAAACATTCAAACTCTAATTTTAAATGACATTTGAAAATTGAATCTAGTGTATGTATCAAGATCACACTAATTCAAAAACCACTCAAATGAACTCCATTTCAAAATCCCAAGCAAACCTAGATGCCCAATCATAAGTTACAACACTCCAACAAAAATCTTTCAAAAATTCAAAACTTTCTCTCATGCGGCCATTTGATCGAACAGGTGGCAGGCAGAGAATTTTTGGCCTAACTAACACTGTTTTGGGCAAATCTTGTCGAGCCAATTGGTGTGCATTGATCACCTTGGTCTCCCCCAGGCCCAACCAGACCAAAACCACCCCGATCCCTAGCCCATGGAGTCAGTGCCATGCCGTCCCGACGCCATGATCACCGACCGATCATGCCCGAGCCGCAGCAGACCGCCAGCCCTTCTCCGCTGCTCCAGGAAGCAAGGCGCCACCTCACCGCGGCCCACGGTACACCCCACGGCCGCAGATAGCCACTGGACCACCCCAGAGCCTCGCCGCCCTTTCTCTATGCGTGCAGCCAGAGCGCGCCGGAGGGCGTTCGCCGCCAGCATGCCAAAGCCCATGCCTCGACACCAAATCACGTGCGCCGCTCCGCCTTGAACCCAGCAACCCGCCAGACATGGCCGTGCACCGCCGCGCGACCCACAGTCGCCGGGAGCAGCGTCAAGCACCGCCTTTGTCCCTTAGAGTGCGGGAAGCCCCCGACAGATAACCACTGCCCCTAGCCAAGCCATTGCGCCGTAGCTGACCGCCAGCATACCGCCCACCGTCCGCTAACCTCGCCTACGCCGGTAGCCCCCTATATCACCGTCACCGACGAGCCGCGCCCATGCCTCACTGCCTCACCTTCGAGCCTATATAAGGAGGCCTCCCCTGCACCATCTCTTCACACCATTCCACTCCCCTCTCTCCCCTGATCATTTCCCCTCTCTCATCGGAGCCGCTCGAGCAGCACATCGTTGGAATTCCGCTGGAGATAGCCGCTACAGAGGAGGAGAAGTGGTCATCGATTTCGTCCACCTCAGCCCCTGCCACGACTTCACCTGAGCTCGCCGTCGCCGTCCAGTTCGTTTGCCCACCTCGCTGCACTAGCTAGAGCCCTAGTACGTCCCCAGTAGACCCCCACCGGCCGCTTAGGGTTCGGTCTCGCCGGCGACGAGTCCGTCGTCGACGAGGACCGTGGATCGTCGATCTGTGTTCTAATCGTGTGGTCCTGATCGCCGTGTACCGCTTCGGGTTTTATGTGCCACTGACAGGTGGACCCCCTCGGTCAGTCGCCCTCTGCACCGCTGAGCGTTACTGGGCCGGCCCATTTAGTTTCCCGCGCTGACCCGGTTAATTCAAATTAGGTTTTTCTATTTAGACTTAAAATCAATTATGTCCTTAGTTCAAAAATCAATTCAAATAGTTTTACGAATCCAAATGGAGTGAATCCAATTTTGTTGGAAAGGTAATGAAAATCTCTATCCAGGCCCGTTAGATTTAAATCATTTAGAGTTATAGATCTCTCCTAGTAGAAATAACAAGACAGAAGCATTTGCACATTCAAACATTTTTCTAAAATAAACCATAATAGCTTTTGAGTTGATTCCAACTCTCAAAAATCACATTTAACCATACCTATCTGAATATGTAATAATATTAAGGTTTGCATGCAGTGACTTTGGACTAGTACCAAAATAATGCTATATAGGCATTTCTAGTCACTTTAAATCATTAATTATTCAACTTAAACTTATTAAAATGTGATCCAACATTTAAATCCCATTCCCATATGTTAGAATATGTGGTGATGACATGTGTCCACATGATCCCATATTTTAATTGGAGAATATTATATCTTAGTTAATTTCAATGAGTAGAAATTACTTTCTCATATAAAAAGAAGGAAGCTAGTTAATTAAACCTTGTGATGCTTGTGATGATAATAGATCATCAAATGTGTGACTTAGTGTGCTTAGTAGACTAGTTAAGCTTTGTTTGGTGATTGTGTATCACGTATGTATTTAAAGACGATAGTACGGACCAAGCTTTCGAGGAGGAGGAGTTCTACCAAGAGGAGGAGGAAAAAAACTTCAACCACTACACTACACAAGGAAAGCCATCATTAACAATGCAAGCTAGACCTTGCAAACTAGATAACCTAAGTAAATGCATTAGGCATGCTTTGGTTATGCCCTTTTACTTACACATACTCCAAATTCTACTTAAAAGCTTTACTGTCTTCACTTTACCAAAATCCTTTACTTATTTGAAGGTAGCATAAAAAGTAGACCTATCTAGATGAACTTAGATGTCATTCTATTGCATGAGATTGATCTTAGCATCTCACATTAGTGAACACTCTTAACTTAGTAGTTTAGAGCTAAATCAAAACTTGAGTCACTTTAGATGGGAGTACTTGGTGAAAATGACTTGTGAAAACCTTGGAATGATGAGTCATTCTATTGAGATGTTTTGACATGTGTTGAGAAACACAAATGGTTTATGATGATGAAAATGTTGAGGCATGAGCCTTAGCCCTTTAACAAAACTGATGGTTGGGTTCGGATGCAATACCATTCCAATTTTACCGTACAACCACAATACCTGAATTGGGTAAGGCTTAGCCGGAAGTTTATATGCATTAGTATTAGTTCCCTCGCGGGAGAGGTTTGAGCTAAGGCTACCTCTCAATGTTGTCCACCTATGAAGTGCCCAAGATGACAGATGGTCATGGTTGGGAGACCATGCTCATAGGAGAGGTGCTTATACTAGGGTGTGTAAAGGAAAGGTTATGTTTGATTATCTGCATACTAAGTATGATGATTCAGGGTTATCCCTGACAGATGTATCGAATCTTGTGGTGAAAGTGTACCACCTCTACAGAGTGTCAAACTATTCGAATAGCCGCATCCGCGGTTATGGACAGTTGGAGTGGCCATACTGTTCCGTTGTCAGATTGTTTTCAAAATGACTTATGAAATGAATGATGAATCTTTACTTAACCACAACAAGGTCGTGACTATGACACTAGCTTCCCAACTTAAGTAATTCTAGAACTATATTTTATCTTTCTTTGTTTCTGAACTCAACTTAGGTTTCAAACTTAACTTTACAAATAACTTAGAGTTAGCTTTTCCCACTAGAACTACCTTACTTGTTAGTGATAGTTTGCGAGTACTTAAGGAGTACTCATGGCTTCTGTCCCTGGCTATTCCTATCGCTATACTATGAAGGAGACTCCAAGATGACGGACAGTAGGAGGGCTATGATAACTAGGACTATCTTCCATTGTCAGCATTGTCTGTGACCCTGAAGATGGACCCCACCTCTACGCTTATTATTTTGTTCCGCTGCTTGTTGTATTAAGACTGGATCATGAGATCCTTTATTCGTGTAAGACCTTATTATGGTTTGTAATGGACGATGTACTGTGATATCCAATCTGTTATGTCTCGCAAAAATGGTAATCCTGGGATTGCGATGTATGGCATAACAGGCATCTGGGATTAAAAATCCGGGTGTTGACAACTTGCTGCAGCTGGATCTGATGGACGTGCTAGAGTCGGACCTGCTAGACTTCATCACGATCTTTAGATCGGCAAGTGTACGACTACATCATCCACGAGTTCCAACTCGTTAACAAAGCTTTGTTGTCTTCGAGGGTAAGTTCTCTATGGATGTATATCCACCCGTTTCTTGTATCTAGTAGATAGACCTTGGCGTATCCTGGTTCACATCGTAGGAATTTTTTTGTTTTCTATGCTATGAACCCTTCAGTGGTATCAGAGCCTGATCTATGCGTAGGTGCTTTGCACGGGTAGTACACATATGTTTATATGTGGGCGATGATGATCATCTTATTGCTTCTTTCATGTATTTTGGATATTGGTGGCATAGTGGGATGAAGCGGCCCGGACCAACCTTACATGTCATCGCACATGAGACCGGTTCCATGACTGACATGCAACTAGTTTTGCATAAGTGGCTGGCTGGTGTGTGTCTCTCCTACTATAGTCAATATCTGATTTACAACATGTTGCTAATAACTTAGTTATCATCATTGTGGTTCCATGTTCGTAGGTAAGACCGGTTCTATCTTCGAAAGCCCTAAGCCACGTAAAAATTTGCAATTGATAAATTAGAGGCAGCTAGTTTAGATCGTTGTTGGGCTAGTGTCATGATATGGTAATGTTGTAAGTTGATGTATAGTTGATACTCTTACAACACACCTAACGTGTAAGTTCCATAGATCTTGGGCTTACACACAAAGGAATGATAGAGATCATACCACGATGCATATAATGGTGATCAAATCCATGGACCATATCATTCCACTTTACACATATGATGTTTGCATCTTATATTGTTAGTTTGGCATTTTAGTAGCATTTCAAGATTATCCCTAATTTAGATATCAAGATAAAAATGTGTTCTTCCTTAAGTATGCACCGATCTATGGATCGTGTTTCGAGACATCACGTGATGATTGGGTGTACTCGACTCTGCGCTTCCATACAACGGGTGTAACACAGTTTTACACACGCGAGTACTAAGATTCTTACTTGGCGAGCCTAGCATGTACAGACATGGCCTCGGAACACGGACCGAAAGGTTAAACATGAGTCATATAGTTGATATGATGCCCATATTGATGCTCTTCTTTGAAGCTACACCGACTCACGTGATGATCGGACTTGGTGTAGTGGATTTGGTTCATGTAATCACCAAAAAGGCACGAGGGATGTCGTTTTTGAGTGGGAGTTTATTTCTAATTTGGATTAGTCGAACCAAATTTGTCATAAACTAAATCAAAGTGATTTTGCATAATTTGTTGTAGTCATTGGCATCTGTTTACTACCTTATGCTTAGTTTTAATTGAGATAATACAACTATATAATTCTATATATTTACTTTACGAACTGGTATCATATTGATTTCAATGTCAATTTAAAGTTTAGAAGTCCTATTGCAAACTTTCAGCAAACTCTATTTACTCCATGAAGTTTAATAAGTAGTATTAAATCAAGAGTAAGAATTCCAATGATAGTATCTAAAGTATGATGTTTGCCTCCATGATTCTTGATATTCAAAAGTTGTTTTAATATCGAGGTTATCTAGGAGCTGAAATAATTGTTTCAGAAACCATCATGTGTGGAAGATATTGTGATATCTGAAACAATGTTTTTTGGTTGCATTATGATAGAGTATAATTTAGCAAAATACATGTTCTCATATTGTATGAGAATTTGTGAAGGTTGGAGATGCTAGGCGTCCTAATCTACCAAAAAGGTTTTGGGAACTGATATTATACTCATGATTCATCCTTATAGGCTATAGTAGCTTGATCATGAAAGTTTTCATGATAAGGATGAATAGAAGATTTAAGTAAAATGTTTACTACACTAATAGATTACTAAATAATGGATTTTTGAAAGAATGCCAAACATTTGATGATGGTGATCCACTTCAAAGTGCAAGTCCAAAGGTATTAGTGTTTGACTATATACGCTTTGTACTATGTGTCATGTGAATGACACCACAATATGTTGATAGATTCTTTTAAAAGGAAAAGGAATTGCTAAAAGAGAATCTATAAAATATTTGGCAGAAAAGAAAAGGTGAAGATGTCCAACTTAGGTCTATAGAAGATATATACGTTATGGTTATATTCCTTGCTTGTTAAACAATGTGGTTCTTAGGTATTGAATACCGAATTGGTAGGTGTGAACTTTCATACAAAACAACACAATTCATGAACTGCAACAACCTAAGTAATTAGCAAGAGAATAAGTGATGATGTTCATCGAAAACAAATAAAGTGTTATTGTGTTTTTCGTTGTCGTCAAACCTAGCCTTCAAGATTTGTTTTAATAATTGTTATTTTGTTCCGGTATTATGAGAACAATGGTTGTTCAAATAATTACCGTATTCCATAAAGGATGGATGAACTATTACAAGTCTTGTTGGAGAAATCACATCATAAACATTATTGCTAAAATGTCGTAAGACAAATGATTGGAAGATCATTTATGAAGTGACATCGCTATTTAAATTATATTGGAAAGAAAACATGAAGAAACTCCATGTTGATGGATTTTTTTGGAGTCTTTTGATTTTGATCAATTGACGCTTGTCAAACTTTCCTCGAGATAATTGAAACTCCGTTCATAGGCCAAAGAGGAACGGATGACTAGCATATTGGAAATTGTGCATGCTGATGTGCATAGTCCATTATGTGTAGCCATATGCGATGGATCTTTTTTCTTCATATGCTTTCTCTGAAAATTTGAGTGAATATATTTGTATATTTACTTAATAAGGAAGAAGTATGAAACATTTGAAAATTGTTTAAACGCTTTCAAGATGAAGTGAAAATCAGTGTAACAAGAAAATAAAGAGTTTATGATTCGATCATAAAATAAGATATTTGAATTACAGGTTTAGCAAAACACCTAATATTTGAGGAATTTTTCCATGATTTATGTTTCCCTATAAACCATAGGAGTATGGCATATTCGAGAGATGAAATCAAACCATCTTTGACATGGTTAGATCAAATGTATCATTTATAAAACTGCCACTATGTTTTAAGGATTGAAGCTTTAGAGACTACCTCTTTTACACTAAAAAGAGCACCATCGTGATCCATTGAAATGACACCATATGAGTTATGGTTTGGGATAAAACCCGAATTGTCTTTTCTTAAAATTTTGTATGCTATGCATAAGTAAAATGTTTACAACCAAAGTCGGATAAGAACGTCTTTGTAGGTTATCCCAAAAATTTTTTGGGAGTTCCTCCATAACACCGAGGACAAAAGAGTTTGTCGCTTGGAATGTCAAGTTTCTTGAGAAGGAACTTTTCATGAAAAGTTAAGTGGGAGGACAATAGAACTTTGATAAGGTTATTGAATCTTAGCTATATGTGCTAACTAGCATAGCGCCGGAAAGTGTCCCAGAGGCGGCTAAAATGCTCATGGCTCCCATGATTACAAAGGTTGTGATCTCGGAGATTAGAGTTCATATTGAACCGTGTGGGTCCATAAATCAAATAGTGAGATTTGATAAACAAGTCATTATTGTTTTGACAATGATGAACCGACTGCATGCAAAGAAGCGATGATGGGCCTTGACTCCATAAAATGACTAGAAGTCATAGAATCCGTGATAGTATCCATACACGAGAAATCAAACTTCCGAACTTGGAAGACCCTCCGGAAAGGCATGAAGCCTATTGGTCGTGTTTGGATCTATAAAGAAATAGACATGGATGTTTAACATCTATGAAATAGTCGACATGTCGGAAATAAGTTTACGACAATGTTCAAGGAGTTAACTATGACAAGATTTGATCTTTCATAGCGATATTTAGTCTTGACGAATTAATGTAGCAACCACTACATATAATTTGGTATATGGTAGTTGAATAAACAAAACAGGTTTCTTCTAATAGAATGGTTACCTAGGACGTGTACATGACATGGTCCGAAGGGTTTTGTTAATTCAAAGGGTGTTAAAAGGGCATGCAAACTTCAATAGTTGAAGTAAGCATAGCGGAGTTGGAATCTTCACCATGATGAAACTGTTAAAAGAGTTTAAATTCATCGGAGATGATGAAGATGCTTGCATTTGCCAGAAATTAAGTGGGAGCGATGAGACATATTTCTAATACATTATGTAGAGGAAATATTGTTGATTGCAAATGATGTATCTTGTATTGACACAAGTTAAGAATTTCATAAAAATAAGATTTCGATGAAAGACTTGGGCAAAACCGGAATATTTGGCATCAATATCTATACGGATAGATTGAGGCACTAATATGGTTGTTCTAGTCATACATATATGAGATATTGAAAGGGTTCAATATGGAAACAACAAGAAAGGTTCTTGCTGCATGGAAAGGATTGTATCAAGATTCAAGTGTTTCAACACTTGGTGAGTAAAATTACATGAAGATTTTGATCGATTATACCGTGATATGTATATATCCAGAATGTCCTATGCTCTAAATGTTATGAGCACATACCAGAATGATTCATAAGATGATCATTGGACAATAGTAAAGATATTCTTATGAGCTTTGGAAGAACTAAGAATATATCATGTATAAGTGACAAATAGTTAAAGGTAGTTCATTGTAAAGTGTTACATTGATACTAGTTTTGTCACAAGATACAAATTAAATTTATCTCAATTTAGACTATGGGTGGCACAATGTAATCGAAAGGATGTTCCATGATGGATTTCGATGAGTTCCAAAGTTGAGACATTGTGACGGATACTACAACAAAAGGCTAAGTATATAACTGCTATAGTAGAAGCAAAGGAGGGCATTTGTGTTAAGTAGTTTGTTATCAAAATAGGTGTGGTTCAAAGTGGGCTAATACTATGAAGATATATTTTACGACAATAATATCAAAATATTTTAACCCGAACGAACTAAAGGTCTCACCAAAGGACCAAATTTATACAATGTCATCTCATTTGAGAATGAGTGATGCGTAGAGATGCAAGGACATGCAAATACACACGGACCTGGAAGTGTCAGATCCGAAGATTATGTTTACCACTAGCAATAGTGTCTATACAACACCAGAAAGCCATAGGTGTTGTATGCACAAGTTTTTAACTAGATTATTGACTCTAGTGCAAGTGGGAGACTGAAGGGAATATGCCCGAGAGGCAATAATGAAGTGGTTCTTATCTTATTCCTTGTTTATGATAAATGTTTATTTTACATGCTATAATCGTATTAATAAACAAAAGGAAAGTTCCTAATTATGCCTCTCTTATAAACTAGCTCGTTGATTAACAAGATGATCAAGGTTTCCTGATCATGGACATTGGATGTTGTTAATAACAAGGTCACACCATTAGTGGAATAATGTGATGAATATTCATCCGAAGTATAGCATTACGATCAAAGTCATTGTTTTTATATTGCTATAACATCATACAAAGTAATCCTAGTCCTTATACCATGAGATCATGTCAATCATTAACACTGGAAGAGTATCTTGATAACATCAAACGTCACACCGTGAAAGGGTGATTATAAAGGTTGGTGTAGTGCTACGAAAGTGTTATGTAAAGGCTCATGGATGAAGAGTGGGATTTTTCCATCCCAATGACGGATAGATATACTCTGGGCCCTCTTGGCGATATCACATTGGTTAGCTTGCAAGCAAGTGATGAGATCACTAGAATGTTATATCACGAGAACGAGAAAAGAGTACATGTCGGTAACGAGATCAAACTAGGTATGGAGATACCGATGATCGAATCTCGGACATGTAATATATCGCAAGACAAAGGGATTTAGTTACTAGCATTAAAGATTCTCACGGTCACAGAAGTCATCGTTGAATGTGTAGGAGTCAGTATGGATCTCCAGGTCCCGCTTCTGATTATTGATCTGAGAGGGGTCTCGATCATGTCTGCATTATTCGCGAACCATAGGGTGACACACTTAAGCGCTGGAATTATTTCAATAGACACCGAAACTGTTTCAGGAGAAATTGCTAAAATTGGTTCTGCATGTAATATTGAAATGTTGTAGGGGGTTTTATGTTAATGTTTGTTAATTAAAGTAATTAACAAAAATCTGAATAAAATTAATAAAAGAGTTTTATTAAATGAGAGAGCATTAAATTTGGAGAAATTTAATGCATTTAAAGTGGAGACTTTAAAAGAGAATGTGAAGGGGCAAATTTATGTGGAGGGAGTTACCACCACATGAATGAGGAGGTGAAGGGTCACCCCTTGGGGCGCTGCCCATGGGGAGGGGAACCCCCTCCTCCTATAAAAGGCCCCCTCTCACTCCTTCTTCCTTACACCTCCTCGTGAAGGATCTCTCTCCCCCTCCAGTATTTGCCCCCATGGTCTTAGATTAGCGAGATACATGTTCCCGGTGGCTTTATCTGGAAAGGAGTTGCTGCTTCCACTGTTTTGCTGGAGTGAGGGACGGAGGTTGTTGGGGTATTGGATGTGTGTGCGATCACGGATGCACCGCTGCTTTGCGGTGCTGGACTTGCTGGAGCTGGATCTGGTGGACGTGCTAGAGCCGGACCTGCTGGACTTAATCACGATCTTGAGATCGGCAAGTATACGACTACATCATCCATGAGTTCCAACTCGTTAACAAAGCTTTGTTGTCTTCAAGGGTAAGTTCTCTATGGATGTATATCCACCCGTTGCTTGTATCTAGTAGATAGATATTGGCGTATAGTGGTTCACATCGTAGGAAATTTTGTTTTCTATGCTACGAACCCTTCAGATACATCTATTTTCGCGACAAGTAATATAGCCATTTTTTGAGTAGTAGTTTGGCTGGAAGAAATCATATTATTTCAGTAGTAGGGACCATGGTTTTTTGCTAGTAGTAGTACTAGCAGTACATAGCATGTAGTACTATATATGCTTATACTATACTCAACATACATTCGGGCAATCGACAAAAGTTCATCTTGCGGTTCTACTACTACGGTGCTTCTATCAATTTGTAAGACTCTCCTACTATTAGTTTTTCAGGTGTGCATTCACCCTCTATCCTTAAGCAGTACTCCACCCTTCAGCACTATAAATGAAATTACTCAAAGAAAGTCTCTACCACTATAAATTAATCTGCCATGGTTGTTGACTGACAAGACAATTCATTGGGGTGGTGGTGGCGTGCTATGATGCCTAAACCTACACTCCTACTAGCACTCTGAAGTGAAAATAAAAGAAATAGATATGTTTCCTTGCATTAATTCTTACCTCCGCCCCTTGCATGATACTCCTACAGTATATACATGCATTAACTTCTATGAGTAGTAGTACTAGTAGTATCAAGCAAGGATAGACCGAAATGCAAAGATATACTCGTAGGTCACATGGTGTACTATTCTAAGTCTTCGTCTTCTTCTTCTTTGGTCTGCTTGAGTTTGCCCTTGCCCTTGCCCTTCTTATTTAGTTCTTCTTTTGAACATTTCACGAGTTTGTTGACCCCTCTCAAAGTTCACTATCCACCTGTATACCTCATAGTTCGCGTAGGCGTCGAGGCTTGCATACTGGATCTGCTCTTCGGTCAGGGGCATGTTCCCCCACTGCTTGTGGTTCCCCCACTACGTGGTTGCAATAGTGAACTGCATATCTGTATTGGTGGTAAATTCCTACCTCAATACTGGCTTAGTTGATATCCCACTCACCCTTGATAAATTCGATGTAGTCTATGTTAAATCCAGGCGTTAAACTACTTCTTCCGTTTCAAGGTATAAGGCATCCTTGTTCTGCGTGTTTTTTCTTTGACCAACAATTACTATTAATATATAAACAATTTTGGTAGTACAAAACTTACATCATTAGAGTTCATTGGTATTATGTAGTTCATGGAAAATGTTAATTCACTAAACATCTAAAGCTGCCTACCTATTCCATAAGTTCGCAAGTTATGTCATCATAATGTGTATTTGCTTTGTCTATTGCTACAACATTGACTGCATGTAATTTTGGAGTTCATTGGTAGTTTTAAGCTACTGAACATGTAGGTTAACATTCCTTGCTCTACAAGTTCAGAATTTATGCTATTTTAATTTCAATCTGGTTGTACTAAGGAACCACGATAACTGCATTCTCTTATGTAATTCATTACAAATTTTATTTCACTTAACTTGTTGGTTTTGCATTCCCTCAACAAGTTATGCTATTATTATTTGTTTCAATTAAGCTACGATAGTAGCTGCCGCCTATTGTGTACTACATCCGTTCCATAAAAGAAGGACTATACTTTTTTAAAGTCGAACAATGATAACTTTGACCATTCTCCTAGAAACATTTATTAAGGGTTAATTTGTGGCATTTGCTTCTATGAAAATATATATCCTGATGTTCAAATGGTGTTGGTTTGGCATTGTAGATGTTCCTGGTATGTTCTACAACTTGGTCAAAATTTTCGTCGATTGACTTATGAAAAATTTATACGCCTAATTTATTTTGGATTGGATGTAGTATTACATGAGGCACTTAACATGGTTATCTACATGCCCTTCTCTATAAATTCAAGTTTCTCAATTATAATTTCTGTAGCAGCAGAATCTACCTTCTATTATGTAGTTCATGGAATTTTAACTCACTTCACATATGGGTTTGCATTCCCTGCTCTATAAGTTCACGAGGTATACAATTGTAATGTCTATCTTGTTCGTCCTAATGTTAGTATAGTAAGTGCCTTATCTGTAGATCGTGGAAAATTTTATGGCACTTTTCATATTTGTATACAATCCTATTTCACAAGTTAAATTATTGTAATTTCTCTCTTGTTCAACCTAAGGAGTGACTGTAACTACGTTCTATTTTGTCGCCATGGCAAACTTTATGTCATTTAAATATTTGTTTATATTCTGCCATTCCCTTCTCTACGTGTTCACAAGTTATTATACTATAATGTCTATCTAGTTTTTCGTAAACAACAACAACCACTATCTAATATTATTTCCTCTCAGAGAGAACACGGAGAATCATAGAGTGAATCGCCCCTACAATCTTGTAAGTACATGTTGCTTTATATTGCTGAATGCAAATCTATTTATGTGAATGAGTGGCCTGAACGTATATGCAGAGGAGCAACAATAAATTAGATGCATCATCTATCCAAGTACTGGATGCGGTGGACATCTTCAACAAATGAACTGATAATAGGATGTCTCCAACGAGACTGCACAAAGAGAAATAGTAAGTCCCTTGTTTTTACTGAGATGTTCTTAGTGTCACATGCTTGTTTGTATGAGGCACCAGATGATTTGGCTAATGATTAGAACAAGATTAACCTTAAACAAGACTAGACAAAAAAACAAACTTAAATCCCTCAATTTATAATTCAATGTGCTCACTCGATTTTGGTGATGATCTATACTTTCTATATTTGGCTTATGTTCATCTATATATCTATACATTAACAAGACCATGATTAGATAGTGGTGATTTAAGTATATCCACTTTTATGCTATATTTTTTTGCTATGTAACAAAGACCAAATGTAAATCTCTCGATTATAATTCAATTTTCTCACTCAATCATGGTGATGATCTATTCTTTGCTATATTTTACTCATCATCATATTTATCTATCTATCTATCTATGCATCAACTAGACTATGATTAGGCAGTGGTAATTTAAGTATATCCACTTTTATGCTAATTTATAGTCTATTATAGTATTTTTCTGCTATGTTTAGAGTTTGTACGCACTCTGGAGGTAGTGACATTGTATAGTGTCGACACCATATGAGTTGGCCAATGATTAGAACAAGATGACCTTTAACGGTACTTTAGAAAGACCAAACGTAAATCCCTTGATTTATAATTCAATTTGCTCACACAATCATGGTAGAGATCTCTTTTTCCTACATTTGACTGATGATCATCTGTCTATCTATATATAGGTTAACTAGACCATAGGTGATGTTGATTGAAGTATATCCACTTTTATGCTAATTTATGTTCTATTATAATATTAGAGATCGCCACCATGATTGAGCTTATATGCACTATAGAGGTAGTAACATAGTCTAGTGTTATATGTATGAGACTAGTCTAAGTTACTTGGTCTTGGTGGGGAGTAATTTAGACTAGTAAAAATGCATACGATACTAGTACAAGTTACTCTACCAACACTAAAGGGGGTCCAGATACATTCGTTTCACAAAAGCCATAACATCTTATATTTTGAAACGGAGGGAGTTCTAGCTAGACTACTCATAGTGAGATTGTCATAGCTAGTATCATCTAATATATGTTGTCAGCATCGCTGTGTCAAACAACTAATGATACTCTCGAAGTGACTAGCATAGTAAAATTTAATAGTATGTATAGAGTGTACTTTTTGATTAAGAGAAGCAACAATGTTCGCCCTTGATATAAAAATCATAATTAAGCTTTTTATGATACCGAATTACTAGATATATGTACTACAACCATCTTAATATGATCTAGAAGTCTAGCATGCACCTGGTGTTTGATTGCTTAATTCATTACCTCAACAGCTACTCTACATGATGTACATATAGATTCTATTGCCAATTTGATTCTTTAGTTTGCTCATGATTCAAGCAATGCCATGATTTTCTTAACTTAAACGATGGAAATTTCTATGAGAACTAAAATGTTTGATTACTAAGAAACATGACATTGTGCATATGTTCTGACTCATATCTACTGGATTTCATCTATACATGATCAGATGATCTTGCGAGTTTAATATTAGCCACTAGATGGTTCAATTGGATATGGTTCCTGTGCATTTTCAGATAACTTGTGATTGCACCAATGCGATATTTTGCCATGGTTCCCATGGATATAATGTGGATAACAGAGCTCGTACACCTTTACTTGATATTATATATGTTGTATATCTTTTTTCCAAATAATCTGGCAGTTTATATGATGTAGACGGTGTCTGATTGCTTCATTTCCTATCTACCTAATCCATATGGTGCACAAAGTGCTTCTATCAAAAGAATTTCACATTTAATTTGATCCGCCACTTCATACTAGACATACATTGTTTAAATACTTCATTGACCTTGCAAGGTGCATAATGTATCATTTCCTTATTTGTCTACTGGATTTTCTTGCCTAGTTATATCTACAATGATACTGGCAGCAAATGGAAATACAATAGTTATAAGCATTACACAGAAGGTTTGTGCTACGTTTTGGCTGCATCCAACTATTGTTTTGGCATCAAATGACTCATCTCTTTGTTTCTCTTGTTTTTTTATTTACTGGCCCGACGATCAAAATATTTGAATGATCTGGCTATTGAAAAGCACAGTCGTTGATATCTTGTTTCTCTGAAATTATGCTGGTAGTCTATTTAAGACGCACACTTGATCTATTGTTTGTTTTTTCTAAGATACTATCATAGTTTACCGATTATTAAAGCAATGCCACCTTCTGTGGTTGGAGGTCCAACCATAAGTTTTCGAACTGCACACTTATCTAGTTAGTTGATACTATAGACCATTTTAAATGCTATTTTTGTATTACAGGTTAATGCTTTGTTGTCCTGACCAGTTCTAAGCAGCTGAAGGAATCTCACGCACCTCTTTTTGTTATATTTTCTATATTTTTGTTATGTAGTGATATGATTAGTTTATGAGGGAAAGAGTCTAGTTGCTTGATTCCCTACATTCATTGCCACACTAGTTTTCTTAGTATGCATGAGACACACATGTTGATTGCTTGATTTTTAATATTAGGACAATGCCAATTTTGAAATTCTTTGACAGCAAACATAGTGTTTTTTGCCTGCTTTGCTGCTCTACCTTAATATGTCTTAGTTCCAGCATGCAAATAATTAGTAGCATTTGTTCCATAGAGTGGATATGATACTGGCACATGTACACATCGGTCCAGGAAGTCATCTGTTCCTATTATTCCAGAAAGAGATGTATGAGGCACATCATTGATTGTTCCTGGCCAATGATGCATTAGAATTATTTTACATATAAGATGGCTGCCAGTTAACTGGTACGCTGCGCTAACTTGTTTTCTTTATTTCAGGCTGCACACGAAGCTATGGGGACAGAAGGGAGAAATCCTACGTTAAGTATTGAGGTCATTTCACAAAGCAGCAGTGATTGTGGTTATTTCTTGCATCGGCCCACTGTGCCCACTATTCCAGTTTTTCCAGTACAAAGAGGTGTTACAGTTGCACTGCAAACAATTGATTTAATTGAACAAGAAACTGAGGAAACAAATGGAATAATCATGATTACACGTGAACAAATACAAGAACTAAAAGATCGGCAAGACTGGACTAACCATCTACTTGATAACCTTTTCTATAGTTGTTATGGTAAGCCAGTAGTTACTTGTATGGCGATGTAAACTCCGTAGCAGAAACCCTATTCCAACCCATGTCTGGCCATGTATTTGTAATGCTTCATCTTGTTTCTATTGAAATTCTAGTCTATAATAAATTTCAATAAAATTGTATTGATGTAATATGGTGATCCTCGCGCGGCCATTAGCGGGCCAAAATATTAACGGACTATTTAAAACAATAATGGCGCCCTAGTTATAGAATACACAAATATGTCGTCCAGCATATGGGCCCAATAAACTGTAAAAGGCTATAAGTGGCATGTCAGAATAATGGTAGGCTGCATAGTCGGCCAAAGACCTTAAAAATACAGGCCTGAACACCAATATGCCTAAACAGTAAAATGCAGAACAGTAAAAGGCCTGAACAGTAATATGACCGAAAAGTAAAAAGTCCAAGCAGTAAAGGACCGAATAGTCATAGGCCCAAACAGTGAACAGCCAGAACAGTAAAAGGCCAGAATAGCAAAATGACCAGAAGAGTAAAAGGCCTGGACATTAAATGGCGAGAACAGTAAAAGGCCAGAACATTAGAAGGCCATAACCGTAAAAGGCCTAAATAGTAAAAAGGGCCCTAACGGTGGAAAACCATAAAAGTAAAAGGCCATAATAGTAAATAGGTAGAATAGTACCAAACCCTATGGGCTGTAAGAATAGTAATAGGCCGACCGCAAGCGTTAGCTATTCCGGACCGACTTGGCGTAGGCCGCTAATGGGCCACATAGTATTAGGCCAAGGTGGGCTTTCTGTAGTCCGAAACTGTAACAGGCCTGAAAGCATACGGGCCGCAGCGGGCTACACTGATGGGCCCATTTAAAACAATGTGGGACGATAGAGTAACGGGCCATCTTCTTGTTGGGCTATCAAAATGGGTCGGCCCACTTAATAACTAGCAGGCCTTGGTTGGGCCTGGCTTTTACCATGGTTTCTATGTCCATTAACGGTGGTAACTGGGCGAAAATGGTGTTTGCCACATGGTAGTTTGCATGACATCAGCAGTCAACACCCCTGGCAAACAGATCTACGACGGAACAAGTTTTCATAGCTGAAGGGTGCGATCCGCCATGGTTAGAAAAAAATCGTGGTAGATTCATTTGTGTCTAGGCTTTTACCACGAAGGCCATCCATCATAGAAGACTTTTTAACCACGAAAAATGCGCCTTCAACCACGAAAATGGTTCGTTGTAAAAGCAAACTTTTCTTGTAGTGGTTGAAGACACTCTTCGCACATCAAGTCAGGCTCATGAAGTATGACCTGATGTATATGTTTCTCTCACATAAAATGAGAGAGGATGTAAGCCTTTGTAGTCACCTATCAGTCATGAAGAGGCTATATGACTGACTTCCAAGCGATATGGACTGCCAGCTATTGCATAACTTTGCTATAAATGGAGTGCTACGGTTACTTCCCTCTAGTTATGAGAGCATCGTCAAAGTAAACATCATGATAGGAGTATACCACTAGAGTCTTCAAGTAGCACATAAACTCATGAAAGGTGAATTGCACCTTTCATGAGTTTATGTGCTACTTGAAGACTCTAGTGGTATACATCGATGATGATTCATAGGATGCAGATAATGAAGGTATATTTGATATATAAAAGCTATAAATGTTTCAAGCAAACACTTATTACAGTTTACTAAGTATATTGATATTTATTTTCTATATATGACAACAGGATTATCTACATGAGAGTATGCTGAAGAGGCTTTAGTCACGTGTTGAAGACATTCAAGTGTTGTAAATATGCCCTAGAGAAAAATAATAATATGGATTATTATCATATTTCATAAAGTTTATAATTAGGTTTTATATCATGCTATAACTGTATTGAAAGGGAATGTCAATACACATGTGATATGTAAACAACCAGTAGTTCCCGGTGAATCTCTAGCCACTGGCTCATTGGTCAACAGATGATCAAGGTTTCCTAATCATGTGGTATTTATGCCAGTTGACAATGGAGTCACCTCATTGAGAGAATGACATGCTGAAAATACCTAATCTAAACATCATGAAACGATCATGTCACAAAGTTCAAGTTCTGATGATTAGGAAATTTAGTATCTTGTTCCTCAGACCATGAGACCATATCAATCACTATAACCAGAGACTGCCTAGATAGCATCAAATGTCACTCGGTGAAATGGTGATCATAAAGTGTGTTTAGGTATTCAGAGGGGCATGTAGAGGCCTATGTGTCAAGAGAGGGATTTCTCCATCACGTGATAGAAAGATACTCAAGGGCCCACTCAGACAAGTTATATCCAATAGCTATGCAGCATGTGACTAGGTCACCGTGATATCACTTGTCGGAATGAGTTAAGTAGCATTTGTCAATAACGATATTGAACATGACATGGTGATGTCATTGATCAGATCTTGGACAATGCAAGTATCGAAGAGACAAAAGGAATAGCATACTATGTTCATGGTTCAATGACAAATATTTCAGGGAATGCACAGGGGTCATCACGGGCATCCAGGTCCTACTAATGATCACTAGTACGAGAAGGTTCTTAACCATGTATGGAGTGTTCCCGAACCGTGGGGTATCACGCTTAAGGGCTTGATGACACTCGGAGATCTTTTTGGTATTGTCGGAATCACCGAAGAATAGAAAGAGAGAAACCAGAAGGGTTCTGGGCAAAGTTCAGAGGATGTCCGGAGTGGGATGGAAGGAGTTGCATAGCCACACGGATTGAATAATATGTAAGTGAATGTTTAATATTGATGTAATCATTTGTTTACATTTATTTAATAAAAGAAAAGGAATTAAAATGGTCAAATTAACTATTGGGACAAAATCCCTAGGGGAAAAAGACCCATGAGGGAAATACCAAAGGGAGGAAGGAGGGGAGGTGGTCGGCTAGGCCTAGGGACACCACATGGCACCCACTAGCGCCATGGCCGGCAGCAGCCAGCCCCCCTCTCCCTTCTCCCTTGTTTAGTCCCACATGGCTTAGCTAATTAGCTATGGGGTCCCTTTTCCATGATATATTGAGAGGTATCTTGAGAAAATAAATAGACCAATAATCAATAAAAGGTTTCTCTCTTTTGGGGAGACCTCTAGTTGATCCTCTCTCTCTCTCTCTCAGTGATCATGGCCCCAAGTCTGGACTGCGCAATCCGGAGACTTCTTCACTACGGAGTGCCATCGTGCTACGGGATTTGGATCCAGAAGGTCTCTACTTAAGCAACTACTACTGGATCGGAGGAGCGGGAGTCATCGTCAGGCACCAGACATGTGTAACTCCCCACGAGGTGCCGCACTTGGGGCACTTGGAGTCATCGGAGCCACGGGAGCCATTGGACTTCAACACAACCATGAGATCAGCATCTGTATGACTACATCAGCCATGTTCTCCTGAATGTTGACAATGCTTTTTGGTCTTAAAGGGTAATTTTTGCAAAGCCCCTCCCGTTATTGCATTACTAATAGATACGGTTCTTGGCGTAGGAAAATTTTATTGTTTTCAGGCACGAACCCCTACAGTGGTATCAAAGCTAGATCTATGCATAGTATTGCTAGTACAGATTGAACACACAAGTTGTAGCGTGTGGGAATTGATCTTATAGTTTTTACCCTCCCATGTGTACTTGTGCATAACGCAGTAATGCTTGATGAAGAGAACCCCAACCGACTTTACGCGTTCATTCGCGAGACTAGTCCATGCTTGACATATAGCTTGTACCGTATAAAGTGGCTTTAGGGGGTGCCAGTCTCTCTCGCATTAGTTGGAACGCCATTTGCAACGGAGGGACCCGAGAGGGGTATACCATAGACAACTATTTGATCAACGGTGTGGTTGAAGTTTGTAGGTAAGAACGGTTCTTGTGCAAAAGTCCTAGCAGCCACGTAAAACATGCAAAGATAAAGTAGAAGCATCTAACTTTGTTTTGCAGGTGCATTGTGATGTGATATGGTTGTAGTCAAGGTAAAGTAGTTTATTTTCTGTTGCTAGGTAGTAGTAACGGTCATCATGGTGGTGGACTACGAGACTGAAGGCGCCGTTACCTTGGTGCCCACAGCATTGGAACCATGGCCCTGGACCCGGAGACGCGGGATGGAGATAAGGACCATATCACATCGCACTTACATATGATGTTTATTGTTTGTGCATATTTTGTGTGCTAGTATTATATACTCAAAGGTAGCATAAATAAGATGATTCCTAAAACATAATACCAACAAAAGTGTTCTCCCTTAGTGTGCACCACCAAGAAAGTTCTCTGTTATGAGGCACGCCGTGATGATCGGGTGTCACACATATCTACGTTCGCATACGGTGGGTGTAAGCCATGTTGCACAGCAAATACACGTAAGGTTGAGTTGGCGAGCCTAGCATGTATAGACATGGCCTCGGAACATGGGATGATCGAAAGATCGAGCACGGGTCACATGAATGATGTGATCGACATCTCTACGTCCACCTTTGCAACTATATCGCTAGTCGTGACAATCGGGGCGGTGTAGTGAATAGGGGTCGTGTAATCACTAAAACCTTTTTGGGGATAGTAGTTTTAGTGGAGTTATTTATAAACACAGTTTAAATTGAACTCATATAATCATATACTTAGTCTAAAGTCCTTTTGTAATTGTAACTGTAGAAATGGTTCTCCCCGATCCTTCTTTCCGGGTTGACGATTGGTTAGATGCTAAGAAGCTCAAACTTGTTGGATCCAATTTCCCTGAATGGCTTGTGTGTCTGAATGACCTCCTTAGTGGGAATGACTTAGTCGACTACATATGCTACGAGATGGATTTGGACCAGCCATATTTCTATGAGACCCCACAGCAGCGGGAATACCGCTATTACCGTCATGAGATGTCCACCTTCATTTCAATGATGATGTGTTTCGGAATGGTTAATGAACAACATCCAATTGTGGGTAATATTGACCCACATGCGATGTTGGGACAACTAAGAGCAGAGTTCATGGGCCAAGTGCAATGTGGAAACATGAGTTTCTTGGAGATTTCCATGCCATAAAGATGGAGGAACTCCCCTGCCCGGACAGTCACTTGGAGCACATGCATGATGCGTACATGAGACTTGTCTACTACGTGGATCACTAGATGACTGATTCCTTTGCAATAGGCGTGTTGCTATGGTCACTGCCTCCTAGCTACCAATTGCATGCTTGGACTTGCATCATGAGAGGTGATGGGGAAACACAGGATTTCCACGAGTTCATAACACATTTTAGGATTGTGAAGGTTGAACCCATTGTCAGAGAGGTCATCGATGATGATGGTATATATGATATACAATTTTATAAAAGTTATAATATTGCAAACACTTGTTGCAGTATTGAAGTATCTAATACTTGTTCTGTTTTGTGAAAACGGGTCCTTCTGCATGAGAGATGCTTGCTAGAGAGGACGTGCAGATGTTGCATGTTGATGGCGAGCATGATGATGATGGCCGACAACACTCTCCCTCGACATTTATCATTTAGTTTATCATTTGGATAATAATTGTAATCGATTGAGTATGAACTTTATTAGTGTGTCTTGCACCTCACGAGATGGTTTTTATGAATGATTTCTATTCGTGTTCATATGGTTTTTTGATTATGTGTGAATTATTCATGTTGTAAAACTAATTGATAATGCATAACATTTGTAAAATATTAAAATGCCTTGAAAATATCTGACTTAATGATATATTCATTTTGAATGAAACCATTGTTTGAAATTCAAAAAGTTATGTTGATAGTATGTGAAGATTGTAGATATTTGATCTCTAGTCACATACAAATCATTCCCACATTCAGCAAGATAACTAAACACCACGCATTGTATGAATACAAAGTGTTTGATGAATTGTTGAAAGAAAATACATATTCGATGTACCGTATTTCAACGAAGTGGTGATTATCATTTTGTAGTTGTTAAGTTTTGTAAAACAGTTTATCAAATAAAACATAAGCGTGAAACTATTTGATATGATCAAAGAATTTCAGCATCAAGTGGTATTGAAATAAAATAGAGTCAAGTTACTATGACTTGATCAATAGTGACAAGATTCCATTTTATAAGATTGGGATAAGAACTTGTGAAATGCGATGCATTTTGATATGTTCAAGTGCAAAGCATCACAATATAATATTTGATATTGAGCGGGTTAAATAGGTGGTGCCAGATAAAACATGGTAGTGTTAGTGTAAAGACCATTAGTTGGAAATAACAAATACTCATATAGATTATAAAGGGAACCATCTGAAATTCATGAGATCGGCACCATGTTTTATATGGATTGTCATGGAAACTTTGGAGTTATTCAATATCACTGAGGCGATAGGTAACAATTCCTTGTAGAGTATTCATTGGAAACTTTGAATACGAAATCCATGGCTAAAACCAAAAGATAAGCAAAACTAGTATTGCTGAAATTCTGGAGCATTCTTGAGAAAGTATGTTCTCGACAATGATGGTAATGGAAGGAAGTGAAATCATTATGACAGTTCATGACCCTACATGAAAATGTTGAGAAGCGCAACGGAACATGTTCTAGAACGCGTCTCTTCATAAAGGAAAGGATCAATGATAATGATCATTATGTTTTACCTACTGGTGCTTTTACTATGTGAACTAGGAGTCGCAAATATAACCTACATCTTGCATTGCTATGTTATCAGAACATGACACACCTAAGGACTACAAAGGAAGTGATCGTAAACTAAAGTTACAAGGAATCCTAGAAGTAAACTTCACTTCAGATTAGAAAGTAAAGTATTACTGAATCTTATCAAGTAAAAGGGTTACTTTCTTTTTCCAAAGGACCACAAGGTCATGATGGAAAAGGTGAAAGACAAAGCACGATTCACCATGAATAATGTCTTGGGCGAATTCAAAAGAATTTGATTCAGAAGTGCTGAAGTCTAGTGGATTTAATACTATTAAAGTACTAGTGTCTCGTAAAAGAAACTCTCAATTTGATAATTGATCAAGGGATTTTGAAGTCATTCAAAACATTGAGAAGATATGCAATTTGCATGAAATTGAGTGGGAGCTAGAGAGTCTTCCTAAATTAATATGTGTATGACATATTTTTTAGTGGGAGCAATGTAAGTTTTAAACTCAAATATGAAGGTGACATATTTTGAGTGGGAGATTGACATAAATTCTTATGTGTAAATGTCACATTAAGAGTGAGAGCACATTAACTGATAAATATTGATTTATAAGGGTAAGAGTTGAAAGAGAGTATAATACAACATTATGTCGGAATGTATTCCTAAAAGAGATTCTGAAGCAGTTTCGAATTAGGAAGTTATTAAGGAATGGTCCTTGATCATTCGAATTGGGAATGACATTAAGTACAACATCAATGGTTAAAAGAAAGAAAAAGGATGATCGTCATCCACTATGTTTTGACATAGGTTCTGCTTAGAAACCATGATGATTATTCAACATAATGTGATCCAAGAAGAAAAGTTCGGAAGTGATTAAGTATAAATCCCTGAACTTTGAGTTGAGTTTGTCCACAATATCTAATGAGAATTGTAGGCATGTTTTCTAGATCCATGAAGGATGATATATCTTAAATCATAAGGTTTTATGATATAAGGTCATATGTTAATTAAAAGATTGGAAATATCTACATTGAGAATACTGACTCAAGTCAAATAGGAAGCATGGTGCTGAACATCGAAAAATGCACGGTGCACTAGTGTTTCGAAAACTACATTTAGAATTAAAGTATAAGGATACTACTAGTGTCATGTATAAAGTTGTGTCTAGAGAAATTTGTCTTCTCACACAGAGTGTGTCCCAGGGCATAGTGCCCATGAGAAAGTTTGCATTGACTGATCTAACATCACTTCTGGATCCTGGAACCGACCTCATTTTGTTGCCATAACTACTATACATACACAAGAGGTTATCATAAGATGATAAAGTATTAATTTCAATTAAGGTGACATTAGTAAGTTGCAAAGGATAGGAGGGGCTATAAAGTCCAGACCCTGGACTCAACCTCTTCCATGAGTAAGCATGAACAGAAGTGCCAGATTGTATGGTGCAAATGATTAGTGAATAAATGCAGCTAGTTTATTTGTACTCTAGTGCAAGTGGGAGACTATTGGAAATATGCCCTAGAGACAAATAATAATATGGATTATTATCATATTTCATAAATTTTATAATTAGGTTTTATATCATGCTATAACTATATAGAAAGGAAACGTCAATACACGTGTGATAGGTAAACAACCAGTAGTTCTCGGTGAATCTCTAGCCGCTGGTTCATTGGTCAACATATGATCAAGGTTTCCTGATCATGTGGCATTTATGCTAGTTGACAATGGAGTCACATCATTGAGATAATGAGATGATGAACATACCCAATCTAAACGTCGTGACATGATCATGTCACAAATTTCAAGTTCTGATGATTTGGAAATGTGTTGTCTTGTTCCTCGGACCGTGAGACCATATCAACCATTGTCACCCGAGATTGCCTAGATAGCATCAAACGTCACTCGGTGAAACAGTGATCATAAAGGTGTGTTTATGTAACATCCCAAATTTTACAATTACAGATGTTACTAGAAGCATGCATCATATCATTGCATCATGGCATCACATATCAAAAAACTGCATCAGGGTTTTTCCCAAAACCCCATAGTCATATAAAGAGTAAAAGGATAAAACAATATCAATCCTCCTAAACCTTTGCAAAAGTGTTATTTTATAGTCCTACTCCAACCCTCTTCTTTTTACAAAATTTTAGAAACAAATTTCGTTTAATTCGGAGTCCGTTTGCAAAAGTTATTAAACAAATAGGAATACAGAATTAAATAAAAAGAATAAAAAAAGGGGGATTCCCCAGCCTAACGGGCCGGCTAAACCAGCCCGTGGCCTATCCGCCGCCCGCCTGGCAGAGCGGCCAGCGCTTAGCGCGTGGGCCAGCCCAGTAGCCGCCGCCAGCAGCCAGCCCGCCTCCAGCCGCAGCCGCTGACAGACCGGGTCCACCCGTCATCCTCCTCCTCTGAGTCTTGCTCGAGCACGCCACCGTCTCCGCGTCGGCACAACCGCGTCGCCGTCGACTACATTACTGGCCCAGAGGAGCACCGCCACGCCGCCGTCAACCATCGCCGGCCGCCGCCGACGCTCCACCGCCGCCCGTCGTCGCCACCGCCGGTAAGCCCCTCTCCGACCGTCAGATCGAGATCCAACGGCTCCAAAACGGTCAACCGCCTCGGCTAATCGCGTCGCGCCGTGTCAGCACCGCGTCGGCATCACGCGCGCCCTGCTGGCCAATCCCGAGCCGCCACGTGTCGCCGCGTAGCTGGCCACCTTTTTGTTTTTCTTTTAAAATAGACAGAAATTACTCCAATCTTGTAAAATCCATAGAAATTAGAGTATTAGTCCAAAAATTACGTATAATATACCGTTGGATTCATATTTTCGAGTAGAACACAGATCTACAATAATATTGCTGTTTTGGCACAGCAATCTTGCAGTAGGATTTAAAGTTTAGATTAGAGTATTTTAATTCTAAAATATTATCTGTAACTCCGTTTTAGTTGATTCTTGTTGCGCTGGCTTTGTTTCGACGAGACCTCCTGTAGAAAATTGTCTTATAATACTTAGGGTGTTCAGATATGTCTCGAGGTAGATTGGAGTTGTAGATCTAGTTTTGAGCTTGGTTATTTAGGGTTTAACCCAAAATACCTAAAATCTATGGGGAATCGATTCTAATGACATCCCCAACTCAACAACACCCCTGGTTAAAACCCTTGGTCAAATTAAAATCCATCCTTGCATATTACCATGTTGCATGCATGCATATTCGACTTCGTGACTTTGTTTTGTGCAAATTGTGATTGGATCCATGTTTGTTTCGTTAGATTGCTCGTAGTGCGCTGAGGAGTACTGTTGTGTAGATTGCTGCTCGGATCAAGGCAAGTTACACCACTTGTTCATGTTTTGACTATGAATGTTTTACTCTTCAAATTCTGTAGTATGCATGTGTAAGATTTTGGTAGATTTTCTTAGAACTATTTTCGCAAGTGCGGTTTTGTAGTATGCCACGAGTAGCTTTATACTTAGGATTTTCCATCCCAATAGGTTATCCTGTTTTTCTAAGTTATGCTTGCTATGCTATATACTTGTATATATCAAGTACCGTTGGGAGGGTTCGAAAGACTCAAACTATTTCTAAGTACGAGAGCTCTCTCGAGCGAACTTTTCTTCTCCAAAACCCCCTTCAAAATAAAACTAAGTTTTCTTCTGGGCGGAATGGTTGTCGGGACAACGAGTGGGATTTTTGGTGGAGGACGGCCGCCCAGGAATCAAAGAAGTCTGCCATGTTTCAGAATTTAGAAGCTTCCCGTGCAACCACAATACATATGGGCTCTGTCTTGGCTTAGTACTTAGTGGGAAACCTCACCGGGGTACCAACATTTGGAGGTTCTTGGCACGGTTGGATCCAGCTGGTAGAGGGGCTACTAAGGGAAGGCTTCGCCATGGTCTTGTCTGTAAAAGGAGTTGATCGTGTATTGTGGGGAAAGTGCACAACCTCTCGAGAGTATTGCAATCTGATCGATCAGCCGTGTTCACGGAAATAGAACAACTTTGAGCATCTGAAGGATGGAGCCTCTGAAAGATCTTCCTCTCTCTTTTCCAAACTTAACGTTTTATAAACCCCAAGGCATGAGTAATATCGCCATTGGGTGGGATTTTGGGAACTTGGTGCATAATATCCAAGTGCTAGGTTGAATTGGGCACTTGGTGAGTAATATCCACGTGTTCCATTCGACCCTATACTATTCATCAAAGTTTACAAAGTAGGAAAAACTTTCTTCCTCTTTTCTTATTATATTGATAAAATTGGCTTTACGCAAATGAACCCCAGAGCCTACTCTTAGCCTTGCATGTAGCAATAGTCTTACTCTTTCCTTGGTGTAATTTGCCAATACATTCAAAGTATTGACGCAACTTGTTGGCTGCACGTCTTATGTGCAGAATCCGAAGATTGAAAGGTGCGTAGGGATCGTGGGTCTTCAGGAAACTAGCCTGAGGCGTTGATGGACTCAAGTTTTACTTAGTTTCCGCTGTTATATTTGAGCTAGCTATAAGCTATGCAAGTTGTAATAATTATACTCTAGATTATTCGTGTAATAATGACTTGTGTTTTACATGATATTCATCGACTGTGAAGTGCTAGCTATTGATCCAGGTACTAGCATGTTACTCACAGGGACTTAGGATTCATAATAATCCGAGGTCGCAATAGTTTAGGTATTCAGAGGGGCATGTAGAGGCCTATGTGTCAAGAATGGGATTTGTCCATCCGCGTGACGGATAGATACTCAAGGTCCCACTTGGAGAAGTTATATCCAACAGCTGCGCAACGTGTGACTAGGTCATGGGGATATCAATTGTCGGAATGAGTTAAGTAGCATTTGTCGGTAACGAGACTGAACACGACATGGTTATGTAATTAATCAGATCTCAGACAATGCAAGTATCAAAGAGACAAAAGGAATAGCATACTTTTGTTCATGGTTCAACAACAAAGATTTCGTGGAATGCACGGGGTCATCATGGGCATCCAGGTCTAGTTGATGATCATAGGTACGACAAGGTTTACGACCATGTCTAGAGTGTTCCCGAACCATGGGGTATCACACTTAAGGGCTTGATGATGCTCGGAGATCTTTTTGGTATTGTTAGAATCACCAAAGAATAGAAAGAGAGAAACCTGAAGGGTTCGGGGAAAAGTCCGGAGTATGTCCGAAGTGGGATGGAGGAAGTTCCATAGCCACAGGGATTGAATAACATGTAAGTGAATGTTAAATATTCATTTAATCATTTATTTATATTTATTTAATAAAAAGGAATTAAAATGGTCAAATTCACTTTCGGGCCAAAATCCCTAGGGGAAAAGGCCCATGAGGGAAAGACCTAATGGAGGAAGGAGGGGAGGTGGCCGGCTAGGCCTAGGGACCCCGTGTGGGGCCCACTAGGTCCATGGCCGGCGGCATCCAATCCCATCTACCCTCTCCATTGTTTAGTCCCAAATGGCTTAGCTAATTAGCTATGGGGTCCCTTTTCCCTTATATATTGAGAGGTATCTTGAGATAATAAATATACCAATAATAAATAAAGGTTTCTCTCTTTGGGGGAAACCTCCAGTTAATCCTCTCTCTCTCGTGACCGCTGTCCCAAGTCTAGACGGCACGATCAGGAGACTTCTTCACCGTGGAGCGCCTCCATGCGCGGGGATCCAGAAGGTCTACTTCCACAACTGCTAATTGATCAGATGAGCAGGAGTCATCGTCAGGCACTAAACATGTGTAACTCCCCAGGAGGTGCCACACTTGGGGAACTAGGATTCATCGGAGCCGCAGGAGCCGTTGGACTTCAATACGACCTCGAGGTCAGTGTCGATACGATTACTTCAGCCATATTCTCCTGAAAGTTGACAACACTTTTCGGTCTTCAAGGGTAAGTTTCGAAAAGCCCCTCCCGGTAGTGCATTACTAATAGATAGGTCCTGGCATTAGGCTTCTTGGCATAGGAAAATTGTATTGTTTTCACGCACGAACCCCTACATCAAGTTTTTGATGACCGACGAACACGCTCTAGCTACATTTATCATTTAGATTCATAGTTTTGAATAAATTTTGTAATCATAGTGAGTGTGAGTCCTTATTAATATGTCCTGCTCTTAGAAAGATGATTATTCAATAAGCTTGTAACAGTCCAATTGTAACGATCTTATGAATAAAATCTTTTATGGTCACATCTTGATTATGGATGGATTATTCTTATTATTAGTCTTAATGATAATAACTTAGAACATTTATAAATAAAGTGCCAAGAGATATCCAAAGTTTAATGATAAAAACTCATTTATGAATAATTGTTTTGTTGAGTATCATACGATGGTTGGAATCAACTAAACTATTGATATCATGTTGAATATGAGTAAATATGACTTTACAAGGATAAACGTGAATCAAAAACATTTTTAAGTGTTCAAGGCAATTTATAATGGAGTTGGGTATTGGATTGACTAGAATACGAAAGTGATGGAGATTTGATCGAAATGACTTAGTATTTAAGTTGAACCTTGCGGCATAAATACTTGTGAAAGTATTTCACAAAGTACAAATTTTGGATACACCAAAACTATTGATATATCTAGGACATCATAATCATACAGTATTGGATACTTATGGTCTGGATCTGATATCTTCTAAAGGCTGAAGTATCGTTTACAATTAGCATAAGAAATAGTAAACACCCATAGGGAACATCTAAAGATCCTTGGAAACAACACCATAAACATTATGGCACGTTTGAGTTTCTGAAGATTTTAATAATATTGAAGTCGTGACGAATAAAGTTTTGGTAGTGTATTCTTAGGAAACTATGAATACATCTTCCAGACTAAAGGAGGGCAAAACTTGCATTGCCTGACTTGGTACTTTGTCAAGAAAAGGGTCTTTCTAACAAAGGACATTAGTAGGAAGAAAGTGAAAGTTCAAATAAGGTATTTTGACCTTACCTTCAATTATCAGAGTGGCGTAATAGAATCTGTTCCAGAAGCTGGACTCTATAATTCAAGGAGAAAATAATGATATAAATCATAATGTTTCGGGTAATACTTTTACTAAGAAAAGTTGGATTCACAATATATTATGCCGTTGCAGGATCATATTGTTGATTCAATTGTCGTGTTGATAGAACACGACATACCTACAGACTACAAATAAGTATGATGGACCCAAGTACGAGAAATGATTGAATATCATGAAATAATGTATTTATGTTATATTTGTGATTTCAAAATAATATGTTACTTGATCTCATTAAGTAAAGGTTATTTACTTAATCTTCTAAATGACTACAAAGTTGTAAGAAGATATGAAACTTAGAAGGAAGACTTTCGAGGATCAATTTATCACAAATATGTTGGACAAATTCAAGAAATTGACTACGATATGCAGAGATGCCTAAGTTTGTTGGATTTACATAAGTAATTACTCCAATTTGGTAATTGGTAGTGATATTGTCGAAACTAAAGTTGTAATTGGTACAACAGGCAGTTTCAAAAATCATGTAGTTGTTATATGTCTCATAGTAGGAATTTACAGTTTGACAGATGATCAAGGAATTTTGAAAATGCCAAAATATTGAGAAATCCTGCATTTAGATAAAATTGAGTGGGAGCTAAGTAGTCTTACCTTAATATGTGTATGACATATTTTCAGTGGGAGTTGAGAAGCAATCCTAATCTCATATGCGGATGATATTTTGAGTGAGAGCGCAACAACATAGGAATATGTGAATATTCGATGAAATTTGAACAAAGCATTGAACAACAGAAATCTATTAAGATAGATTGATTCGTTCAATGAACATTGTTGATGAAATTTTTCAGGGAAAAGATTCTGAAAGAGTTCACAATGTCTATTTTGGATTTTGAAAGAGTTCAGACAAGAAATAAATTGTGTCTTGCTTGTCAAACTAGATGAAACATTGAGTTTAACTAAGTACAAACAATGATGGTTAAAAGGGAAGAAAGAGAAGTGTGACATCTTATATGCCTTGGTCATAAGTTCTTCCGCATAACTATATTGTGTACTCGATATAATGTGACCCATAGTCTATGGTAGGAAAGAAATTTCTTAGTTGTAAAGAACATGTACTCACAAGTAAATTCTGAGTGAACCACTGGACCAAAGTTGAGTCAAAACCTTGAAATCCGTAAGAAGTATGGTTGGACATAGAAGTTGTAGTAAGATGCAATTTCATCTAGGATCTACATAGATATGGTATAATTGTTATGGCTTAAAAGATGTTTGACTTCGATTGTGTGTGTTTTCTGGTATACATGACAATAGTGAAAGTTCATTTTCATTGATCGATTGTCATGGTGAATCCTAGAAAACAAACATCTCACTCTATCACCAAAATAATTTGACACATTATGTGATAATGGTGTAAATGTCAAGTTCACTGACATTAACGATTTGTAATGAACATAAGGATCTGGTAAAACCGATCATAGACTAAAAGGGGTTTCTAGATAGGCAAGCCATTATCAATAGACACATAATAAAGGTGCCAACTAGATTATTTGTACTCTAGTGCAAGTGGGGGACTGAAGGAGATATTCCCTAGAGGCAAATAATAAAGGATGGTTATTATCATATCTCAATAAGTTCATAATAGTTTAGTATCATGCTATAACTATATCAAGCAGAAACATTGATACACGTGTGATATTAAACATACCAGAGTCCCTAGTAGCCTCTATTTAACTAGTTCATTAGGCAGCTAATGATCAAGGTTTCCTGATCATGGTGCATTTATGCCAACTGATAATGAAGTTATATCATTGGTGAATGGTATGATGGACATTACCCAAAGTAAACATTGCAGCATGATCAAGCCACAAGTTCATTGTTGCAATAGTTAGTAGCATAGTATCCTTCTCCTTTGACCGTAAGAGCATATTAATCACTATCTCCCGAGGCTTCTTTGACTACATCAACTGTCATGATTGTAATTGGGTGGCTATAAATATGTATGTTAGGTAGTCCAGAGGAATAGTTAAGGCCTATGCATCAAGAGAGGGATTTGTTCACCTACCTAACAAGAAGATACACTAGGCCCACTCAGTGAGATTACATCCATAAATGTTGCGCAAGATGCGACTAGGTCACGGGGATGGAATATCATGGGATGAGAAAAACTGCACTTGTCGGTAACGATATTGAACAAGGTATGGGATACCAATGATCGAATCTCGGACAAGTCGTCTATCAAAGTAACAAAGGGAATCAGACTCAATGTTCATGGTTCAAATGACAGCAGACTCATGGAATGCACATGGGTCATTATGGGCATCTCAGTCCCGCTAATGATCATTGATTTGAGAGAAGTCTCGATCATGTATGTGACGTTCCCGAACTGTAGGGGTAACACACTTAAGGGTACGATGATATTTTTAGATCTTTTGGTAGAACATAATCAACGAATTATGAAAGACATAACTTTGGAATAGTTCCGAATTGAGCATGCCAGAAAAGTTTCGAACAGGATCCGAAGTGGTTCTGAATAAGGAAATAAGACGAAAGGATTTCAGATTAATGAATATTTATAATATGCATTTATATATGTTAACTGAGAATTAATATATTAAATAAACATTTTAAATTAATTATTATGGGTCAACTTCCTCTACTGGGATGAATCCCCGGAGGGAAATAGCCAAGAGGGAAGCCACTCCAGAAGGCGGCAAATAGTAGCGCTGCAGCTAGGCCCTGCGGGCCCACGAGGGCAGACGCGCGCGAGCGGCAGCATATTGGTAGGCGCGTACGCAAGAGCTAGCGGGCCTCGACCACGTCCCACGTGGGCAAGCACTGGGCGCTGCCGGGCCACGAGCCAGCCCACCCGGCCGCAGCTACTCAGGCTGCTGCTTCTTGCTATGTTGCATGGGCGTGGTCCACCCAGCCGTTCCGCAGCTGCCGCACGTTCCTACGGGTCGTGGGCACTGGGCCGGCGCGGGAGCCCAGCCGCTCACACCATGTAGCCCAGCTGGTGGAACCTCCTCCTCTCCTTCTTGCCTTTTGTCTTTAGTCCCACTCCAGGACTTTAGGGGAAGGAGTAATCTCTTTTCCCCCATATAAAGAGGGGCATCGGGGTGGAAATAAACACACCAATAATTCTCTGAGGCAAATTTCCTCCGGGAATAAATATCTCTTGCAACCGCAGCTCTCTATTTGGGCTGTGCATGCAAAGGGAGTACCTCTCTATGGCACGTGGAGGTGCTGCAGGGATTCCAAGCCGGAGATCTACTTCCGCACTCCTGACAGGGATCAGAGAACCAAAAGTCATCATCGTACACTTCATGTGTGCGAAACCTCGGGGGTGCTACCGTCAGTGGCATCGGGTTTGTCGTGCAAGGACCTAGGGTGACTTGCGAGGAGCTTCACGGCCTTGAGGTCGGCTACGACATCGACTACTTCATCCACGTTCCTCTCAGAACATCAAACGCTTTTAGTCTTCGACGGTATGTTACCGAAACCTCCTCCGTTATAGCTTTACTCATAGATAGATCCTGGCTAGGTGTGTTCTGTCATAGGAATTATTTTGTTTTCTGTCATGGAATCCCTTTAGGAACAGTATCAGGCCGTATATATAGCAGGCCCTTGTTGGGCCACACAGTAAAAGGCTATCCTAAAGCAGTGCATGCCGTTAGCGGGCCGAAAGAGTAACAAACCACAAAATTAGTAGGCCATAATTGGGTTGTAAAGTGATGGGACCCAAGTGAGCAGCATCGTGCATCCCCGGGCTGAAACAATGACGGGCCAGAAAGTTAACAGGCCGTAGCTAGGCTACAAAGTGATGGGCCCCCAGTAAGCAGTGTAGGCCGTCAGCAGGCCGAAATAGTAATGGTCCGGAAATTGAACAGGTCACAGCTGGGCTACAAAGTGATGGGCCCCCTTCAATTAGCATAGGCACGTGGCAGGCCGAAATAGTAAGGGTTGTCTTCTTATTAGGCTTATCTAATGGGTCGGCCCACTTAATAATTAGCAGGCTTTGGCTGGGCCTGGCTTCTACCACGGTTTTTGTGACTGTTAACAGAAGTAACCGATCGTTAATGGTGTTTCCACGTGGCAATTTGCATGACTTCAGTAGTCAACGGTGCTGGCAAAACCAATCTACAACGGCACAAAATTCCATGGTTGAAGGGTGCGATCTACCACGGTCGCGAAAAATCTATGGTTGATTCTTTGGTGACGGCGCTTTTACCCATTTGTTGTAGAAGAGTTTTCCATTTGTTGCAGAAGACTTTTCCACCATGAAAAATAGGCCTTCAGCCACGAAAACTATCTATTGTAAAAGAGAACTTTTCTTGTAGTGACATCAGTGTTCACCGGATCATGTGCTACGAAGACTCAGATTTAGTTGCACAACAAGTATCCAATCAGTATAGGGCAAACAAGCACATGGTAGCCTATCGAGTTGTTGTGGATGAACTATCTAAATCTTTCAAAGGGTTTGAGGTTCAACACATCCCTAGAGCAGAAAATGAGTAAGCATATGAATTATCAAGAATAGGCTCTACATGTAAACAAGTTACATATGGTGCTTTCCTGTAGTACCTAAAAGTTACCTCTATGTAGGAGTTGATGAGCAGTATCCGACAAAATCCAACTCACTGCTTATAGTTATGCTAGCTATTATTCCAAGTTAGACAAAACCCTACCTTGATTTCTTGGTAGACTAAAAATTACCCGAAGACGAGGTTCTGAGATGACAAATCGTCTGATGGGAAAAATCCCATACAATATTCAATGGTGAGCTCTATAAGCGAAGTGTTTCTAGGGTTTTTCAGTGCTGTGTTTATCTAGAAGGAGTGGAAATCCTAAGGGAAATCCATGAAGGCGAATGCAGCCATCATGCTAAAGCCAAATCCTTAATGGCAAAAGCTTTTGACATGGATTTTTCTGGCTAACAGCAAAGGAAGATGCCGAGAAACTGGTCAAGGCATATAAAGGCTACCAAATGTACGCCAATCAAGCCAATGTCCCGGCTAATCAGGTACGAATAATTCCGACTACATGGCCCTTTGCAGTCTGGGAGCTTGACATTTTAGGGCCATTTACATGGGGAAACTGTGCATTTACCCATCTACTAGTGATGGTGCATAAGTTCACCAAATGGATTGAGGCCAAACCCATAACTAGTTGCGATGTGGCCAGAGCCAGAAAGTTTGTCGAGGACATTATGATTTGATTCGGCAATCCACATAGAATTATCGCGGACAACGGGAGTAACTTTTCAATGGGAGAACATGTCGAGTTTTGCCAAGCACAAAGAATCTATCTCCACATCGCATCGGTCACACATCCACAAGACAATGGACAAGCCGAAAGGGAAAATGACCTAATCTTACAAGGCTTCCGAGCTCATCTCAAATCACCACTTCATAGTACTTTAACATTGATAGCTGGGATCATAGTACTTTAACATAGGATGCAAGATATAGTTCTAACAATAAGACATAGAAACTATGTTGTAACATGAAAAGGTGCAAAAAAAAGATTCATGAATAACAATGCTTTGAAAGACGTTTGTTTGTTTCATATAAAGAAAACATAATGAGAATGGTATTCAGCTTGTCCCTCATAGTGTAGCAAAACATAAATGCATAAGACACCTTCGAAGTTCATAAGGGTGACTAGATACAAATAGTTTAAGAACAAGCAATATCAAAGTTATGCATCAATTAGAAAGTCTTGGGACAATGCACATTAAACTAAGAAAGGCCACTATGCTCTCTCAATAGGTGCATAAAGATGGAAGATGGAGACTCAACATAAAAGTAAAAGAAGGCCTTCATGGAAGGAATCAGGGATTCAAGTCTCATAAAGAGCTTCCAAAAATTATGGTACTTGTTAGATTTAAGCTCGCATTGCCCCTATCATAAGCATCTTTAAGTGATTAAGGTTAAAGTGACACAACTAAGAGGATATGCTTGACAAGTTATAAGTTAAAATCTCATGCCCCTTGCTTACGAGTACCGAACCTCATGCTACTCAACTTCAGTCACAAGTAAGCTCTTGTCATTGTAAGTACATATGTATCATAGAGAACCGCCAACGGGGTACCCCTTGCCCCATGACACTAGAGCTGTCCCATATCAAAATGACAAGGCAACAGACAATGAGCATCTCGGCGATCTTTTTATTTGCTACTTGCATAGGTTTTTATTGAGGATGCCCCATAGAATGCTCATTACGGTTATGCTGCAAGTTTCCACCATGATTAGGCATGGCTTAGGCTAGCGGCCCAGGCGTTTTTCTAACACACATACAAACTCCATGATCTTACAAGTTCCCCTTTTATTTCACATCGTCGGGATCCATAAGCAAACGAATCATGATATCAACAGAATATAAGTGCAATGTTGAAAGCGTTCCCCATGATACATGGTTCTGCTAACTTCAACTTATAAAGCGCAAGCATATACGCAACAAAGATGGACACGATGGTTCAAGTTTATTAAGTGCAAGAAAGTAAAGTGTGCCATCAAGTTCGTGAGAGCTTTAATAACTAATTTTCATATAACAAGTTTAATTCGGAAGGTAGATAAAAACATGAATATACCTGGAGTAGCAAATGCTAATAGGTAGGTATGGTGGACTCTTTGGAATAACTTGGTTTTATTTGGAGTTGGATGCATGAGTGGGACTCATACTTGGTTATGGAGGCTAGCAAAATACTGGGAGAGACCAACTAAGAGAGCAATAATGGCCATAATCATGCAAAGCGACAAAACATCATTAATTAAAGCATAAAGTGATATTACAAGTCGAAAACTAAAGGATCATAGAGGCTATGGTGACTTCGGATAGTCAAAACATGGTGTGAGCATGCGCCAAGTCAACCCAAATAAAGCATCAAAGGAGAATACCATAATACTATGCTTTAATATGCTAAAACAACGCATGATCCTTTCAAGGCACATTAAGCAATCTCAATTGTTTATAATATGTCATGCTACAGCAAAAATCACTAAGCATAAAGCCAAAACAATATCAAGCATTACATGACAAAGCATAGGCCACAGACAAAAACAAGCTCCTTTTTACCACTTAAGCACGAACTTTTCCTACTCTTTTCCAGTCCAAACCAACTTATTAGAAAACTAATGTATGAATGAGGGGGTCTAACCAATTTATTCAAGCAAACTAAGAAAACTAAGCAAACGAAAACCAAAAACAAAAACGAAGACGCTCCACAAACAGCACAACTGTGCATGAAACAATAAAAATGAAGTGTTTGGAAGAAACCTTAGATTTTTATTGATGAAGAAGGGGATGCCCAAGATTTGACGCTTGTACTTCTTTGATATTTCTTGGGGTGACACGGGTGGCATGCCCAAGCTTGAGCTTTAGTCCATTCTTCATCTTGTTACATCATTCTTTCCCTACACTCAAAAATTTCCTTCATACAAAACTTCACACAGTCTTCATTAGCAACATTAGTGTACTCAAGATAATAAGTCTTTTGGTTCAATTTCAACACAAGTAAAACTTCCATTAAAACACAAGCTACTGTAATACTTCCTTTAAAAAGTTCAAATGATCAAGGAGAACTCAAAGAAAAAGAGATAAAGAGGCAAATGCAAATAATGGCAGAAATCTGTTAAAACAGACCAGCAGGTAAAAACCAATTTTTTAGAAGACCTTCTGTTGCTCAAATCGGAAAGTGTTGAACTAACGAAAGCTGGATAACAACCTGGGGCAGAATCACAAACAATTACAGCTCAAATCGACATACAGAGATTTTTCACGAATTTTTACAGTAAAGCACAAAAATCTGTTTCGGGACAGCAACTTTCCCAAGCATTATTTCTCTCTCATTAGAGGTTACTCTTGGCACAAAAACCACACAAAAATGATAAGGAGCGGTTATTACAGAGGTAATAACTTCCAAGACTCAACTAAAACTTTTGGATTATCTCCCAATAAGTACTATTCTTTAAAGCCTTTAAGTTAGGCATAAGAAGCAAGAAAATAATCAAGTATTCTCAAATGAAGAAGCATTAAGAGCAAATTTTGTTTTAATAGGAGAGGCAAGAAGAATATTCTCTCTCTTCTTAGGGAAGTGTTCTATACCTTTCTTGAGTGGAAATTGATATTTAATGGTGCCTTCTTTCATATCAATAATGGCACCAATAGTTCTAAGAAAAGGTCTTCCCAAAATAATAGGACAAGAAGCATTCCATTCAATATCCAAAACATAGAAACCAATGGGGACATATGCATTATTAACCATAATAAAAACATCATTAACACTCCCCATGAGTTTCTTTTTAGCATTATCATCAAGTGGGACATTTAAATAATAATCTTCAAATGGTGGCAAGCATTTCATAAAATTTTCTAGGCATAATAGAAACACTACTATCAAGATCACATAAAGCTTTGAGATCAAAATCATTTACTTTCATATTACTGATGGGTTCCCAACAATCTTCTAGTTTCATAGGAATAGAAGATTTATGTTTCGTATTTTCTTCTTTAATTTTTATGAGAGCATCAGTAATGTGTTTTGTAAAGGCCATATTCATAGCACTAGCATTATGACTTTTAGCAAGCTTTTGTAGGAACATAATTACTTCAGAGATATTCCAACCTTCAAGATCAAAATCATAATTATCATCTAAAGTAGTAGAGCTATTGTTTCCCATATTTCGAAGGATTTCAACATTTTTATTAGAAAAGGTTCCATTGGGTTTACTAGCTTCAACATTAGTGGTAGTGATAGAAGAAATACTAATATTTCTAGCAATTTCATCTTCTCTTTCCAACTTAGCATGCAATTCAGCTAATAGTCTAACATTTTCATCAATTCTAACTTGTATGGCATTAGTAGCAGCAAAGGGATTTTCAATAGTTTCAGGTTTAGCAGCCATTTTATTCAAAGAAGATTGAGCTTCAGACAATGATGCTATATTTCTTTCAGCATTAGAGAGTTTTTCCTCAATAGTTTTATTAAAAGTAGTTTGTTTACTAATAAAATCTTTAAGCATAACTTCAAATTCAGAGGGTGCACTTCTATTATTGTTGTAGGAATTTCCATAAGCATTACCATTGTTGGGAGGATATGGCCTATAATTATTATTACCAAAATTATTCATGTAGGCATTGTTGCTAAAATTATTATTTCTTATAAAGTTCACATCAACTTGGTCTTCTTGAGCCACCAAATAAGCCAAGGGAACATGATTTGGATCAATATGAGGTTTCCCATTAACAAGCATAGACATAATAACATCAATTTTATCACTCAAGGAGGAGGTTTCCTCAATAGAATTTACCTTCTTACCTTGTGGAGATCTCTCAGTATGCCATTCAGAATAGTTAACCATCATATTATCCAGAAGCTTTGTTCTAGCACCCAAACTAATGGTCATAAAGGTACCTCCAGTAGCAGAATCCAGTAGATTTCTTGAAAAATAATTCAATCCTGCATAAAAGGTTTGGATACTCATCCAAGCAGTCAGTCCATGAGTGGGACAATTGTTTACCAAAGATTTCATTCTTTCCCAAGCCTGAGCAACATGTTCATTATCAGATTGTTTAAATTTCATTATTTCACTTCTCATAGGTATAATCTTAGCAGGAGGATGAAATAGTATTTTCCAATAAAAGCATCTTTGCATTTAGTCCTAGAATCAATACTATTTCTAGTTAGGGATTGCAACCATTATTTAGCTTTTCCTCTCAAAGAGAAAGGAAACAATTTAAGCTTAATAATATCCCCATCTAGATCCCTATGTTTTTGCATCTCACAAAGTTCAACAAAGTTATTAAGATGGGCAACAACATCTTTAGTACCAATTCCAGAAAATTGTTCTCTCATAACAAGATTGAGTAAAGCAGGTTTAATTTCAAAGAAAGTAGTTTCAGGAACAGGTGGAGCAATTGGTGTGCACATTAAATCATTGTTGTTGGTGCTAGTGAAGTCACATAACTTAGTGTTTTCAAGAGTAGTCATTTTTTGTGTTTTAAATAAAGAAAGCAAACTACTGCAACTATTTTTTGTGTGTTTTTGATAAAGAAACAAGAAACGAAAGCAGAAATAAACTAAGCAAACAAAATAAAACAAAGTAAAGAGATTGGTTATGAGGGACTCCCCTTGTGAAGATGTCCTTGTCTCCCCGGCAACGGCGCCAGAAAAAGTCTTGCTTACTCAATATGTTGAGCTTGTTGGGGAACCCCAAGAGGAAGGTATGATGAGTATAGCAACAAGTTTTCCCTCAGTTATGAAACCTAGGTTATCGAACCAGTAGGAGCAAGGAAACACCTCCAAGGTGTTGTTTCCAACTTGGAATCCTGCACAACACAACCATAGAACTTTGTCCCCAACTTATAGTGAGGTTGTGAATCTCACCGGTTTTGCTAAAAACAAAGGATTAAACGTATTGTGTGGAAGAGAGTAATTGCTTTGCAGAAAGTAAACAGAAAACAGTAAATAGCTTGTAGATTGATGGTAAAAGAATGGACCGGGGTCCATAGTTCACTAGTGGTGATTCTCCTTAAGATAGATGACATGTTGGGTGAAAAAATTAAAGCGAGCCAATTGACAAACATCAAGAAAGCATACATGCATATACTAATCATCTTGACTCCTATGAGATTTGATTGGGCATTACAACATTATACATAGCCGCGTGGCCAGGGGGTGTGGCCCGCTCGAGGCCCTTCTCCGTCTCGTCTTCTGGCTCCGTGTTCCCCTCAGTGTAATATTGACTTTGGCTTTTGTCTCGTCCAATTCCGAGAATATTCATTTTTTGGCTTTCCTAGAACCAAAAACAGCAACAAATAGGCAACTGGCAATGTGGCATCATGTTAATAGGTTAGTTCCATAAATGTGTAAAGATACTCCAAAGTGTGCACAAAACATAAGAAAGTAGATATAAAACAAGCATGGAACATCAAAAATTATAGATACGTTAGCAATGGGCATGTTCGTCTGTGGTACCAAAGTTCGCAGGCCAGCGCATGGTGGTAGCTAAGTTGCCTGAAATTGCCACATTTCGAAATGTTGGGCCACCAACTACCAAGAGGGGCCATTTCGATGCAAACTCATCTCACCCCTGCCAAATTCAAACATTCCGTTAAACTGCCCCTTGAAGTAGACGGTCGGGACCCTCATGTCGGTCATCTGTCCGTGATGTGAGCGCCAACACGGCAACCTCTTAGGAAAATCGAGTAACTAAGTGGATTGGATGCGTTGACCAATTTCACAAATCCATTCCCACCTTTCCCTAGCACCGGCGGCATCAGAATCCACCCTCCAGGCAGGACGATCCCTTCGTACATTTGACTTCTGGCATCAAGTTGCTGAGCCCAATCGTTGATCCCGAGCTCCAATGGCACATGTCGTAGCCGCCGTTGCTAGGCTCTAGCCCGCCTCCATCACTGACGAGCCGAGCAACTCAGAGGAAGGCAGATCCTACTACCAAGGAAGAAGAGGGCTACAAGCGGGTGAGCTAATCTTCTCTTTGCTATTCGCACTAATTATAACTGCTAGCTGGCTACTGAACCTAAAATTGTTTGTTAGCCCAACGCTAACAAACATATTTTGTCCACAGTTTTCTGTTAAGTGGGATCTCCGCGGACCACCCTTACCAGGTTACGGTAGTCCTCTTCAGGTATAACTCTAAGGGCAAGTGGTATGGACACCATTGTATCACGATGGAAGAAGCGCCTGCACAGATCTGCACTATATCTGGTATGGTTGCTGCTCTGGGTAATCATGATGAATTATGGCCGAAGCAGACTGCAAAATTCAGATTCATGGATGAACATGGCATCATGGTTCCTCTAACATGTGACAGTCAGCTAATTGGGTTGATGAAAAGGTATGCTTCGGCTTGCATGTTTTAGCTGAATTGTGATGTACTAGACGTGGAAGCTGCTGCAACTGGGAGTCACCCTTCTATTCTTGGACAGGGTGGTTGCTCGAACCCAATTAGCTCTTGGTAAGCAAAATTCTCTTGGGGTTCGCATGTTTGTGCTGAATTGTAATTTTTGTTTTATTTACTCTGTAGATATTGGGCAGTTATGCAACAATCTTGTTTCTTTGAAAGGAAGCGCCGCAAGGTTAGAAACATGACTACCAGGACAGTCATTTTGCTTCCCGAAGAAATTAAAAACGAGTGGAAAGATGATGTTGGACACGATTCTGGTGCCCATTTTCCCGGCGATGTAGATTACGTGAAGCTAAGAAAATTGGCACCGAGGAAGAGGAAGAAGGCAGGAAATGAAGAAGCCAGTGGACGTGAAGGCTTGGCACCCAGGCTGCAAAAGAAGGTTGCTGGCAATGAAGATGCATAGTAATGTGTTGAACTTGAACCTATATATGTAATTTGGTTAAATTCTGGAGGTCTGTGTGTGGTACTTTGCGGGGTGAAACAATCCACCCACGTTCTCTTAGAAAAAATGTACCGCAACTTAGGGTTTGGAAACGCTCGAGACAGTAGTTGAATCTGAAATTGTGATTGTGCCGCTGCTATCTGAAACACGCAGCACCGGTTCCACGATTGCTGAGGGGCAGGAGGTCTCCAAATACGACGGAATGTTAGTGGCAAAGAAATAAATTATTTAAGTTGCTACACTCCATGAATCAGCAACTTATTTCAGCAGTTGTACACAACGACATGGCAACATAAACAGCAATGGATACCGATAATGCCCAGATGAGGAGGAAATCGGTACCACTTTCTGGCCTAATCTTGAGCCTGTCTATCTCACCGTCTCTCTGCTCCTGCATCCCCTGCATCTGGCGAAGCTCCCGGATCTCCAATAACCGGGTGTACGTGCTTCCACTTTATAAATTGTTGTTGTGCCATTTGCATGCGGCACAATCCACGTAGATTACGTTTAAACAAACCACCAATGTCAGAATACACTAGTATAAAAGGGGTCTTTGGTCCACGGTCACGTTCCCAATCTGGGACAGAGATCTAAATCAAGGCAGAAATTGATCTAAATCACAAATTCTTCGACAAATTAATCGAGACAGAGATCTAAATCGAGGCATTTCATTAATTTAACCACAAATTCTTCTAAAAAAAGGTGTGATTTCACATCCTACATTAATTCAACCACTAGTCAACAATTTCACTTTCGCTGCCGCTGTCCTCCGAGCCGTCGGCTTCCTCGTCGTCATTGTACGGAACCTCAATGATTTCTGCATTGTTCGCGAGACGGAGCACCTCTTCACGGCGAGCGGCGGCGATGATGGTGTACTTGGTCCGTCCAGGGACGGACCAGAACCTCTCCTGCCCTTCTCGGTTGCCGAGATCTTGGTGCACCACGCGCCTGTAAGCGACGCAGTTGCCAATCTTGGCCTTCCGCTCCTTCTTGAACAGTGCCGGCCAGTACGGGCTAGCCGCCGCGTACCGGGGCAGCGCCCTCTTCCACGCGGGCATCTGTGGGGGGCATGATTTCTTTCTCCATCACGGCTCCGCCAGGGACGAGGAGCGGAGCCACCGGCACCCCCGCATAGCTGATGCGCCATCCGTGGGGCACGGTCGCGGCCAGCAGCGCGAGGATGTCGAAGTGCACGAACATCACCGCCTTGTAGAAGTTCAGCGGGGGAATCTCCATGGTGGCGCGGTGGAGATTGGAGAGGGAGCGAGGGGATGGACGACAAAGCAACGGCACGGTGGAGATTGAGAGGGTGAGGGGATGGACGACGAGGCGACGCGCTATGGCGCCTCCTATTTGTATACGAGGAGGACAAAGCGACGGGCGGAATATCCAAGGGGCATTGGTCATAAAAAAGGAAGTAATGCAGGGTTAAGACAGATTAACGGGCGACCAATTATTTTCCTCCCAGGACTCCGGGGCCAATAGTTTAGACCGCTAGGTCAACAAGTACAACTATTACAACTTAAAAAGGCACGAAGCTCAAGCATCTTCCTGCGAGAGCAAGGATCGAATCGTCTGCTCCTTCCTTTTAGCATCTTCCTTGCACAGCTTCAATTATTTCTCTGCATTTTCCTCATGCACTCGTCAATACTCGTAGTTGTGAACTGCATGACTTTGTCCTGGTGAAGATCATTCCTTGCTTGAGTCAGTTCTTGCTCTGCTTTACCCTTTAGGGCCAACGCCACGTCCCTCTCCTTCTCGACTTTTCTAACCTTGTCTTGCACCCTCCTGAGATCTCGATTAAGCTTGGTCGTGCCAACTGGGTCCCATAGCTTCATCTCAACACTATCAAGAAGTGAGCTGACTACGGATTCTTTCAACTCAATAGTCATATCCAATAGTTTGTCCAGCGTTTTCTGCATCGATTTGGGCCACTCTGGATCTACCCATTTGACAACACTGCAACTTCCGCCTTGTATCATTG
The DNA here is from genome assembly GCA_910589775.1 of Avena eriantha. NCBI lineage: Eukaryota > Viridiplantae > Streptophyta > Magnoliopsida > Poales > Poaceae > Avena > Avena eriantha. The sequence continues at coordinate 164,439,724 of OU342741.1, read as the reverse complement.
CACGATGTCCTTGACACCGTAGAAACCTCCTGCCTGCGTTTCGTCCTTCGAACGCTACAAATTTAGCGGGCACATATCCATGTTTACATAGCAGAGGACTGTCTTCATCCGCTAAATCATGATAGTTGGAGGCATACATCGTCTGGTTGGCCTAACACATCATACGCACATGAGTAAAGAGAGTAGATCTAGCTCAAAAAATAGATAACTGGCCATAGATGATAGAGATAGAGGTGAGATGACTCACATAGAAATCACCATCCATGTCGTCATGACGCGTTTCCTCGCTGTCTCCCCTTGAGCCCATGGCGAGAGGGGAGAGGGTGGCTACCGGAGAGGGGATTGGGATGGAGGCGTCGTCGGCTTGTGGCTACGGCGGTATGGGAGTGAAGTGGGGAAGTGGCTTCGAGGGGAAGGAAGATAAGTACGGGGAGGAAGATAAGTAATGGGGCCGTGACACTAGGATATGGCCCACTGAACTCGTGAGTCGTGACACTCGCAACAGGGGAGCGCTCGGTGTTGCTAGTTTGTCTAGAGCAAGCGTGGCCAATCATGCCGCAGAACAGCCTACTCGCGGATCGCTCTCACGAAGACCATCCCAATCGTCCAAGCGCCCCAATCGAACGGTATGTAACAATCGTCAAGCAGAACAACTGTGTTAGGGCGTGCCTTCTAGAAGACTCGGTCTAACGGCCACCCATTGGGGGGCTAAGGTTAGGGCTCTCCTAAGGTTAATTAGGATCCATATGTGGTTTATGAAAAGAACACACATCCAATGACACTGGTGGATCCTTATGTGGTTTGTGAGAAGAACACACATGCAATCACACTGGGTGGATCCATATGTGGTTTATGAGAGGAACACACATGCAATGACACTGGTGATATGTGGTTTGTGAAAATAACACACATGCAATGACACTGGGTGTGGTTCATGAGAAGAACACACATGAAATGACACTGATGTATCCTTATGTGGTTTGTGAGAATAACAGACATGCAATGACTCAAGCTGTGGTTCATGAGAAGAACACACATGCAATGACACTGGTGGATCCATGTGCGGTTTAGGAGAGGAACAGACATGCAATGACACTGGGTGTGGTTCATGAAAAGAACAGACGTGCAATGACACTGGTAGATCCATGTGTGGTTTGTGAGAAGAACAGACATGCAATCACACTTCGTGGATCCATGTGTGGTTTGTGATAAGAACACACATCTAATGACACTGGGTGTGGTCCATAAAAAGAACACACATCCAATGACACTGCTGGATCCTTATGTGGTTCGTGAGAAGAACAGACATGCAATGACTCTGGATGTGGTTCATTAGAGGAACACACATGCAATGACACCGGTGTATCCTTATGTTGTTTGTGAGAAGAACACACATGCAAGGACTCTAGATGTGGTTCATGAAAAGAACACACATCCAATGACTCTAGATGTGGTTCATGAGAAGAACACACATGCAATGACACTGGTGGATCCATGTGGGGTTTGTGAGAGGAACAGACATGCAATGACACTTGGTGTGGTTCATGAAAAGAACACACATCTAATGACACTGGTGGATCCATATTTTGTTTGTGAGAAGAACACACATGCAATGGAATGGTGGATCCATATGTGGTTTGTGAATAGAACACACATGCAAGGACTCTAACTATGGTTAATGAAAAGAGCAGACATGCAATGACACTGGTGGATCCATGTGTGGTCTATGAGAGGAACACACATCCAATGACACTGGGTGTGGTTCATGAAAAGAACACACATGCAATGACTCTAGCCGTGGTTCATGAGAAGAACACACATCCAGTGACACTGATGAATCCTTATGTGGTTTGTGAGAAGAACACACATGCAATGACACTAGTCATATGTGGTTTGTGAAAAGAGTAGACATGCAATGACACTGGTGGATCCATGTGTCGTTTGTGAGAAGAACACGCATCCAATGACACCGGTGGATCCTTATGTGGTTTGTGAGAAGAACAGACATGCAATGACTCTAGCTGTGGTTCATGAGAAGAACACACATGCAATGACACTGGTGTATCCTTATGTGGTTTGTGAGAAGAACACACATGCAATGACTCTAGATGTGGTTCATGATAGGAACACACATCCAATGACACTGGTGGATCCATGTGTACACTGTGAGAGGAACACACATGCAATGACACTGGGTATGGTTCATGAGAAGAACACACATGCAATGACACCTGTATATCCTTATGTGGTTTGTGAGAAGAACAGACATGCAACGACTCTAACTGTGGTTCATGAGACGAGCAGACATGCAATGACACTGGTGGTTCCATGTGTGGTTCATGAGAAGAACACACATCCAATGACACCAGTGGATCCTTATGTTGTTTGTGAGAAGAATAGACATGCAATGACTCTAGCTGTGGTTCATGAGAAGAACACACATGCAATGACACAGGTGTATCCTTATATGGTTTGTGAGAAGAACACACATGCAATGACTCTAGATGTGGTTCATCAGAGGAACACACATCCAATGACACTGGTGGCTCCATCTGTACACTGTGAGAGGAACACACATGCAATGACACTGGGTGTGGTTCATGAGAAGAACACACATTCAATGACACTGGTGTATCCTTATGTGGTTTGTGAGAATAATAGACATGCAATGACTCTAGCTATGGTTCATGATAAGAACACACATGCAATGACACATGTGTATCCTTATGTGGTTTGTGAGAATAATAGACATGCAATGACTCTAGCTATGGTTGATGAGAAGAACACACATGCAATGACACTAGTGTATCCTTATGTGGTTTGTGAGAAGAACACACATGCAATGACTCTAGATGTGGTTCATGAGAGGAACACACATCCAATGACACTGGTGGATCCATGTGTACACTGTGAGAGGAACACACATGCAATGACAATGGGTGTTGTTCATGAGAAGAACACACGTGCAATGACACTAGTGTATCCTTATGTGGTTTGTGAGAAGAACAGACATGCAACGACTTTAAATGTGGTTCATGAGAAGAGCAGACATGTAATGACACTAGTGGATCCATGTGTGGTTCATGAGAAGAACACACATCCAATGACACCGGTGGATCCTTATGTGGTTTGTGAGAAGAACAGACATTGTCGTGGTGGTGTCATGCCAGATGCCATGGATAGGCTAAAGGTGGGGCCAATATGCACTAGAGGAATCTAGGGAGGGATAGTGTGGTGATTCCACACCCAGATGCTTTGAATTCTCCAAGTTCACCGAGTTTATAGATGCTCCTTGAGCTGTGTTGGGGAGAGGAGAAAGAAGAAGCTCTCTTAATCTCACCACTACTTTCTCCCAATGATCATTTCACTCGCCGCGCCCCTTCTACAGAGCTCCTAGCGCTCCTTATAAAGGGGAGGCTAGGTTACCAGTTAGGGCATACGTGGAGGCATATTCCTGGGAATATGCCTCTCCCAAAATAGCAAACCGACCGGGTCACCTGTTCCCTTCGTAAGCCATGCAGAGGCTATGTAACCCTCTGCTGTGCCAACGTCAGCCAACATAGGCTACGTCACCTTTGTCGGACACGCCCTGCTAGTCCTTCCCTCTGTTCGCTTCGCTCACGCTCCAGCGCACGGAGACCACCTTTTGACCAGCGGGATACCTTCCTTCTCTTGCAAGCCTGATATAACCCGGCTCAGGCCTGGTTAATCCGAGAAACTGGTCAAGGCATGCAAAGGCTACCAAATGTACGCCAATCAAGCCAATGTCCCGGCTAATCAGGTACGAATAATTCTGACTACATGGCCCTTTACAGTCTGGGAGCTTGACATTTTAGGGCCATTTACACGGGGAAACTGTGCATTTACCCATCTACTAGTGATGGTGCATAAGTTCACCAAATGGATTGAGGCCAAACCCATAACTAGTTGCGATGTGGCCAGAGCCAGAAAGTTTGTCGAGGACATTATGATTTGATTCGGCAATCCACATAGAATTATCGCGGACAATGGGAGTAACTTTTCAATGGGTGAACATGTCGAGTTTTGCCAAGAACAAAGAATCTATCTCCACATCGTATCGGTCACACATCCACAAGACAATGGACAAGCCGAAAGGGAAAATGACCTAATCTTACAAGGCTTCCGATCTCATCTCAAATCACCACTTCATCGTGATGCGGGGCCTTGGGCGGAAGAATTATTGTCTATTATCTAGAGCTTACAAATTACTCCAAATAGGTCAACCGGCTACACACCTTCCTTCTTGGTTTATGGCGCAGAGGAAATACTTTTGAGTGATCTAATCCATGTTTCTCCCCGAGTCACCGCATATATTGAAGAGGATGCCGAAGTTCCTCAACAAGATGACCTTGATATACTCGAGTAAGTGCGCATCATTGCTGAACAGAGATATACAACCTATCACTAGAAGTTATGCAAGTATCATAGTTAGAGAGTCAAAATTCGTTTTTTTAGGAAAGGTGATTTAGTTCGTCGACTAGTGCAACAAAGAAAGCACAAACTTTCCCTTATTTGGGAAGGACCTTTTCATAATGGGTCATATTATTTAACCGATATGAGACAAGTTAAGGAAATACCACATACTCGGAAGAGAAAAAGAGCTAGTGGCAGTAAAAATCCGGATGAGATAGATCGCCCATGGAACATTGCGCAGCTATGTCCCTTCTATTCTTAAGTTTCTTTTCTTGTGATCATACAAATGCACATGTTCAAATTGAAATGAAGTATTGGTTACCTCAATGTTTTTTTGGAGAAGTTTTTAGTACCATCTTATTTCTGAATGATCATGTCATAATGCTTGAAAGTACTTTATTCTCATGTCCGTTATAATTAGATTTTCGATTCTATAAAAATGCTACCTTTTGGAGTAAGTCTCATTTTCTGTTTAGACTTTGGTTATTTGTCCGATTGCTTGGACGCAGGAATTTTCCGAGTAGTGAATTGTTGGTACTGGAAGACAACTATGTTTTCGGGTTTAACCTAGTTTATCAATTGAGCTTCGTTTCTCGGCAGTGTTTTTGTGATGAAGGTTGGCCGGCTCACGAAAGGGACAAAGTGGAAAAGCTAGATAAACGAGAAGTATAAAAAAGTTCTTAAGAAATTTTCGAGCACCACAAAATCAAACAAGTGGTAGACTAAATGCATAAGTTCTTATAGAACAACCATATAAAATTGTTTACATTACACCACTTGGCTCAAAATAATGCATAGTTGGTTTTCCGACCCTATGTTGTAGGTGGTGGAGGTAGAGATCTTGATGTTGCGTTGGTGCCACCATCGGCACTGTCCTGATCCTTGTCTGAGCTGATGATTTCAGACTCGGTCTTCTCATCTTTGTTGTCAAAAACTCCTGTTTCTTTGGCAGGGGCTTAGTGGAACAACGACGGACTAAAAGAACGTCTTGGAGAAATTGGTTATCTTGGCCAGATGACAAGCATATCTGACACAAGACTTCCAAATGGCTCTGGCGTATTGATCTTTGTCATCTTTGTCGATAGTCGAAATACCCTAGGTCACTTGCCAGCTTTCCATACTACCATGGTGACGCAGCACCATGGTAAGGGCGTTCTGGGCAGCTGTCCGGGCATATGACATCTTTTAGTCAGCAATCAGCTTTGGAAACTCCTTTGCATTGTCCCTCACCTCAAAGGCAAATATCTTGTTTAGGTTGAAGAGATTAACAGTTTCGCTAGTTTCTTCAAGAATTTGGCGGAAGTCATGGATCAAATCTCTGACTGGGACAACTTGATTTGTGTGGGACTCGTACGAGGAGGCATTCGTAATGTTGAAAGGCTCTGCCAAAAGAGAAAGTTAGAAAATCTGACAAAATAGTCGAAAAAAATTTACAAAGGAAAAAGGCATGGCATTGGAAAATTACAAAAGATAGATTGATCTACTTTAGTCTTCTCATCCCTCAAGCTTTAGAGTTCTTCTCGAAGTGCCTACCTGCTCATTTCCGATTTGTCCCTACCTGCTCATTTCCGATTTGAGATTTTCAATATCTTTATCATAGAGGCATAAGGTATTGCCGAGTTTCTTGGTGGCATGGTCGTTGAAATCCAGAAGGTTCTTGTCGCTTTCCTCATGCTCCTTCTTGAGCTTCCCAAGTTCCTCGCGAAGTCTGGCATTCTCCAGCTCCAAGACCTTGAAGTTCTCTGCCTCCTGCACAAGCTTGCAGGATTTCTTTAGCAATTCTGTAACAGCAAAATGAGAGAGTCAAAGTACAATTTGGCAAGAAACAATAAGAAAACAGGATATTCTAAAATGTTTACCTTCTGCCTCGTCCTTCTCTATCTTCATTTGGGCATTTTCAAGACGGGGAGATTTAATCTCTTTCCGCTTGGTGCATATGTTCTTCAACGGTTCCTGGTTGTAACACACAATTTTCTGTATGTCGGAACAATAACCAGAGTCAAAAAATCTACTAAGACTCGGGTTGTTCTTTTAACTAAGTTAAATTTCAGCATGAGCCTTGGGGGCTACACTATTTCATTCTTTGGCATCCTAAAAGCATCAAATCGGATTCTACACTCCTAGTTCCTCGACGACCTAATGCCTATGGGCTAGAGGATACAATATAAAGACTGTAAAAGAGTTGGAAAAAAGACTTACAATCTGTTTGTAATGCAACTTTGCAAAGTTGGCATGCATTTCATCAAATACCTTCTCGGGAAAAGTTATGGGATGTACTTGTGGAGGCAGAATTCCACCAGCCCTTATCTTTTCCTCCTAGATCTTGATCTGCCCTAGCAAGCTCTCAAGCTTTGCATCCTTAAGTTCTTGAGCTGCCTCATCGATAGATAATTTTCTAGCCTCCAAGCATGAAAGCTCAAGCTTTGAATATCTTCCGCCTTCTTCCTGGTGAGACCAAGGCTGGCAGTGCTGGGATTTATCATTAGCTCGTTGGCAAAAGACCCAGCCGTGGGATCCTTACCCTTAGACGGTTCACCCTTATCAATTCCCGAGCCACCAGCTATGGCTTCTATTTGTGAACTAGTGTTCACAAGCTCATCAGCATGAGCCTCAACATCTCCAGCGCGTGGAGGCGAAACAACCTCCGGCACTAATGAAGTGTTGGGAGTGGGAGTCGGAGGTGTTGTCACCAGAGAAGTCAAATTGAGATTCTGCTGGCACAGCGTCTTTCCCGGTTTCCCCTTTAACAATGGTTTGGCTCCGAGTCACAAAAATGGAAATCGTTATGACTTGGAAAGAATACAAACAAAAATACAGATTATCGTAAAGAACTTACTTCTTGACGACTGATGATGGCAACAAACGTGGCCACTTTTCGTTGGGACTCCAAGTGCAGAAGATTGTAGCAAGATTCTTTTACCCATAAGGGTGACTCGAGGGTTTATATTGAACTCTCGGGGAATTGGTTATGGAAGGATGTTTGTCTTCTCCTCTTCAAGCAACTTGTAAAGTAAAATAATCTGTCTTGTGTCCCCAACTCCACCAAGTGGTTGTCAACCACAAGGTGTCGTATTAGTAATATGAAATAAAATAAAATGTAAACTGAAGTAAAAGCAGCAAATAAAGTGAAGTAATGAAAACTAGATGATATGGAAGATAGTAGAGTTGCTTTTGGGTTTTTATAAGTGATTGCAAGTAGAGAAAGTATTTTTGTGTTTCGAAATAATAAATCGCAGAAATTATAAAGGATAGTAATTGCAATAGAAAGGTGTTTCTTATGATAAAAATCATACCGGGGTTCATGGGTTCACTTGTCTACTCTCTTTTTAGGTTGCAGTGATCACAAAAAAATTCATCAATGATAAAGATTTATGGAAATTCTATAGTGCTTGATAAAAGGAATTAATATGGGCATCACATTCTAATATTGAGATCGAATACATCTCTCTCTTATACTCGTCAAGAAAGGGAAATCTCCATGCAATCTTGATTTAAGAACAAATCATAGTATAGCTTTAAGCAATATTATATGATGTTTGAAATACGATATGCTACCTTGATTTAACAAGGTCATCACACTGTCACATGATGACTATAACACATGTTTTCACTTTACCCCTAGTGAGACAGCAAAGAAAGGTAAAAACCAAAGTGGATCTTGAATATTATGTGTCACAATTCAATCTCCACCCCCATGCTACTCCATCTAACACACACTTCTCCCCATACAAGTTCTTGCATACAAGTTGGATCAAAACAAGCAATGAAGAACAGGGTGCATGATATGCATCTATTAAAACATCTTACACAAAATAGATTCCAATCTCAAATATCAAATCATAGAACAAAGATGCACCATATATGAATTATAAATATGACCATAATCATGTTGGGCAGCTCATATGGTACTAGATCTATGAAGAAAAAGAGAGAAATAGATTAAGCTACTACCACAAACCCATAACCCGGAGGTGGACTACTCCCTCTTCATCATGGTTATGAAGGTGGAGATGTTGGAGAGGGTGGAGATCTCCTCGTAGGTGGATCCGGCGGATTTTCCCCCTCCAATCTTTGCTGGATCTAGTGGTGTTTCTGTCTCTGGTGGCTCACATTACCTCCTATCGCTTATGTTTCGAGGACTCCCCGGGGGTCCTTATATAGGTATTTTTAGGTCAAGAGAACTCCGTGGGTGAAATAATCAAAGCGATCGGAGGGTCAAGGAGGGAAAGAGAATGGGTGGCGTACCCACCAGGCCTGGGCACGCCACCTGGGCTCTTTTAGCCCTCCTTGTGAGATTCCAGTGCTCCAGATGCTTCTCGTGGATAAATATTGGCATTCCCAAAAGTGCAAGTCCATTTGACTTCATATAGGTCCTGAAACATCAAAAACATTGAAAACAGGGTTTTTTCTGCCCTGCAAGGTTATAACCAAAATAAAGGGGATCATTGGTAAATCCCTAAAAAATAATATAAAATAGGGATATAACATTATATATGATGCAGATATGTGGGAAAACATGTTAACAAACTACAAAGTTCATGTATGCATTTTACATGCGTCAACATCCCCAAGCTTAACCTATGCTCGTCCTCGAGCATGAAGGTGATAAAACTAAACATGGACTTTGGAGTTTGTTACCTTTGCTTCCTTCATTATCATGTAGAGTTCATAGGCTCAATTCCTTTCAACGAAACGTAATATGCAAGTGTAGTATAAAGTTGTATCTTTTACACATCCATAAATATGCTAAAACAAGAGTTCAAAACACAAATCATGGGATAGCTTGTTCTTCTTAGATACCTCCTTCTTCCTTGGAAAGTGTTCCATACACTTCTTGTGAGTAAATTGAAACTTCACATTTCCTTCTTTTGCATCAATGACTGCACCTGTGGTTCTCAAAAAGGGTCTACCAAGTATTATAGGACTTGAGGTATTGCTCCAAATATCCATGACAATAAAGTCAATAGGCACAAATGTCATATGTAATTCAACCATAATACCTTGAACTTTTCCTAGATCATGTTTAGTTGAATCATCAGCAAGTAAAAGATCTATTGAGCATTTTTCCATAGGTTTCAATTCAAGTAAGTCATATAGATCTTTAGATAAAACTGAGACACTAGATCCTAAATCTAGAATAGCGTGATGTGTCTCTGTTTCAATAGTGATTAATACCTTGGGGATCCATACATCCCCAAGCTTAGGTGGTATCATATCTTCTCTATTGTATCTTTAAATATTTTATTTTCTAACATAATTTGCTAGGTAGGAACCAAATCATGCTTGATGACCATTAAAGGATGGATCATTAGATTTTTTTGCAACAAGTTAATGAGTTCATGCAAGCTACATTTATCAAGATCAAGTAGAGGTTCTTTTGTGTCACTTAGCATTTTAACTTCTTCTACTTGCTTATCATTTGTTGGTTCTTTATCATTTCCAATCACAGTAATTTCTTCCCTTTTTCATTTTAATGACTCTAAATTTTTGTCTCGAAAGATCATGCTAGAATCTTTTAAGATTTCCATTTCAACTTTATTTTCACCACGAGTTCTCCTAAGGGAAAAAATGGGTTTGAGTTCACTTAAGCTCTTGTTGATACTAGTTTCTACTAGAATTTCATCTAACAACATAAATGCTTCATGGGGATTTAGATGTAAAAAGGACTTTTCGGTTTCGTTATCTCTTGCAAACAACCAATCCATCAACCCATGTTCTACTTTATGTGTTAGTTGTTTAAACCTTACCCAAGCACCAGTGCAAGGTTCATCATTTTTTTTAAACATGATAAGCATTTCCCTAAGATGACCTATTACTTCAAGCGTTCCAAATCTTTCAACAAAAGCAGCTTTAACATTAAACCAAGAGCTAAAATTTCTAGGTGGCCATTTAAATATCCAATCTAAAGCCTTACCAGCAAGTTCATAGGGAAAAAGTTTAACTTTAATCATACTATTGTTTTTATTACTCATGTTTAGCTCTTTGCATCTTTCATTGAAAGTTCTCAAATTCGCATAGGGTTCTCATTGGACTTCCCATCAAAATGGTTTTCATAAATAGCTTTAGTAGCTGTAGGGTCTATTTCAAATGATTCAAATGGTATCTCACTTTCTTTCGGGAAGTTCTTTACACTAAAGGGCCAATAAGCTCTCTTTTACATTTTTATGTGTTTTTGTTTTTTTAAAGAAAAACATTAAAAAACTAAAAACAAGGCAAAATAAAATACTTTAAAAATCTAAAAGGAGAAGAAAAAGCTCATAGTGGTGTGCTTACTCAATATGTTGAGCTTGTTGGGGAACCCCAAGAGGAAGGTATGATGAGTATAGCAACAAGTTTTCCCTCGGTTATGAAACCAAGGTTATCGAACCAGTAGGAGCAAGGAAACACCTCCAAGGTGTTGTTTCCAACTTGCAATACTTCACAACACAACAATAGAACTTTGTCCCCAACTTACAGTGAGGTTGTCAATCTCACCGGTTTTGCTGAAAACAAAGGATTAAACGTATTGTGTGGAAGAGAGTAATTGCTTTGCATAAAGTAAATAGTAAATAGTAAATAGCTTGTAGATTGATGGTAAAAGAATGGACCGGGGTCCATAATTCACTAGTGGTGATTCTCCTTAAGATAGATGACATGTTGGGTGAAGAAATTACAGTGGGGCAATTGACAAACATCGAGAAAGCATACATGCATATACTAATCATCTTGACTCCTATGAGATTTGATTAGGCACTACAACATTAAACATAGACCGTAATCCAACTTCATCTATGACTAATAATCCACCTTCAGGTTATCATCCGAACCCCCTCCAGTATTAAGTTGCAAGCAACAGATAATTGCATTAAGCAAAGTGCGTAAAATAAACAATACGATTGTTCTATGAACAAAGGGTTGCTATTTTCAGCACATATAGTACCTTAGAGATTTCTGTCACTTGCCCAGATTACTAGAGGCATGAACCCACTATCGAGCATAAATACTCCCTCTTGGAGTTGCTAGCATCTACTTGGCCAAGATAGCTACTAACAACGAAAAGCATGCAAGATCAGAAATAACAAAGACATGATAGAATCAATAATCAATCTGAAATAGCATCTCAATATACATTGGATCCCCGCAAACACAACATGTAGGATTACAAATAGATGATCTTGATCATGAACGGAGCTCACAAGGTCTAAACATGGTAGCACAAAGGAGAAGAACCAACCATCTAGTTACTACATGGACCCATAGTCCAAGGATGAACTACTCACGCATCTCACCGGAGGCAGGTATGGTGATGAAGAAGGCCTCTAGGGTGAATTCTCCCCTCTAGCAGGGTGCCGGGAAGAGCTTCAGATCCCTCCCGATCTAGGGATGGGGATGACAGCGGCTACAGGCACTTTCGCATAAATTTTTACCGGGTTCTTAGGGTTTCTGTATCAGAGGCAATATATAGGCGAAGAGGGAGGCCGAGGGGGTGCCCGAGGTGGCTGCACCCCCCAGGTGCGTGCTAGGCCTGGCTGCACGGCCAGGGGGTGTGGCCCCCTTGAGGCCCTTCTTCGTCTCATCTTCTGGCTTCGTGTTCCCCTTTGTGAAATATTGACTTTGGCTTTTGTCCCGTCCAATTCCGAGAATATACATTTTCTGGCTTTCCTGGAACCAAAAACAGCAGAAAACAGGAAATTGGCACTATGGCATCTTGTTAATAGGTTAGTTCCAGAAAATGTGTAAAGATACTCCAAATTGTGGACAAAACATAAGAAAGTAGATATAAAATAAGCATGGAACATCAAAAATTATAGATATGTTAGCAACGTATCAACATCCCCAAGCTTAACTCCTGCTCGTCCTCGAGTAGGTAAGTGATAAAAAGAAAGAATAATTTTTGAGGTGACATCCACCATCATAATCTTGATCAAGGTATTTATAACATTGATAGCTGGGATCATAGTACTTTAACATAGGATGCAAGATATAGTTCTAACAATAAGACATAGAAACTATATTGTAACATGAAAAGGTGCAAAAAAAAGATTCATGAATAACAATGCTTTGAAAGACGTTTGTTTGTTTCATATAAAGAAAACATAATGAGAATGGTATTCAGCTTGTCCCTCATAGTGTAGCAAAACATAAATGCATAAGACACCTTCGAAGTTCATAAGGGTGACTAGATACAAATAGTTTAAGAACAAGCAATATCAAAGTTATGCATCAATCAGAAAGTCTTGGGACAATGCACATTAAACTAAGAAACGCCACTATGCTCTCTCAATAGGTGCATAAAGATGGAAGATGGAGACTCAACATAAAAGTAAAAGAAGGCCTTCATGGAAGGAATCAGGGATTCAAGTCTCATAAAGAGCTTCCAAAAATTATGGTACTTGTAAGATTTAAGCTCGCATTGCCCCTATCATAAGCATCTTTAAGTGATTAAGGTTAAAGTGACACAACCAAGAGGATATGCTTGACAAGTTATAAGTTAAAATCTCATGCCCCTTGCTTACGAGTACCGAACCTCATGCTACTCAACTTCAGTCACAAGTAAGCTCTTGTCATTGTAAGTACATATGTATCATAGAGAACCGCCAACGGGGTACCCCTTGCCCCATGACAATGGAGCTGTCCCATATCAAAATGACAAGGCAATAGACAATGAGCATCTCGGCGATCTTTTTATTTTCTATTTGCATAGGTTTTTATTGAGGATGCCCCATAGAATGCTCATTATGGTTATGCTGCAAGTTTCCACCATGATTAGGCATGGCTTAGGCTAGCGGCCCAGGCGTTTTTCTAACACACATACAAACTCCATGATCTTACAAGTTCCCCTTTTATTTCACACCGTCCGGATCCATAAGCAAAAGAATCATGATATCAACAGAATATAAGTGCAATGTTGAAAGCGTTCCCCATGATACATGGTTCTGCTAACTTTAACTTATAAAGCGCAAGCATATACGCAACAAAGATGGACACAACGGTTCAAGTTTATTAAGTGCAAGAAAGTAAAGTGTGCCATCAAGTTCGTGAGAGCTTTAATAACTAATTTTCACATAACAAGTTTAATTCGGAAGGTAGATAAAAACATGAATATACTTGGAGTAGCAAATGCTAATAGGTAGGTATGGTGGACTCTTTGGAATAACTTGGTTTTATTTGGAGTTGGATGCATGAGTGGGACTCATACTTGGTTATGGAGGCTAGCAAAAGACTGGGAGAGACCAACTAAGAGAGCAATAATGGCCATAATCATGCAAAGCGACAAAACATCATTAATTAAATCATAAAGTGATATTACAAGTTGAAAACTAAAGGATCATAGAGGCTATGGTGATTTCGGATAGTCAAAACATGGTGTGAGCATGCGCCAAGTCAACCCAAATAAAGCATCAAAGGAGAATACCATAATACTATGCTTTAATATGCTAAAACAACGCATGATCCTTTCAAGGCACATTAAACAATATCAATTGTTTATAATATGTCATGCTACAGAAAAAATCACTAAGCATAAAGCCAAAACAATATCAAGCATTACATGACAAAGCATAGGCCACAGTCAAAAACAAGGTCCTTTTTACCACTTAAGCACGAACTTTTCCTACTCTTTTCCAATCCAAACCAACTTATTAGAAAACTAATGTATGAATGAGGGGGTCTAACCAATTTATTCAAGCAAACTAAGAAAACTAAGCAAACGAAAACCAAAAACAAAAACGAAGACGCTCCTCGAACAACACAACTGTGCATGAAACAATAAAAATGAAGTGTTTGGAAGAAACCTGAGATTTTTGTTGATGAAGAAGGGGATGCCCAAGATTTGACGCTTGTACTTCTTTGATATTTCTTGGGGTGACACGGGTGGCATGCCCAAGCTTGAGCTTTAGTCCATTCTTCATCTTGTTACATCATTCTTTCGCTACACTCAAAAATTTCCTTCATACAAAACTTCACACAGTCTTCATTAGCAACATTAGTGTACTCAAGATAATAAGTCTTTTGGTTCAATTTCAACACAAGTAAAACTTCCATTAAAACACAAGCTACTGTAATACTTCCTTTAAAAAGTTCAAATGATCAAGGAGAGCTCAAAGAAAAAGAGATAAAGAGGCAAATGCAAATAATGGTAGAAATCTGTTAAAACAGACCAGCAGGTAAAAACCAATTTTTTAGAAGACCTTCTGTTGCTCAAATCGGAAAGTGTTGAACTAACGAAAGCTGGATAACAACCTGGGGCAGCATCACAAACAATTACAGCTCAAACCGACATACAGAGATTTTTCACGAATTTTTACAGTAAAGCACAAAAATCTGTTTCGGGACAGCAACTTTCCCAAGCATTATTTCTCTCTCATTAGAGGTTACTCTTGGCACAAAAACCACACAAAAATGATAAGGAGCGGTTATTACAGAGGTAATAACTTCCAAGACTCAACTAAAACTTTTGGATTATCTCCCAATAAGTACTATTCTTTAACGCCTTTAAGTTAGGCATAAGAAGCAAGAAAATAATCAAGTATTCTCAAATGAAGAAGCATTAAGAGCAAATTTTGTTTTAATAGGAGAGGCAAGAAGAATATTCTCTCTCTTCTTAGGGAAGTGTTCTATACCTTTCTTGAGTGGAAATTGATATTTAATGGTGCCTTCTTTCATATCAATAATGGCACCAATAGTTCTAAGAAAAGGTCTTCCCAAAATAATAGGACAAGAAGCATTCCATTCAATATCCAAAACATAGAAACCAATGGGGACATATGCATTGTTAACCATAATAAGAACATCATTAACACTCCCCATGAGTTTCTTTTTAGCATTATCATCAAGCGGGACATTTAAATAACAATCTTCAAATTGTGGCAAGCATTTCATAAAATTTTCTAGGCATAATAGTAACACTACTATCAAGATCAAAATCATTTACTTTCATATTAATGATGGGTTACCAACCATCTTCTAGTTTCATAGGAATAGAAGCTTTATGTTTCCTCTTTTCTTCTTTAATTTTTATGAGAGCATCAGTGATGTGTTTTGTAAAGGCCATATTCGTAGAACTAGCATTACGAATTTTAGCAAGCTTTTGTAGGAACATAATTACTTCAGAGATATTGCAACCTTCAAGATCAAAATCATAAGTATCATCTAAAGTAGTAGAGCTATTGTTTCCCATATTTCGAAGGATTTCAACATTTTTATTAGAAAAGGTTCCATTGGGTTTACTAGCTTCAACATTAGTGGTAGTGATAGAAGAAATACTAATATTTCTAGCAATTTCATCTTCTCTTTCCAACTTAGCATGCAATTCAGCTAATAGTCTAACATTTTCATCAATTCTAACTTGTATGGCATTAGTAGCAGCAAAGGGATTTTCAATAGTTTCAGGTTTAGCAGCCATTTTATTCAAAGAAGATTGAGCTTCAGACAATGATGCTATATTTCTTTCAGCATTAGAGAGTTTTTCCTCAATAGTTTTATTAAAAGTAGTTTGTTTACTAATAAAATCTTTAAGCATAACTTCAAATTCAGAGGGTGCACTTCTATTATTGTTGTAGGAATTTCCATAAGCATTACCATTGTTGGGAGGATATGGCCTATAATTATTATTACCAAAATTATTCATGTAGGCATTGTTGCTAAAATCATTATTTCTTATAAAGTTCACATCAACTTGCTCTTCTTGAGCAACCAAATAAGCCAAGGGAACATGATTTGGATCAATATGAGCTTTCCCATTAACAAGCATAGACATAATAACATCAATTTTATCACTCAAGGAGGAGGTTTCCTCAATAGAATTTACCTTCTTACCTTGTGGAGATCTCTCAGTATGCCATTCAGAATAGTTAACCATCATATTATCCAGAAGCTTTGTTCTAGCACCCAAAGTAATGGTCATAAAGGTACCTCCAGCAGCAGAATCTAGTAGATTTCTTGAAAAATAATTCAGTCCTGCATAAAAGGTTTGGATACTCATCCAAGCAGTTAGTCCATGAGTGGGACAATTGTTTACCAAAGATTTCATTGTTTCCCAAGCCTGAGCAACATGTTCATTATCAGATTGTTTAAATTTCATTATTTCACTTCTCATAGGTATAATCTTAGCAGGAGGATGAAATAGTATTTTCCAATAAAAGCATCTTTGCATTTAGTCCAAGAATCAATACTATTTCTAGTTAGGGATTGCAACCATTATTTAGCTTTTCCTCTCAAAGAGAAGGGAAACAATTTAAGCTTAATAATATCCCCATCTAGATCCCTATGTTTTTGCATCTCACAAAGTTCAACAAAGTTATTAAGATGGGCAACAACATCTTTAGTACCAATTCCAGAAAATTGTTCTCTCATAACAAGATTGAGTAAAGCAGGTTTAATTTCAAAGAAAGTAGTTTCAGGAACATGTGGAGCAATTGGTGTGCACATTAAATCATTGTTGTTGGTGCTAGTGAAGTCACATAACTTAGTGTTTTCAAGAGTAGTCATTTTTTGTGTTTTAGATAAAGAAAGCAAACTACTGCAACTATTTTTTGTGTGTTTTTGATAAAGAAACAAGTAAAGAAAGCAGAAATAAACTAAGCAAACAAAATAAAACAAAGTAAAGAGATTGGTTATGAGGGACTCCCCTTGTGAAGATGTCCTTGTCTCCCCGGCAACGGCGCTAGAAAAAGTCTTGCTTACTCAATATGTTGAGCTTGTTGGGGAACCCCAAGAGGAAGGTATGATGAGTATAGCAACAAGTTTTCCCTCAGTTATGAAACCTAGGTTATCGAACCAGTAGGAGCAAGGAAACACCTCCAAGGTGTTGTTTCCAACTTGGAATCCTGCACAACACAACCATAGAACTTTGTCCCCAACTTACAGTGAGGTTGTGAATCTCACCGGTTTTGCTAAAAACAAAGGATTAAACGTATTGTGTGGAAGAGATTAATTGCTTTGTAGAAAGTAAACAGAAAACAGTAAATAGCTTGTAGATTGATGGTAAAGAATGGACCGGGGTCCATAGTTCACTAGTGGTGATTCTCCTTAAGATAGATGACATGTTGGGTAAACAAATTAAAGCAAGGCAATTGACAAACATCAAGAAAGCATACATGCATATACTAATCATCTTGACTCCTATGAGATTTGATTTGGCATTACAACATTATACATAGCCACGTGGCCAGGGGGTGTGGCCCCCTCGAGGCCCTTCTCCGTCTCGTCTCCTGGCTCCGTGTTCCCCTCAGTGTAATATTGACTTTGGCTTTTGTCTCATCCAATTCCGAGAATATTCATTTTTTGGCTTTCCTAGAACCAAAAACAGCAACAAATAGGCAACTGGCAATGTGGCATCATGTTAATAGGTTAGTTCCATAAATGTGTAAAGATACTCCAAAGTGTGCACAAAACATAAGAAAGTAGATATAAAACAAGCATGGAACATCAAAAATTATAGATACGTTAGCAACGGGCATGTTCGTCTGTGGTACCAAAGTTCGCAGGCCAGCGCATGGTGGTAGCTAAGTTGCCTGAAATTGCCACATTTCGAAATGTTGGGCCACCAACTACCAAGAGGGGCCATTTCGATGCAAACTCATCTCACCCCTGCCAAATTCAAACATTCCGTTAAACTGCCCCTTGAAGTAGACGGTCGGGACCCTCATGTCGGTCATCTGTCTGTGATGTGAGCGCCAACACGGCAACCTCTTAGGCAAATCGAGTAACTAAGTGGATTGGATGCGTTGACCAATTTCACAAATCCATTCCCACCTTTCCCTAGCACCGGTGGCGTCGGAATCCACCCTCCAGGCAGGACGATCCCTTCGTACATTTGACTTCTGGCATCAAGTTGCTGAGCCCAATCATTGATCCCGAGCTCCAATGGCACATGTCGTAGCCTCCGTTGCTAGGCTCTAGCCCGCCTCCATCACTGACGAGCCGAGCAGCTCGGAGGATGGCAGATCCTACTAACAAGGAAGAAGAGGGCTACAAGCGGGTGAGTTAATCTTCTCTTTGCTATTCGCACTAATTATAACTGCTAGCTGGCTACTGAACCTAAAATTGTTTGTTAGCCCAACGCTGACAAACATATTTTGTCCACAGTTTTCTGTTAAGTGGGATCTCCGTGGACCACCCTTACCAGGTTACGGTAGTCCTCTTCAGGTATGACTCTAAGGGCAAGTGGTATGGACACCATTGTATCACGATGGAAGAAGCGCCTGCACAGATCTGCACTATATCTGGTATGGTTGCTGCTCTGCGTAATCATGATGAATTATGGCCGAAGCAGACTGCAAAATTCAGATTCATGGATGAACGTGGCATCATGGTTCCTCTAACATGTGACAGTCAGCTAATTGGGTTGATGAAAAGGTATGCTTCGGCTTGCATGTTTTAGCTGAATTGTGATGTACTAGATGTGGAAGCTGCTGCAACTGGGAGTCGCCCTTCTATTCTTGGACAGGGTAGTTGCTCGAACCCAATTAGCTCTTGGTAAACAAAATTCTCTTGGGGTTCGCATGTTTGTGCTGAATTGTAATTTTTGGTTTATTTACTTTGTAGATATTGGGCAGTTATGCAACAATCTTGTTTCTTTGAAAGGAAGCGCCGCAAGGTTAGAAACATGACTACCAGGTCAGTCATTTTGCTGCCCGAAGAAATTAAAAATGAGTGGAAAGATGATGTTGGACACGATTCTAGTGCCCATTTTCCCGGCGATGTAGATTACATGAAGCTAAGAAAATTGGCACCGAGGAAGAGGAAGAAGGCAGGAAATGAATAAGCCAGTGGACGTGAAGGCTTGGCACCCAGGCTGCAAAAGAAGGTTGCTGGCAATGAAGATGCATAGTAATGTGTTGAACTTGAACCTATATATGTAACTTGGTTAAATTCTGGAGGTCTGTGTGTGGTACTTTGCTGGGTGAAACAATCTACCCACGTTCTCTTAGTAAAATGTACCGCGACTTAGGGTTTGGAAACACCCGAGACAGTAGTTGAATCTGAAATTGTGATTGTGTCGCTGCTATCTGAAAACACGCAGCACCGGTTCCACGATTGCTGAGGGGCAGGAGGTCTCCAAATACGACGGAATGTTAGTGGCAAAGAAATAAATTATTTAAGTTGCTACACTCCATGAATCAGCAACTTATTTCAGCTGTTGCACACAACGACATGGCAACATAAACAGCAATGGAAACCGATAATGCCCAGATGAGGAGGAAATCGGTACCACTTCTGGCCTAATCTTGAGCCTGTCTATCTCACCGCCTCTCTGCTCCTGCATCCCCTGCATCTGGCGAAGCTCCCGGATCTCCAGTAACCGGGTGTACGTGCTTCCACTTTATAAATTGTTGTTGTGCCATTTGCATGTGGCACAATCCACATAGATTACGTTTAAACAAACCACCAATGTCAGAATACACTAGTATAAAAGGGGTCTTTGGTCCACGGTCACGTTCCAAATCTGGGACAGAGATCTAAATCAAGGCAGAAATTGATCTAAATCACAAATTCTTCAACAAATTAATCGAGGCAGAGATCTAAATCGAGGCATTTCATTAATTTAACCACAAATTCTTCTAAAAAAGGTGTGATTTCACATCCTACATTAATTCAACCACTAGTCAACAATTTCACTTCCGCTGTCACTGTCCTCCGAGCCGTCGGCTTCCTCGTCGTCATTGGACGGAACCTCCACGATTTCTGCATTGTTCGCGAGACGGAGAACCTCTTCACGGTGAGCGGCGCCGATGATGGTGTACTTGGTCCGTCCAGGGACGGACCAGAACCTCTCCTGCCCTTCTCGGTTGCCGAGATCTTGGTGCACCACGCGCCTGTAAGCGACGCAGTTGCCCAATCTTGGCCTTCCGCTCCTTCTTGAACAGTGTTGGCCAGTACGGGCTAGCCGCCGCGTACCGGGGCAGCGCCCTCTTCCACGCGGGCATCTGCGGGGGACATGATTTCTTTCTCCATCACGGCTCCGCCAGGGACGAGGAGCAGAGCCACCGGCACCCCCGCATAGCTGATGCGCCATCCGTGGGGCACGGTCGCGGCCAGCAGCGCGAGGATGTCGAAGTGCACAAACATCACCGCCTTGTAGAAGTTCAGTGGGGGAATCTCCATGGTGGCGCGGTGGAGATTGGAGAGGGAGCGAGGGGATGGACGACGAAGCAACGGCACGGTGGAGATTGAGAGGGTGAGGGGATGGACGACGAAGCGACGCGCTATGGCGCCTCCTATTTGTATACGAGGACAACGAAGCGAAGGGCGGAATATCCAAGGGGCATTGGTCATAAAAAAGGAAGTAATGCAGGGTTAAGACAGATTAACGGGCGACCAATTATTTTCCTCCCAGGACTCCGGGGCCAATAGTTTAGACCGCTAGGTCAACAAGTACAACTATTACAACTTAAAAAGGCACGAAGCTCAAGCATCTTCCTGCGAGAGCAAGGATCGAATCGTCTGCTCCTTCCTTTTAGCATCTTCCTTGCACAGCTTCAATTATTTCTCTGCATTTTTCCTCATGCACTCGTCAATACTCGTAGTTGTGAACTGCATGACTTTGTCCTGGTGAAGATCATTCCTTGCTTGAGTCATTCTTGCTCTGCTTTACCCTTTAGGGCCAACGCCACGTCCCTCTCCTTCTCGACTTTACTAACCTTGTCTTGCACCCTCCTGAGATCTCGATTAAGCTTGGTCGTGTCAACTGGGTCCCATAGCTTCATCTCAACACTGTCAAGAAGTGAGCTGACTACGGATTCTTTCAACTCAACAGTGATATCCCATAGTTTGTCCAGCGTTTTCTGCATCGATTTGGGCCACTCTGGATCTACCCATTTGACAACACCGCAACTTTCGCCTTGTATCATTGCACGATGTCCTTGACACCGTAGAAACCTCCTGCCTGCGTTTCGTCCTTCGAACGCTACAAATTTAGCAGGCACATATCCATGTTTACATAGCAGAGGACTGTCTTCATCCGCTAAATCATGATAGTTGGAGTCATACATCGTCTGGTTGGCCTAACACATCATACGCACATGAGTAAACAGAGTAGATCTAGTTCAAAAAATAGATAACTGGCCATAGATGATAGAGATAGAGGTGAGATGACTCACATCAAAATCACCATCCATGTCATCATGACGCGTTTCCTCGCTGTCTCCCCTTGAGCCCATGGCGAGAGGGGAGAGGGTGGCTGCCGGAGAGGGGATTGGGATGGAGGCGTCGTCGGCTTGCGGCTACGGCGGTATGGGAGTGAAGTGGGGAAGTGGCTTCGAGGGGAAGGAAGATAAGTACGGGGAGGAAGATAAGTAATGGGGTCGTGACACTGGGATATGGCCCACTGAACTCGTGAGTCGTGACACTCGCAACAGGGGAGCGCTCGGTGTTGCTAGTTTGTCTAGAGCAAGCGTGGCCAATCATGCCGCAGAACAGCCTACTCGCGGATCGCTCTCACGAAGACCATCCCAATCGTCCAAGCGCCCTGATCGAACGGTATGTAACAATTGTCAAGCAGAACAACTGTGTTAGGGCGTGCCTTCTAGAAGACTCGGTCTAACGGCCACCCATTGGGGGGCTAAGGTTAGGGCTCTCCTAAGGTTAATTAGGATCCATATGTGGTTTATGAAAAGAACACACATCCAATGAGACTGGTGGATCCTTATGTGGTTTGTGAGAAGAACACACATGCAATCACACTGGGTGGATCCATATGTGGTTTATGAGAGGAACACACATGCAATGACACTAGTGATATGTGGTTTGTGAAAATATCAAACATGCAATGACACTGGGTGTGGTTCATGAGAAGAACACACATGAAATGACACTGATGTATCCTTATGTGGTTTGTGAGAATAACAGACATGCAATGACTCAAGCTGTGGTTCATGAGAAGAACACACATGCAATGACACTGGTGGATCCATGTGCGGTTTATGAGAGGAACAGACATGCAATGACACTGGGTGTGGTTCATGAAAAGAATAGACATGCAATGACACTGGTAGATCCATGTGTGGTTTGTGACAAGAACAGACATGCAATCACACTTCGTGGATCCATGTGTGGTTCATGAGAAGAACAGACATGCAATGACACTGGTGGATCCATGTGTGGTTTGTGATAAGAACACACAACCAATGACACTGGGTGTGGTCCATAAAAAGAACACACATCCAATGACACTGCTGGATCCTTATGTGGTTCGTGAGAAGAACAGACATGCAATGACTCTGGATGTGGTTCATTAGAGGAACACACATGAAATGACACCGGTGTATCCTTATGTTGTTTGTGAGAAGAACACACATGAAAGGACTCTAGCTGTGGTTCATGAAAAGAACACACATCCAATGACTCTAGATGTGGTTCATGAGAAGAACACACATGCAATGACACTGGTGGATCCATGTGGGGTTTGTGAGAGGAACAGCCATGCAATGACACTTGGTGTGGTTCATGAAAAGAACACACATCTAATGACACTGGTGGATCCATATTTTGTTTGTGAGAAGAACACACATGCAATGGAATAGTGGATCCATATGTGGTTTGTGAATAGAACACACATGCAAGGACTCTAACTGTGGTTAATGAAAAGAGCAGACATGCAATGACACTGGTGGATCCATGTGTGGTCTATGAGAGGAACACACATCCAATGACACTAGGTGTGGTTCATGAAAAGAACACACATGCAATGACTCTAGCCGTGGTTCATGAGAAGAACACACATCCAGTGACACTGGTGAATCCTTATGTGGTTTGTGAGAAGAACACACATGCAATGACACTAGTGATATGTGGTTTGTGAAAAGAGTAGACATGCAATGACAATGGTGGATCCATGTGTCGTTTGTGAGAAGAACACGCATCCAATGACACTGGTGGATCCTTATGTGGTTTGTGAGAAGAACAGACATGCAATGACTCTAGCTGTGGTTCATGAGAAGAACACACATGCAATGACATTGGTGTATCCTTATGTGGTTTGTGAGAAGAACACACATGCAATGACTCTAGATGTGGTTCATGATAGGAACACACATCCAATGACACTGGTGGATCCATGTGTACACTGTGAGAGGAACAGACATGCAATGACACTGGGTGTGGTTCATGAGAAGAACACACATGCAATGACACTGGTATATCCTTATGTGGTTTGTGAGAAGAACAGACATGGAACGACTCTAACTGTGGTTCATGAGACGAGCAGACATGCAATGACATTGGTGGTTCCATGTGTGGTTCATGAGAAGAACACACATGCAATGACACCAGTGGATCCTTATGTGGTTTGTGAGAAGAATAGACATGCAATGACTCTAGCTGTGGTTCATGAGAAGAACACACATGCAATGACATAGGTGTATCCTTATATGGTTTGTGAGAAGAACACACATGCAATGACTCTAGATGTGGTTCATCAGAGGAACACACATCCAATGACATTGGTGGCTCCATGTGTACACTGTGAGAGGAACACACATGCAATGACACTAGGTGTGGTTCATGAGAAGAACACACAATCAATGACACTCGTGTATCCTTATGTGGTTTGTGAGAATAATAGACATGCAATGACTCTAGCTATGGTTCATGATAAGAACACACATGCAATGACACAGGTGTATCCTTATGTGGTTTGTGAGAATAATAGACATGCAATGACTCTAGCTATGGTTGATGAGAAGAACACACATGCAATGACACTAGTGTATCCTTATGTGGTTTGTGAGAAGAACACACATGCAATGACTCTAGATGTGGTTCATGAGAGGAACACACATCCAATGACACTGGTGGATCCATGTGTACACTGTGAGAGGAACAGACATGCAATGACAATGGGTGTTGTTCATGAGAAGAACACACGTGCAATGACACTAGTGTATCCTTATGTGGTTTGTGAAAAGAACAGACATGCAACGACTTTAAATGTGGTTCATGAGAAGAGCAGACATGTAATGACACTAGTGGATCCATGTGTGGTTCATGAGAAGAACACACATCCAATGACACCGGTGGATCCTTATGTGGTTTGTGAGAAGAACAGACATTGTCGTGGTGGGGTCACGGCAGATGCCATGGATAGGCTAAAGGCGGGGCCAATATGCACTAGAGGAATCTAGGGAGGGATAGTGTGGTGATTCCACACCCAGATGCTTTGAATTCTCCAAGTTCACCGAGTTTATGGATGCTCCTTGAGCTGTGTTGGGGAGAGGAGAAAGAAGAAGCTCTCTTAATCTCACCACTACTTTCTCCCAATGATCATTTCACTCGTCGCGCCCCTTCTACAGAGGTCCTAGCGCTCCTTATAAAGGGGAGGCTAGGTTACCAGTTAGGGCATACGTGGAGGCATATTCCTGGGAATATGCCTCTCCCAAAATAGCAAACCGACCGGGTCACCTGTTCCCTTCGTAAGCCATGCAGAGGCTATGTAACCCTCTATTGTGCCAACGTCAGCCAACATAGGCTACGTCACCTTTGTCGGACACGCCCTGCTGGTCCTTCCCTCTGTTCGCTTCGCTCACGCTCCAGCGCACGGAGACCACCTTTTGACCAGCGGGATAACTTCCTTCTCTTGCAAGCCTGATATAACCCGGCTCAGGCCTGGTTAATCCGGCCCCATGGGTACCTGCAGTCAAGTTACAAAGAGCCTCCCAACATACGATATACGTCGGCTGTGACGCGGTGAGGCGGACATCCTCCGGGCCGAGTTACTCCGTAAGTCGGCCTGCCTTGAGGTGACCCGGGCAGCTTGCGCTTTGACCTTGCCATACCTCGCCTAACTCGGCCTCTATACCCCGGCGCAACCCTACCCGGGGGTATCCCCCCAACATTAGTCCACAAAGCTGGTGCGGTTTTAGCAACTTCAGCTGCTAAGGCCACGGCAGGTTCAATCTACCAAGCTTTTTGCTCCCCTTTCCGAGTTACCCTGTAGTTCGGATCTCGTGGCCTAGCTTTCCCTTGGCACATTCTGAGTTATTACTCGCTGGCCGGTTACTCTTTAGTTTTCCGTGTTAGCCTTCCTTCTCTCGTACACTTCCCCACGTCCTACGTGGAGGGTAGTCATCATTTTGCCTCATTTTAAGGGCCTGCGCAGGTTACTGTACCGCATCAGTTACTGCACTCATTTTCAGGGGTTACTGCCGCAAACGTCGCATCGTGGCTGCCTCCTCGTTAACTGTATCACCACGTCACGTCGTGGGATCCCTGTTCCCTGTGGCCCTTCCTGTGGCTTGCTTCTGATTGGCTGACCCGACAGATACACGGCCACACCGTGTGGCTACGATGCACTGTCCGATCCCACTATCCTTCGCTAGGGCGTGGTTAAATAGGGGAGAGGGCGCGCCCCTTGGCCGGTTTTCCCTTCTCGTGCCCCTCTACCAATCTGCTCTTTCTTCTTCCTTGCGACAGCGCCGCTGCCACCGCTTCTGCTTAGCACTGCCACTGCCGCGCCTTGCTTCCGTACTTCTTCGCATTAGCCTCGTTTCCGCTCCCGTGCCGCTTTACTGCCACGGGGCCGCGCCAATCCAAAACACCATCCCCCACCTCTGATTGGGCCAGTGAGGACAGTGATTTGGAGATGACAGAGGAGGAGCTTGCCATCGTCGAGGAAGAGGAGATGGAGGAGGAAGGCGAGGTGCAGGAGAGCGGTGCCTGGGCCGGCTCATGGGTGTGCCAAGATGAACTTGATTGGCTTTATCGCACCCGCCGCATCCCCGAAGGCGTAATCTCCCTCCTCGCCTCCGAGGAAATTGCTCCCTCGCCCAATCCGGGTGAGTCCGTCGTCTTCCTCTCCCACTTCCAGCGCGGCTTTGGCCTGCCAGTCAGCGATTTCTTTCATGATCTTACCAACACATATGAGCTCCAACCTCATCATCTTCCGGCGAACGCCATTACTTCCCTCTCCTCCTTCGCATCTGCCATAGAAGGATACCTCGGCTTGTGGCCCACTAAGGAGCTTTGGATCCGATTCTTCGCTCTTCGGAAGAACGTCATTCTAGATAAGACTATTTCCGATATTGAGATGTTGGAGGTATTTGACCCGGTGCCCATTTCTTACTATTTCCGGCTTCAGCTAATCCGGCTGGGCAGATCCACGAGGATCCCCCTCTTGCTACGGGTGAGCCGGTTCCAGCCGCGTCTAAGAAGCGGGCCGCCACTTCGGTTGCTTCTTCTGAGCCTCCCCAAATAACCAAAAGGCAGAAGAAGTCCGCAGACAAGGCCGCTAGCAAGCCTCCGACTAAGGCCATAGTTCAGAGAGCTCGAAAGCCCAGGGAGCCTCCGACTTCTGACGAGTGAGTCTCTTTTTCCTTGTCCAACTTTCTGCTTCATGCTTCTTTGTCTCCATGCCTCTCTTTCTGTTATATAACTTGTTATTCTTTGTTTGATTTGGCAGGGCTACCAAGGAGGTTCCCTAGAGCGGCTACAGCATCGCCTCATCTTTCCGGCGCACCCCATCTCCCCCTCGCGACGATGACACGCGCCCGCTGGGCCCAGTTCGGGAAGGTTCGGCGGCTGCTCCGGATCTTAGCCCATCACGTCCAGAGGAGGGCAACCTCGGTGTAGGGGAAGTGGTGCAGCCGAGGACACGCTAGTGCCGGGTGCTCCCAGCCTTTCATCGGCTCAACCACAAACCATCGTTTCTGAAGTTCCAGTAGCAGTAGTAGCACCAACACCAGCAACAGCACAAACACTAGCACCTGAAGTAGCACAAGTGCCAGCGCCAGTACCTCAAGCAGCACCAGCATCCGTGGCAGTACCAACACCAACTCCTCCTGCCTCGTCCGAGTCTTCCAAGACTCGGCGAGAAGACCCAACTATTACCAAGGCTGCGCCCAAGTCCAAATCCGCAGCTCAAGCCTCAGCCTCCCAACAGTAACCCAAGGCCAGCAGTCAGGCCAAGAAAGTCCTGGTGCCACCAAGGCATCATTCATCGAAGCTGGTCAGCGCACCCTTGCGTCCATGCTGCCAAAGGGAGATGCCTCCTCCAGGTCAGCTGGCAACAAGCAACTTGCACTGCATATCAGCCCTGCTGACGCCCTAGTTGCGAGGAGAGAGGCCCACGCCAAAGGCCTGGTTGTGCCCACATGCTTAGTGGAGAGATTTATCCTCCAGCTTTGGTTGAATATGTCAACAATTGGAACAACACGGAGTTCATCAATCCAAACGATGATCTCCCGGAGAAGTTTGGGCCTGTCGAGTTCGGCGCGCAGATGAATACAGCAACCAAGGCTATCAACCTCGCTAGCCGGATGATGGAGGTACGCTACTTTGTATTTTCCTTAATATGCACAAGTGCTTAGAGATATATCCATTAGTCCCCGAGCCTCCGGGGGAGTAACTTGTTATCTGGCCGGATGCCCTTAGATGTCAACACCTGGATATTTAATCTCAGATGCCTGTTATGCCATACCTCGCAATCCCAGGATTACCATTTTTGTGATACATAACAGATTGGATATCATAGTACATCATCCATTACAAACCATACATAAGGTCTTACACAAATAAGGATCTCATGATCCAGTCTTAATACAACCAACAACGGAGTAATTAATAAGCGTAGCGGTGGGGTCCATCTTCAGGGGCATAGGCAATGCTGATGAAGGGAGATAGTCCTAGTTATCATAGCCGTCCTGCTGGCCATCATCTTGGTAGTCTCCTTCATAGTCTGGCCATAGGAATAGCCAGGGACAAAAGCCATGAGTACTCTTTAAGTACTCGCAAACTACCACTAACAAGTAGGATAGTACTAAGGTAAAGTGCTAACTCTAAGTTCAACTATAAAGTTAAGTTTGAAACCTAAGCTGAGTTTAGAAACAAAGAAAGATAAAATAAAGTTCTAGAATCACTTAAGTTGGGAAGCTAGTGTCATTGTCACAACCCTATTGTGGTCAAGTCAAGTTCATCATCCATTTCATAAGTCATTTTGAAAACATCTGACAACAATACAGTATGGCCACTCCAAATTTCCATAACCGCGGAGGCTATTCGAATAGTTTGACACTTTGTAGAGGTGGTACACTTTTACCACAAGATTTGATACATCTGTTAGGGATAACCATGAATCATCATACTTAGTATGCAGATAATCAAACATAACCTTTCCTTTACACACGCTAGTATAAGCACCTCTCCTATGAGCATGGCCTCCCAACCATGACCATCTGTCATCTTGGGCACTGCATAGGTGGACAACATTGAGAGGTAGCCTCACCTCAAACCTCTACCGCGAGGGAACTAATACTAATGCATATAAACTTCCAGCTAAGGCTTACCCAATTCAGGTATTGTGGTTCTACGGTAAAATTGGAATGGTATCGCATCCGAATCCAACCATCAGTTTTGGTAAAAGGGGTTAAGGCTAATGCCTCAACATTTTCATCATCATAAACCATTTGTGTTTCTCAACACATGTCAAAACATCTCAATAGAATGACTCATCATTCCAAGGTTTTCATAAATCATTTTCACCAAGTATTCCCATCTAAAGTGAATCAAGTTTTTATCTACTCTAAACTACTAAGTTAAGAGTGTTCACTAAGGTGGAAAGATGGGATCAATCTCATGCCATAGAATGACATCTAAAGTTATCTAGATAGGTCAAGTTTTATACTCTTTATTCTACCTTCAAAACAAGTAAAGGACTTGGGTAAAGTAAAGGAAGTAAGGCTTGAAAATAATACTTGGGGTAAGTAATAGTCAAGGTGGTATAACCAAAGCATGCCTAGTGCATCTTGCTCAGATTATCTAGCTTAATTCTAGCTGGCTAAGCATTATAGTTGCAAGTGTTAGCTTGCTTTGGGTAGTGCAGTGGTTGAAGTTTTCCTCCTCTTCCTCTTGGTAGAACTCCTCCTCCTCGAAAGCTTGGTCAGTACTATCGTCTAAAAATACATACGTGGTGCACAATCACCAAACAATACTTAACTAGTCTACTTAGCACTCTAAGGCACACATTTGATGATGTATTAACATCACAAGCATCACAAGGTTCTATTAACTAGTTTCATCCTTTTTATTTAAGAAAAGTAATTTCTACTCATTGAAAATAACTAAGATTTAATATTCACCACTTAAAATATGGGATCATGTGGACAAATGTCCTCACCACATATTCTAACATGTGGGAATGTGATTTAAGGGTTGGATCATATTTACTTAAGTTTAAGTTTATTATCTAATGATTTAAAGTGACTAGAAATGCCTATATAGCATTATTTTGGTACTAGTCCAAAGTCACTGCATGTAAACCTTAATATTATTTCATATTCAGATAGGTATGGTTAAATGTGATTTTTGAGAGTTGAAATCAACTCAAGAGCTATTTTGGTTGATTTTATAAAAATGTTGCAAGGTGCAAATGCTTCTGTTTTGTTATTTTTACTAGGAGAGAACTAGGTTCGAACTAAATTAGAAAAATCTAAATTTGAATTGCTGGGCTAGCGCGGGAAGGAAAATGGGCCGGCCCAGTGGCGTTCCGCGGCGCAGAGAACAGCTGGCAGGGGTCCACATTTCATTGGCTCTTTACACGCGAAGCGGTACGGGGCGATGTGGGCCGTTAGAAACCTAGATCAACGGCTGGGGCTCGTCGTCAACGACGGACATGTCGCCAGTGAGGGCTAACCCTAGCGGCTCGGTGGGGGTGCACAGGGGGCATACCAGGGCTCCAGCTACTGCGGCGAGGCGGTCAAACAAACTGGTAGACGATGGTGATCCTCCTGGTACCGGCGGCATCCCGAGGGGTGGCCTTGATCAACGACGCCCTTCTCCTTCCTCCGCGGCAGACTCCGGCGAAATTCCGGCGAATGGTGGCTCGCCTTGCTCCGGCTAGAGGTGGGGAAGGATCAGTGAGGAGAGGGGAGTGGAGTGGTGTGAGGAAACGGTGCTGGGGAGGTCTCCTTTTATAGGCGCGGCTAAGCGGTAGAGGAGCATGGGCGGTGCTCGCCGGTGACGACGGCACAGTGAGCTAGAGGTGTGGGCGGTGCGCTAGGACGGTGGGCGGTGCCCTAGCGAGTGTCACGGCAGTGAGTGTGCAGTGGTTTGCGGTCGGGGGAAGTGAATGGCGCGGCGTGCACTAAGTCTCTGCCGACGGCAAGTTTCACGACGGCCGGCGACTACGGGGCACGGTCGGGGGAATGGGCATGTCCGTTAGCTTGCTAGGCCGGTGGGGATCGTGTAGGTGGGCGGGGTCTGGCACGGTGGGGATCCAGGCAGGATTTGGCTGAGCAGGGACCGTGCGCGCTCTGCGGGCGGCGTCGGCATGGCCGACAGTCTCCCGGCGCGGCGGTTCCTGGCTGCTCTGGTCGCTGTCCTCGGGCTGGGGCTGGTTGGGCGGTGGAGGTGGACCACAGGCTACCTCCTGGACATGGTGGACGACGCTAGTGGCGGTTGTAGTGTGTTGTCGTTGGTGGGGTGCCCAAATGGTGCTCGGCCTTAATGGCCATGACCATTTGGTCGTGGCACAGTGGGTGGCTGGGCTAGAGAGGGGTAGGGGAATGCACTGGGTGGCTGTGTTTGCAAAACGGGAGACCAATTTGGTCCAAACACTGCTCCAAATAGTGTTTTGTGTTTTGTTTGAATTCTGCCCACAATGTGTTTGTAAAAATGGCCGCAAGAATTCAAGTTTTGAATTTTTGGATGATTTTTGGTGGAGTTGCTAGAAACATGCTTAAGCATCTGTGGTTGCTTGGGTTTTGAAAATGGAGCTCATTTGAGTGGCTTTTGAAATAGGGTGATCTTGATACCTACACTAGATTCAATTTTCAATTGCCATTTAAAATTAGTGTTTGAAAGTTTTTGGCAGATCACCAAGTGGGCCTTGGTACATTACTATAGGTACTAGCAAGGGGTGCAAAGATCCACAATTGTTTCTGTTAAGAATTGAGTCCTAGGAATAGCCAAAGTAGGCATGTTGATTAAAATGGCACAAATGACCATTTCCTTCTTTTATTCATTTTGATTTGTTTTTCTTTGGGATTTGTTTGGGAATGATCTAGATGATGTTTATTTCACCTAAGAATCATTTTACAAGCAATGTATCACTTAATCATGGCAATTCAAATCAACTCCTAATTTAAATGCACACACATATGAATGCTTTAATAATTTTAACTGGAAAAGTTTTTGTTAACCCTAATTTTGATGATTTGGATCTTGATCACTTGTATTAAGTTTTGGGATGTTACAAACCTTCCCCCTTAAACAAAATCTCGTCCCGAGATTTACGAAAGAAAACTAGGAACTAAAGAGATCTAGGAACTCTGTCCTAATGTAATCTTCTCGCTCCCAAGTGGCTTCCTCTTCGGTATGGTTGCTCCATTGAATCTTGAGAAACTTGATACTCCTGGTCCTGGTGGTTC
The DNA here is from genome assembly GCA_910589775.1 of Avena eriantha. Classification (NCBI taxonomy): domain Eukaryota; kingdom Viridiplantae; phylum Streptophyta; class Magnoliopsida; order Poales; family Poaceae; genus Avena; species Avena eriantha. The sequence continues at coordinate 164,407,952 of OU342741.1, read as the reverse complement.
TGTAAGCTTCTTCCAAGATACGGATGGGCACTTCACGATACGTCAGGTCCTTTTTGATTTCCACAGCACTGTGATCGATGTTCTTGAAAACTTCAGTCTTCTCTAGCACTTCTAGGCATTTGCGAAGTAACGAGATATGGAACACATTGTGGATGGCTGACATCTCTTCAGGTAGTTCTAGTTGATACGATACTTCTCCTCGACAGTTCAGGATCTTGAAAGGTCCGATATATCTAGGGGATAACTTTCCTTTCAGACTAAAGCACTGGGTTCCCTTCAATGGCGAAACCTTGAGATACACAAAATCTTCGACATTGAAAGTCAGGTCTCTCCTTCTCTTGTCAGCATAACTCTTCTGTCTGGATTGAGCGGTCTTGAGGTGCTCACGGACTTTGTGAACCTTCTCTTCTGCTTCTCGGAGAATGTCGGGTCCAAAGATCTGACTCTCTCCTACTTGCGACCAATTCAACGGGGGACGACACTTTCTTCCGTATAGGAATTCAAATAGTGCCATTTGCAAGCTAGCTTGATAACTGTTATTATATGAGAATTCCGCGAAAGGCAGGCAGTCTTCCCATTTTGATCCGTACTCCAAAACACAAGCTCTTAACATATACTCTAGGATTTGGTTGACTCTCTCAGTTTTTCCATCAGTTTGCGGGTGATAAGCGGTGCTGAAGTTCAACTTGGTTCCCAATCCTTCCTGGACTTTCTACCAAAATCTCGAGGTAAACTGGGTTCCTCGATCTGATACTATGGTCTTGGGGGTTCCATGCAGACTAACAATTCTAGCAATATACAGCTCTGCTAGCTTCGAACTCTGGTAGGTTGTCTTGACAGGGATAAAGTGAGCTACCTTGGACAATCTATCAACAATGACCTAGATTGAGTCATTCCCCTACTAGAAGTAGGTAAACCGGTGATAAAGTCCATTCCAACGGAATCCCATTTCCATTCTAGAATCTGCAATGGTTGTAGCAGTCCTACGGGTCTCTAATGCTCTGCTTTGACTCTTTGACAGATGTCACACTTGGCGATGTAGCTTCCGATTTCTCTCTTCATCTTGTGCCACCAAAATTGCTCTTTCAAATCTTGATACATCTTTGTTCCTCCGGGGTGGATAGAATAAAGAGTATCATGAGCTTCCTGCATGATAACTTGCTTTAGCTCCGAATCTGCTGGCACACAGATACGGCCTTTGTACAACAGAACTCCTTCTTCGTCTTCGGTGAATCCAGGTACCTTTCATGTGCCAATACGATGTTTGATTTCGTCGATACTTTCATTTCCCTTCTATGCTTCCTTGATTTGGCTGATTAATGTGGGTTGAAGTTCAATGCTAGCTATGTTGGGGATATACTTTCCGGGTATCCTCACAGTTCCTCACTGACCAGGGTGGCCCACTTCGGGTTAGAGCTTTGCTTCACGGGCGGCCCAGTCAGGGAGAAAAGACGGAGTCCAATCCGGTTACGGGAAGGCCCAAAAGACTTACCGACTTAGGCCCTTAGTGTTACTTGTAGTTCAAGATGTACTCTATAACCGACTCTGAGTCGTTGCCGGATAGATCTCTCTTGTAAACCCTAGGCCGGATATCTATATAAGCCATCCTAGGGAGAGCCTTTAGGGCAACACCTCAATAGTCTACCATCTCAACTCGCACAGGCGAAACCCTTGTAACCCATATTTCGGCTCTACCGTATTACTGGATTGCTAGCAGGAGTAGGGTCCGTCCAAAGCCGGTGGATTCGAACCTGGGTAAAATTGTGTGCTCACCATCCCGGAACACCGTACGTCTCACACCCCTCTCTTCTGCATGCCTCGAGGACCCCTTCATGGCGTACTTGTCATCAATCTGATGACAGTTGGCGCCCACCATGGGGCAGGTGAGCTTCGGATCTACGTTCCAAGCGGAATCTGCAAGAATCGGAATCGGCGAGACTATCACCGTCGGTCGCATCCACTACGCCTGCGATGTCCCTCTCATCGTTCTCGACGAGACCTGGATTCGGCTAGGGAGGTTGTGACTGCCTACACCATCATGTCTTTTGGCGAGATGAATGTTTACATATTTTTTGTTGAACATGTCCCACCCACCCCAGAGGTGATGATAGAGGCAGGAGAATCTTCTGGGTCCCCTTTGTCCGCGGAGGTGGCAAAGTTCCGGATCTCAGAAAACCCTAATCCCACCAATTGCGAAGATAGTGGAGAAATCCGAGCCTGAAGAAGACCTAGCGGTCCAAGTCGAATCTGGAGTGGATATCCTTGGAGAGGCCAGATCCCAGATCGACCCACCCGCGGAAGTCGAAATCCAGGAGGAGCATATCAATGACACTGATTCCGGCTCTGATGACGCCGGGACAGACAGGCCCTTCCTAAGGTACACATTGCGGCGTATGATAATGCAAGGCGCAAGCGCAGATGCAATTCTCGAGACCATCAGGAGTTTCGACGAGGCTGATCGCGAGAGCCGCAGGTACCTTAGGAGGAACACGTCGCACTTCGTCAGATATGTTGGATCCGGATCCGGCTCTACCGATGCTGGAGAAAACACCGACTCTGTGCTGGAGGCAATTGGAAGAAACGCCGACGTACCCGCATCCCCGGATGAATCGATGACGTCAGCGGATTTCCAAAAGTTCTCTGCGAATATGAAGAGGAGTATAACTCCAAAGCTGCAGAGAAAGGAGAAGCCATGGATGAAGGATTCGGGGAACACTCTGCCAAAGCGCAGGATGACATGGAAGTCGGAGATAATCCCAAGGTCCAGATGTCCGAAAGTACCGATCAGTAAGAACAAGACCCCGGCAAAAGACCCTCTTATAGAGGAGGTGATTGCCGAGGAATATGAGGAAGACTCGGATGGAGCACTTATCCTAGAAGAGCCGAAAAAGAAGAATCGGTGGATGGACACGTGATCACTGAAGATGCGCATAACTCATCGATGCTACATTAACCACACCTATTCCTACAGCTGCAGAACTTACTGCGGAAGAACTGGACAAGAGGGCGCAGGCCCTAGAAGCGCGTCGTCAAGTACTCCTTGATGAAGCCAAAAACATTGAGGAGGAAAAGAAACGCATAGCATCTGCGGGGAAGTACAACTCCAGGAAATACCAAGACCAGGAAGCGTCATACCAATGACAACCAGTTCCCGCAGATCCACGCCGTCCTTTTCAGAGAAAAGATGGGGAAGCCTCGAGAAGATAGCAAAGGAGATTGGGTATATCCAACCCCAGTACAGAATACCGTGGCAGCCTGAGAAATTCTATCGGCTAATCTAGGTCCGGAGGAGATCCGGTTGGGAATCAAACTACTCAACAAGGGACTAGAGCAGCAAAAGGTCGCCATGTCCGGAAGTCAAAAGCTGGTCTCGGATTCTGACCAATATCTCACAGATCCGGCATGGGTTGACGTAAGACCCCAGCGTGTTCCGGAGCAGCATCATCGCCCCGAACACTGGGAAGACAATTATCCGAGAACCGGATCGTCAGGACAGCATCACAGAACTGCGCGTGACTGGAGCAACGTCACCCCAGCGGCTGAACAAGAGGCCATTGCTGCACTGTATCCGAGAAATCCTCCCCGGTGAGAGTCGAACGATCGAAGTGGAGAAGATAAAGAGAAACATCAAGAGGAGGACCGTCAAAAAATGCCACCTCCTAGACATCCAAGCCGTCCGGCTGAGCCTCACCATAGTGGGAACGACGGACGAAGGAACGATGGAAACCATGCTGGCACAAGCCGGCAAGGGGCTCGTCATAGTGAAGACCCTCCGCTGAACCGGAATAATGACGCTCCGGACGGAGGCCGGCGAACAGCCGGAAACAATCCAGCTGCCCCACCCTCTCCACGAAGCAGTCATCACAACGTCTCTCAAGGAGGACAAGGAAGACGACGTGGTGGAGGAGGTGGTGGAAGAAGCCGAAGTCTGGCTCCAAGCACCACAGCCACAGCCGACATTCGGGACGATCTCTATCCTCGAACGATGCAAGGCATAGGATCAACTCCAATATAGAGGCGCGGCTCTACGAAAAAGATGATATCTATGTGGGCCCAAAGTGCTTCGTACCATGCATCAGAGCTACAAGATTCCCTGAAGGATTTGCTATCTCAAGACACATCGAAGCCTACGACGGCATTGCTTGGCCAGATACCTGGCTACAGGATTTTTTCCAAGCTTGCTGCATCGCCAAAGGCGGAAACAGCCTGGTCGCAACCCGATATCTCCCACTTATGTTGTGGAAGACGGCACGATCATGGCTTAATGAACTTCCGGAGAACACCATCCACAACTGGTATGACATTCAAAGTGTGTTCTTTCGGAATTTCCAAGGCACTTATCAGAGGCCTTATACGGTCGGAGACCTACAGTGTTGCACCCAGAAGGTCGGAGAAACTTGTCGGGATTACATCGGACGATGGATCGACACCAAGAACTCCTGTGAAGGAGTAAATGATCAAACTGCGATTGAAGCTTTCATTGCAGGTCTCCCAATTGGTCTACTGCACCATCGCTTGAAGTGTGACAAAGTCACTAATTTGGGAGAGATGATAGAAACAGCGAGCAAGTATGCAGATGCCGACGATGATGCAGAGGGATTACTCAATGCCCTAGCTGTGCCACATTCGGCAAAACAACCAAAGCAACAAGCTCAGAAGCGCAAAAATACCTCGGAAGAGAAACCCAATGTAGAAACAGCAGTGGCCGTGGAACTTCGAGAGTCCAAGGTAGAGGAGACCAACAACGAGGCAAAACCTACTCTTGGGCCGACATTGCCAATAACCCATGTGTGCATCACTTAGCCGCCAATGGGGGCTCGTCCCACACCAACGCCGAATGTCGTTTCAATGACGACATCAAAAGAGATGACACCGCGGGCTACAAAGCTAAGCAGAAGAAGGGAAAGAAGAATCCCGAAAACGATAAAGAGACCAAGGAAGATTCCGACATGGAGGAAGCTGATGCTTCAAAGACGGAAGGAAAGAAAAAATTTCCAACCAAGAAATACACTTATGTCACCTTCCTCGGATCTCAACCAGCAAAGGTTAAGAAAGCAGTTCTTCATGAGCTCAATGCAACAGTTCCGGCTGTCCCCCAATTTTTGGACTGGTCGGAAGTGGTAATCACATTTGACCGTGCTGATCATCTGCCTAAGTTGCATAGGCGAGGAAAATATGCCTTAATCGTTAATCCACTTATTAACGGTTATGGTTTCTCCAAGACCCTCATGGACGGTGGTAGCAGTATCAATATTCTCTATGTCGAAACGCTACGCCGGATGAAGATCTCGAAGACCCAGCGGAATCACAGCACTGTGATTTTTCACGGGGTTGTCCCAGGAACACAAGCTAATTCCCTAGGAGAAATCACTTTGGATGTTACCTTTGGAACTCCAAAGAATTATTGGACGGAGGCACTTTCCTTCGAAGTGGTCCCGTCCAAGAGCGCACACCACGCTATATTCGGACGTCCGGCTTACTGGGCTTTTATGGCTCGTCCGTGTTACATTTATAATATGATGAAAATTCCAGGTCCCGACGGCATAATCACTATCAGGGGAGACCCGAAGAAAGCACGAGAGTGCGAGGATGGAAATGCCGCCTTTGCTGAAGCCGTGCTGCACGCCCAAGAGTACCAGGAGATCAAGAAGAGCATAGATCCGTCCGAGATGCCCGCAACAAAGAAGGAGGTGAAAAAGCCAAATCTGGAGTTGAAGGCATCAAAAGAGACGAAGAAGACGCCGTTGAAGGATGATGACCCCTCCAAGGTGACCCAGATAGGCGTAGGCCTAGATAGCGCATAGGAAAGCGCGCTCGTCAAGTTCCTCCAAGAAAATCAAGATATCTTCGCATGGCAGCCATCTGACATGACCGGAGTACCTAGGGAACTTGCCGAGCACTCTTTCAATGTAAACCCGAACGCTAAACCCGTCAAACAGTCCTTACGACGTTTCGGCGATGAAAAGCGTAAGGCAATAGCTAAGGAACTAGCACGGCTCGAGTTAGCCGGATTCATAGAAGAGGTCATCCACACTGAGTGGTCGGCCAATCATGTAATGGTCCCTAAAAAGGACACCACTGATTTAAGGATGTGTGTTGATTGTACTGCCTTGAACAAGGCTTGTCCCAAAGATCTGTTCACTCTGCCCATAATTGATCAAGTTATCGATTCTACAGCAGGCTCGGAACTCCTCTGTTTTCTCGACGCATACTCTGGTTATCACCAAATCCGGATGAAGGAATCTGACAAAGTCAAAACTTCATTCATAACCCCCTTGGAAACCTTCTGTTTTGTTACGATGCCCTTTGGGCTGAAGAACGCAGGAGCTACCTACCAGCACACGATGCAGCGTTGCCTCCACGACCAACTCGGACACAATGTACATGCATACATGGATGATATTGCGGTGATGTCCAAAAAGAAGGAAACGCTGATTTCCGACTTGGAGGAAACATTTGCCAATCTACGAAAATACAACATCATGCTTAACCCGAAGAAATGCTTCTTTGGAATACCAGTCGGAAAATTGTTAGGTTTCACCGTGTCTCAAAGAGGCATAGAGGTGAACCGGGACAAAATCAAGGCTATACTCAATATTTCCAGGCCAACTCGCCTGAAGGACGTACAAAGACTAACTGGTTGCATTGCTGCGGTCAGTCGATTTGTAAGCCGACTTGGTGAATGAGCCACACCATTATACAAACTCCTAAAAAAGACCAAGGATTTTGTCTGGACCGATGAAGCTGAAGCTGCACTACAAGACCTGAAGAAAGTACTCCCATCTGCTCCTATCCTTGCTGCGCCGGAACCACAGGAACCGATGTTGCTTTATCTTGCTGCGACAAACAAAGTCATTAGTATCGTCATGGTGGTGGAGAGACCGGAGGAAAATCAGGAGCACCTGGTGCAGCGGCTGACTTACTTTGTTAGTGAGGTCCTGACAGAATCAAAATAGCGGTATCCGCACTATCAAAAATTGGCTTACGGTGTTTTTCTAGCATCTCGTAAGTTATGACACTACTTTCAGGAGCATCCAATTACCATGGTGAGCACAGCTCCCATGAGAGATATAATCAACAACAGTGATGCCACAGGACGCATCGCCAAATGGGGCATAGAGCTTTTAGCTTTCGATATTGAGTATAAACCCCGGACATCAATCAAATCCCAAATCCTTGCCGACTTTGTTGCTGACTGGACAGAGACAAAGGAGAAAATGTACCTCCCTGAGTCGGAATATTGGACCCTCTACTTCGATGGGTCTAAGGCTCGAGGGGGCGCGGGGGCTGGCGTGGTGCCCAAATCACCCCAAGGAGATAAACTTCTATACGTGTTGCAGATCCACTTCACAGCGACAAACAATATTGCCGAGTATGAAGCACTGCTGCATGGAATCCGGATTGCTAAGGATATTGGCATCCGACGTTTGATGTGTGACGGAGATTCAGATCTTGTTGCTCAGCAAGTTTCGGATATTTGTAATGCAAATAAACACATGGCGGCATATAAAGCTATTGTGGATGATCTATCTAAATCGTTCGAAGGGTTTGAGATTCAACACATCCCTCGAGCAGAAAATGAGGAAGCAGATGCATTATCTCGGATAGGCTCTGCGCGGAAAGAGGTCCCGGATGGCGCTTTTTTAGAGCACCTCAAATTTCCCTCAATAAAGGGAGTAGATGAGGAATATCCTACCAAATCTAACTCACCTCTAATAGCAGTTCTGGCTATAATTCCCAGCTGGACTCAACCCTACCTTGATTATCTGGTAGATAGCAGATTACCCGAAGACGAGGTTCTGAGCCGGCAGATTATCCGACGAGCGAAATCCTATACTATAGTTAAAGGTGAGCTCTATAAGCGGAGTGTTTCTAGGGTTTTTCAGCGATGCGTATCTCCGGAAGAAGAAGTGGAAATCTTAAGAGAAGTCCACGAAGGCGAGTGTGGTCACCATGCTATAGCCAAATCTTTAGTGGCAAAAGCTTTTAGACACAAATTTTTCTGGCTTACAGCTTAGGCAGATGCCGAACGATTAGTCAAGACGTGCAAAGGCTGCCAAAAGTATGCCAAACAAGCTCATGTTCCGGCTGATCAGCTGCGAACAATACCTATAACATGGCCTTTTGTGGTCTGGGGGCTTGATATGGTAGGACCATTTAAACGAGCTCCAAGTGGATTTACTCACCTCTTAGTGATGGTGGATAAATTTACCAAGTGGATTGAGGCTAAACCTGTCACTAGTTGTGATGGAGCAACAGCCAAAAGATTTGTCGAGGATGTTATAATCCGGTATGGTTATCCACATAGCATTATCACGGACAACGGGAGTAACTTTTCTATGGGAGAATTGGCCGAATTCTACAACGAGCAAAATATCCGGCTTGACATTGCGTCAGTCGCACATTCACAAGCTAACGGACAAGTCGAAAGAGCAAATGGTTTAATCCTACAAGGCCTAAAACCGAGACTCGAAGCACCACTACGACGTGCTATGGGGGCTTGGGCAGAGGAATTACCCTCTGTAATATGGAGTTTACGAACAACTCCAAATAGGTCAACAGGATACACACCTTTCTTCTTGGTCTATGGCGCAGAAGTAGTTCTTCCTAGTGATTTAATTAATACTTCTCCTAGAGTGGTCGTGTATATTGAAGAGGATGCCGAGATTTCTCGACAAAATGATCTCGACTTAGTCGAAGAAGTTCACGAAAGGGACGAGGCGGAAAGCCAGATAAACGATAAGTATAGGCGAAAAAATACAAGTGCTTATGTAAACATTTCAGGCACGCAAAACATTTAAAGCCAAAAGTGCTGAATAGATCAAAAGCTTAGCACTAGCAAAATTATAGTACTGCATATTTACAAGCCCATCATGTTTTCAGAATAATACAAATGTTTCTGGCAATCTATGATGCAGGAGGAGAGGAAGGAGTTGCCGACTCACTTGATACATCGCCTTGATATCGTTCCGAGATGTCCACATCCGAAATGGTGTGGTCATCGTTGGAAACTTCTGCTGAATCTTTTGGAGGCGGAGGCGGAGTGTCCACGCGGGTGAAGAAAGGAGTCTCGTAGCTGGTCAAATCAGCCACGTGACACCCATATCCAGCACAGGAGTCCATAATGGCCTTGATATCTTGCTCCTGGCCATCTTCATCTACTTTGCAGTACCCTCTGGTCACTTGCCATATTTCCATGTTTCCATGGTGGCTCATGACCATGGTGAGAGCGTTCTACGCCGTGGTCCGTGCATAGGACATGTTCCAATCCTAGACAAGTTGCGGCATCTCCTTTGCCTTATCCCGCACCTGAAAATCTGACATGCTATGCATGTCCGGAATCTTGAGAGCTTCGCCAATGTCCTCAAGGGATTGGTAGAAGTCATGAAGCAGGTCACCGACTTGGGTAAGCTCGTGGGTGCGGGGCTCAGCGGAGGTGGAGTCCGTCAGGTTCAGAGGACCTATAGACAAAAACAGTTAAAGAAATCCAACATTGAAAGAAGTCGAAGAAAATAGACAAATCAGACAGATGGAACATACCAAAGATGACGTCGTCAACTTTGGTCTTCTCTTCCCGAAGACTCCGGAGTTTAGCCTGGAGTGCCTCGGAAAGATCCTTCTCTCTGAACAGCTCATTATTGAGGTCTGAGATTTTCTGATCTTGAGCGGCAATCTTACGATCACGCTCGTCAGTGGCCATGGAGGAGGACTCGAGGATTTGAGCAATGATCTTTTCATGATCCGCCTTAAGCTGATCCACCTCTTGGCGAAGTTCCTTGTTCTCCACCACCAAAGTTTTGAGGTTCTCGGCCTCTTCAATCATGGCGTAGGACTGTTTTACCAGCGCTGTAAGTGAAAAAGAACAACAGTTTAGTAAAAATTTGACTATGAAAACATGAAAGACAAGGTTTGAGTCTCAGAATGCTTACCTTCGGCCTCATCCTTGGCAACTTTAAGCTCAGCATTCTTAAGTCGGAGAGCTTTGATCTCTCTCCGCTTATCACAGACATTTTTCAATAAATCCTGGTTATACGAATATACTTTCTGTAAGTCAGTATACCCAAAGTCAGAAAGCTACTAAAGACTCGGGCTAATATTTTTGCTAATATCAGCACGAGCCTTGGGGGCTACACTAGTTCGTTCTTTGGCATCCTAAGGAAGCATAAACCCTGATTATTTATCCTACTTCATGCTTGGGGGCTAGAGGATATGATATGAAATAAAGGAAAAACAGGAGATAGAATTCCGACTTACATATTTTTCGCGAGTAAGTTTATCCAAACTGGCATTCACTTCAACAGCAACCTTCTCGGCAAGATTCAGAGGGGTCACTAGAGCCGTTGGAAGCTCACCGGCCCTTATCCTCTCGTCACGAAGACGCACTTGTTCGAGAAGGTCAGAGTGCTTGATGTCCTCTGCTTCTTGCGCTTCTTCTTTGGCAGATAGATTTCTTTTCTCCAGGCACTGCCTGGCCAGCCGCTAGATCTCTTCAGCAGATTTCCGGGACAGGCCAAACTTGGCAAGTCCCGGATTGCTGAGAAGGTTTTCGGCAAAGGTTTTTGCCGAGGGATCATTACCCAAAGAGGGTTCACCCTTATCTATACCTGACTCACCCATGGTGACGCCATTTTGTGATTCAAGGATCGCAGGCTCCGTTGAAGGAGCCGAATCTTCTGCGATAGCTGGAGAAGGAATGATCATCGGTGATGCGGAAGGTTGAGGGGCAGGAGTCGGAGGAGCCACGGCAGGAGAAGCTATGGAAAGCTTCTTCTGTCGCAGGGGCTTCGAAGAAGTTCCCTTCCCCTTGCCCTTGATGAGCTTCTTAGCCCTGAGAATGTAATAGAGTTAGAAGCATTACATCTCGGAAGAAAATTCGAGTAAAGTACAAAGGTGGAAGTTGTGATTGAAAGTTACCACTTCATGACGGGCACCTCCTTTGTGCCAACAGCCACTGTTGGAGCTTTGCGCTTCTTGAGCGCAATGTCCGGCAATGGGACCAACTCCGTCTCCTAAGAAAACTCTGGAGGATATCCTTCGAGTGGAGCAAATTCCGACTCGGGGAGGTCAGCAAGCTGAAAAGAAGAAAACATATCAGTATTGCAATGTAACGTAAAGATTGAAACACATAAAAAGGTTTACTGTTAGAAGCTTACCAGCACTACGGGGTTTTCTGCCGTATGCATTTCCAGAGAAACCTCCGGGATCCTCCTCTCGATCCGCTCCCTTATCAACCATTTTATCTGGCTTGTATAACCTTGTGTGGTATAGGCTCTGGGGTTGATGCGGAGGGAATATTTCTTGGACGACGTGATGGAGTGCATCAGTCGGTCTCCGTGGTACTGAAGGGGTTGGATCCGACGTGACACCCAACATTGGACCAAGTCGGATCCCTTCAGTCCTTTGTGTTTGATCAAATATTCGATCCGCCTCTTAGCGAGGATCAGATCGTCCGTGAGAGCCGGAGGAGCCTCGTCCCAAGACGGTTGGGTCGTGGAAGCTCCGTTGATAAAAGTCGGCAAAGCAGTGGGTTTGCCGGGAGCCGGAATATCCTTGTGATAGAAGAAGGTGGCTGGCCATTGTTTGACCGAGTCACTGGCCAGAATCTTGGGATATGCGGGCTCACGTCTAAGTGAAAAACTAATGGTACCGGTGATATAAGGAACACCAGAAGTAATAGAATTTCTCCGGACATGAAAGTAGTACCGGAAAAGAGTAAGACTTGGCCTAATGCCGATGAATCACTCACACAAAGTCGCATAGGCGCTCATCTCTAGGAGAGAGTTGGGAGGAAGATGGTGGAGTTGAACACTATAATGATCTATCACCTCGGAAAAGAATTCCGAGGGAGGAAACGACAAACCTCTGTCGAGCTGGGTGCCGAAGTGGACCCGCTCGTCGGCGCGCGGGTTGGGGACGGTCTCACCGGCGCTGCTCCGCCAGTCGCCGGCGCGGAGGAGCCCTTCTGTCTCCACGCCACGGAGCTTCTCATCATCAAGAACGCAGGGGATCCAGACCTCGCAAAAGCTTTCCTTCTCCGTCACCGCCGCCGCAGCCAACCCGGAAGATGATGAAGAAGCCAATTCTCCGGTGCGCCGGTGACCTAATATGGGAGGCGCTGGGAGTTTTTGGGGGAAAGCAGAGGAGCTCTGTGCGCGAGGGTGATTTGGAGGAGGAGAAACGGCAAGGATACAGGTGAAGAAAGGAGGAGGAGAATCCTCACCCCTTATATTCACCTAACCGCGCCAAGATTCGTGCAAATGACACTGTATAACCGCCACGTGTCGTGGAAGGAACTAGGAAGGACCCACGCGATGATTACGTCGCCTCGATCTCCGTGTATGCATTGAAACGGCGCCTCGGTTCTGCGAACTGTGGACCCACCAACGGTCGTGCTGACAGGATGTCTGTCAGACGACGTGACTTGACCATGACTTGTGTTAGGTGGCGTTACAAACCAAGTTCCGGCTTAGTTTGAAGTCAAGCTGGAAAATCCGAGTAACCTGTTGATAGGTCCGACTTATTTTTAAGACCCGGATCGTATTTTTTGTTGTGAAGTTTTAGGAACCCTTCAAGATTCTGCAAGCCAAAGATCAAGCTAGACGATGATAAATCCGACTTTGGATCTTGGAGGCCTCCGGGGGCTACTATTGGGGATATACTTTCCGGGTATACTCACAGTTCCTCACTGACCAGGGTGGCCCACTTTGGGTTAGAGCTTTGCTTCACGGGCGGCCCAGTCAGGGAGAAAAGACGGAGTCCAATCTAGTTACGGGAAGGCCTAGAAGACTTACCGACTTAGGCCCATAGTGTTACTTGTAGTTCAAGATGTACTCTGTAACTGACTCTTAGTCGTAGCTGGATAGATCTCTCCTGTAAACCCTAGGCCGGATATCTATATAAGCCGTCCTAGGGAGAGCCTTTAGGGCAACACCTCAATAGTCTACAATCTCAACTCGCACAGGCGAAACCCTTGTAACCCATATTCCGGCTCTTCCGTATTACTGGATTACTAGCAGGAGTAGGGTCCATCCAAAGCCGGCGGATTTGAACCTGGGTAAACTTGTGTGGTCACCGTCCCGGAACACCATACGTCTCACACCCCTCTCTTCTGCATGCCTCGAGGACCCCCTCATGGCGTACTTGTCATCAATCTGATGACAAGCTAAGAATCCTTTGCTAACTAGTTCAGTCCTAAACTGCTCCAACTCTTCATACAAACTTGGTTGCTTCTCCTTGATCATGGTGTTTAGCCTACACGGCAATCTGCTAAGAGCATCCGCTACCACATTGGCTTTGCCGGGGTGATAGTGAATGTCAAGGTCATAATCCTTGATTAACTCTATCCATCTCCTTTGCCTCATATTCAACTCCTTCCGAGTGAAAATATACTTTAAGCTCTTGTGATCTGAGTAAATCTCACAACGATTACCCATCAGATAGTGACGCCATGTCTTCAATGCCAAAACTACAGCTGCTAACTCAAGATCATGGGTTGGATAGTTCTGCTCATGCTGCTTCAGTTGTCAAGACAAATAGGTGATAACTTTGCCTTCTTGCATCAATACACATCTGAGACCAATCTTGGATGCATCACAATACACATCAAATGGCTTCTTGAAATCTGGCATGATTAATATTGGGCCTGATATCAATCTCTTCTTCAGCTCTTGGAAACTGGCTTCACATTTGTTGGTCCATTCAAACTTCTTGTCCTTTTTCAGCAATTGGGTCATGGGTCTGGTGATGCTCGAGAATCCTTCTACGAACTTGCGGTAATATCCCGCTAATCTGAGTAAATCTCACAGCGATTACCCATCAGACAGTGGCGCCATGTCTTCAATGCCAAAACTACGGCTGCTAACTCAAGATCATGGGTTGGATAGTTCTGCTCATGCTGCTTCAGTTGTCGAGACAAATAGGTGATAACTTTGCCTTCTTACATCAATACACATCTGAGACCAATCTTGGATGCATCGCAATACACATCAAATGGCTTCTTGAAATCTGGCAAGATTAATATTGGGCCTGATATCAATCTCTTCTTCAGCTCTTGGAAACTGGCTTCAAATTTGTTGGTCCATTCAAACTTCTTGTCCTTTTTCAGCAATTGGGTCATGGGTCTGGCGATGCTCGAGAATCCTTCTACGAACTTGCGGTAATATCCCGCTAATCCGAGAAATGAACGGACTTGGGTTTGACTAGTTGGGGCTTCCCATTCTTCGACATCTTTGATCTTGGAGGGATCAACAGAGACTCCTCCGGCAGACACAATATGCCCTAGGTATCCTACTTCTTACAGCCAAAACTCACACTTGCTGAACTTGGCATATAACCGATGCTCTCTCAGGGTTTCAAGGATGATTCTCAGATGTTGCTCATGATCTTCTTCTGACTTGGAGTAGATAAGGATATCGTCAATAAACACAACTACGAACTTATCCAGGAAATTCATAAAGATCTTATTCATGAAATAAGCAGGGGCATTGGTTAATCCAAAAGACATAACCGTATACTCGTATAAACCATAACAAGTAGTAAAGGCGGTCTTCGGAATATCCGTTGCATGAATCTTAAGTTGGTGATAACCAGTCCTAAGATCAATCTTTGAGAATACCTGGGCTCCAGTCAACTGATCAAATAGATCCTCTATCTTCGGAAAAGGGTACTTGTTTTTGAGGGTGACGTCATTCAGCTTCCTGTAATCTGTGCACAGACGGTTGCCTCCATCTTTCTTGTCGACGAATAACACTGGTGATCTCCATGGTGATGCTCTTGGTTGAATCAAGCCTGTTGCTAACATGGCATCCAACTGCTTATTCAGTTCCACTAACTCTGAGGGGTTCATGCTATAGGGTCTTTGGGCTATGGGTCCGGTTCCGGGGATTTGTTCGATAATGAACTCAATATCCCTATCCGGGGGCATACCTGGCAATTCATCTGGGAATACGTCGGGGTATTCACAGACTACTCTGACTTGTTCTATGGTGGGCAGGGCTAGACTCTTGTTGCACTTGAATTGACGGGGTAAGGTTTCAGATATATGCTCTACTGTGACTCCAGATCTACAGGTCATGGTGATGGCTTTCTTAGCACAGTCTATCAGTCATTTATGCCTTGACATCCAGTCCATACCTAGTACTACTTCCAATCCTTTGGTTCCAAGTACGATTAGGTTGGCATAAAAATCTATCCCATGTATTCTGATAGGCACAACTTTGCAAATTTTTCTAGCTTTTGTAGTTGAACCGAGGATTTGAACTATCATGACATGCTTCAGGTTGGTTGGGTGAATCTTACTAGTGCATGCAAATTCTTCGGTGACAAATGAATGCGATGCTCCCGAATCAAATAATACACTTGCTAAAACTGAGTTGACAGAAAACATACCCAGCACTACGTCTGGCGCTTCTTGGGCTTCCTCTACGTTCATGTGGAAGAGACGACTGTTGCGGTTGTGAGGGTTCCCTAGGGCAAATCTTCTCCCTGGTTGAACACGATGCTGCTGTTGAGCTGGGGCATTCACATTGGCAGTGGCTACAGTCTTCTTGGGACACTCATTGGAGTAGTGACCCTTCACTCCACACTCAAAACAGGTGATCTGGGACTTGTCTTTTGCTGCGACAGGCACAGCATTGCTGCCAGTTCTGGGTGCAGTATTGTTGTTGTTGCTCTTGGGAGGGGCACGGTTGAAATTGTTGGTGTTGCCGTAGTTGTTGTTGTTTCCTCCGGACTTCACATTGCCTCCTCTACGGTTGGGGTAGCTTGGGAGAGACATTGGGGGTCGGTTGTTTCTGGGTGCATATCCTGGTGAGGGGCTGGGACGGTATTTCTGGTTGCTGCTCGATCCAGATTACTGCATCATACGACGTTTGCGGTTGTCGTTTGCCTAATTAATCTTCCCTTGCATCTAAATGGCAGAGTCGACTGATACGTCCATTTTGCATCACTATTCTATGTCTTAATTCACTATTATGCATTGATATATTTCGTATTGAGAGGTGATACTTATGTTAGTTCATCTATTTTTGCATGGTTGATGACTTTTGGAGCATGGACCGCTGCTGTCAGGATTCTGATGGAAAAGGTGCTGTTTGGAGGCAAAATTCGCGAAGATCAGAAAAATCCGGGAAAATATACGGAAAATTCTATTTTTCCAGAAGACTCAGGATACCAGAAGATGGAGTGGAGGTGGGCCACAGGGGGCCCACACCACCCCATGGCGCGGGCAGGCCTAGGCCACGCCTGGGAGTGGTGTGGCCGCCCTGGCCCACTCCAGCCTCTCCCCTCTACTGTATATCAACCTCCCGAAACCCTAAGACTGGGAGAGCGACCACAGAAAGATTCCGCCGCCTCTGCGGGGCGGAAAACACCAAGAGATAAAGATCTCTCCGGCAGACAGATTTCTGCCGGGGGAATTCCTTCCCGGAGAGGGGAGATCGTCGCCATCAACACCACCATCAAGCTGGACTTCATCGGGATCATCATCATCATCACCACCACCATCATCACCATCAGCACCCTCATCACCATCTCCATATTGTTGTAATAATTGGTTGAATCTTGCTATAGTTCATAGGGGAAACTTTCCCGGTGTTGATTACTCTTTGTAGTTCATGCTATTGAGTGAACCATTGAATTATTGTTTATGTTCAGATTGTTATACATCATTATTCAATCTCTGATCATGATCCATATGATGTCTTGTGAGTAGTTCGTTTTGTTCTTGAGTACATGGGAGAAGTCTTGTTGTTAGTAGTGGAGTTGTGTTGAGAAAGATTCAATAGATTGTTATTTAAGTTGTGGTGTACTTCTTCTAGTGGTGTCATGTGAACGTCGACTACATGACACTTCACCTATATGGGCCTAAGGGAATGCATTGTGTATTTGGCTACTAATCTTAGGGGTTGCCAGAGTGATAGAAACCTGGACCCCCGTTAGGAAACCATTGCGCAAGGGACGTAAGGGTCTTAGAGTTTAAAGTTGTGGTTAGGTTTCTACCTTAATTGCTTTCTTGTACTTACGGATGTTTGCAAGGGGTATAATCACAAGTATGTATTAGTCTTGGATGGGGCGGTACATTAGCACAGGTTCACCCACACAACACTTAGCAATCTAAAGAAGATTAATCGACTATATGAAGCGAAAGCACTTGACAGTCTTCCCATGTGTCCTCGAGAACGTTTGGTCATCTATAGAAATACAACCGGCTTGTCCTTTGCTGCATAAAGGATTGGGCCACTTGCTGCATTTATTCCTACTGTCTTTTATTTACTCGTACTTTGTTTACTTGCTTTATCAAAAAACCCTAAAAATCCGTTTGCTAAGTATTTGCAGAGAATTCCTGATCCATACCACTAGCCAGCACTTTCTGCTCCTCGTTGGGTTCGACACTCTTACTTATCGAAAATACTGCGATACACCCCCTATACTTGTGGGTCATCAAGACTATTTTCTAGCGCCGTTGCCGGGGAGTGAAGCGCTATTGGGGAGTGGAACTGGTAAAGGAAAGTTCTACTGTGAGTATTGTTTACTTCTGTTAGTTGCTTTATTTTCGTTATGGATAATTCACTGAATTTCTTATTTGGTAATGCTACTACCGCTGCTAAGGTAGTAGATAAGCCACCACCTGATGAGAATGATGTTTTCAAATTACCTACAAGAATTATTGATCATGTTATGGATAACTATTATGTTGGGGATGGAACTGTCCATCCCCGTGATCATTTACTCTTTATACACGAATTATGCGGGTTGTTCAAGTGTGCAGGTATTACTACAGATCAAGTTAAGAAGAAGTTATTCTCATTATCACTGAAAGGAAGAGCTGAGGACTGGTATAAGCTGCTGAAGAATGGTCAAGCTCTGGAATGGGAGGAAATAGTGCCTCTCTTTTATTCAAAGTTTTATCCTCCTAGTGAGATTCATAAAGATCGGAAACAAATATACAACTTTTGGCCTATTGATGGAGAGAGTATAGCTCAAGCTTGGGGGAGATTGAAGTTACTAATGCTCAAATGTCCCATTTGTGAGCTCCCCGACAATATTATTATCAACAACTTTTATGCAAGGCTCCCTCTACATGACAAGGATTTATTGGATGCTTCTTGTGCTAGATCATTCACTCGTATGGAAGAAGAAGCTAAATGGGACCTTCTAGACCGTATTCAAGACAATGCTGAAGCTTGGGAGAATGAAAAAGGTAGAAAGTCAGGTATAAATTATGACTATGAATGCATTGAATCTTTTATGGGAACTGATGACTTTGAAAATATTAAAAATGCTTATGGTCTAGACTCTCAAGCTATTGCTTCTTATTTTAAGGCTTTTGCTTCCTATATTGAAGTGCCTAAAAAGAAGTGGAATAAGTATCATGAACCTTATAAAGATATTGCTAAGAGTGTTCCTGCAAGAAGTACGGAAGTTTATACTGCTAATCATGTTTTACTTAAACCTTACATTGAGAAAATGCCTTTCCCAATTAAGATGAAGGAGCATTCTATGATAGCTAGTATGGTTAATGGAAGTACAAGTAAAGCTGTTGAACCTGATAAACAAATGGTTGATGAACCTATTATAGCAAATGTGAAAGACTTTGTTGCTAAATATGAAAAAGAGGGACACCCTATCCTTTGTAAGTATACCTCTAATATTGTTTCGCAAAGTAGTTTATGAGAGCTAATATTCCTGTGTTTTCTCTTAGAATAAGTGATCATTGCTATGATGGTCCTTGTGATAGCTATATTGTTAAGTTTATGCATGATACTGAAAGTTACTATGAAAGGGGAAAAAGTGTTTTTGTGTATCTCAATAATATCAAGTTTCCTCGTTTTATGCTGAAAGTTTTTATGTTGCACATCTTTTGCCGTCTTATGCAAGTTGCCTTTGGTTTCAATAACTTTTTTGTTTTCAAAATCCCCTTGCATAGGAAGTGGGTTAGACTTAAATGTGTGTGTGTTTTTGCTTCTTAATGCTCTCTTTCACTTTAATTCATATCCCTATGAGAGCTTCTTTCAAATTATCATGCCCATCTTAATGGCTATAAAGAAAGAGCTTTATGGGAGACAACCCAATTTGTTTTTTCTTTTAGTTTGTTTTTGTTTCTTTGAGTCTTGGAAGTTATTACTTTGGTAATAACCGCTCCTTATCTGTTTTGTTTGGTTATTGAGTCAAGATCAACCTCTAATGAGAGAGAAGTAAGATTTGGGGAAGTTGCTGTCCCGAAACAGATTTTTGTGCTTCACCGTAAAAATTCGCGAGAGATCTCTGTATGCCAGATTCAGCTGTAATTTTTTTTGCTTCTGCCCCAGGTTGTTATTTAATTTCGTTAGTTTTGCACCTTTTGATTTGAGCAACAGAAGATTTTCGAAAGAATTGATCTTTACCTGCTGGTCTGTTTTGACAGATTTTGCCACTCTTGCATTTGCTTCTTTATTCGATTTCCTTTTTGAATTTTTGGGTTTTCGGAAGGAGTTGCTACAGTAGCTTTTGTTTTGATGGTTTTCAGTTGGAGTTGGACACAAAAGGGTTTATCACTACACTTATACTAATGTTGCTAATGAGAACTGTGTGAAGTTTTATGTGAAAGAAATTTCTAGGAAGTGGAGACAATGGTGTAATAAGGAAGAGAAAGGTTTTATGACTCAAGTAATAAGTGTATGAAGATGAAGATATTGATGTTATTCAAGTGATGACTCTGGAAGGATCCACTAAATACCAAATTCAGAGACCTGCAGAGTCCGTGTTCAAAGAGGTAACAGTTCTGGTAAGAAAAGTTCCGCGAAAATACAATCCAACTATATTTTTGCAGTTTTCAGTCAATAAGGAAAGCTACAAAGAGAAAAAGGGATGGAAATGGAGCCAGGGTGGCCCACACCACCCCATGGCGCGGGCCCACCCCTGGCCGCGCCACTAGGTGGTGAGGCCACCCAGGACTCCCCCTCGACTCGTTTTCTCCCAGTACCTTCCATTTGATATGAAACTTCGTAATATATAACCCCCCCAGATCTCCTGAGGTTCGTATATCGTGTTTACGTCGTGTTTTTGCTTCGATCTATTTCTGTCAGGACATACTCTCTGAAAGCTTAGAAGCACAATGGTGTCCGCCAAGGATAAAGGGAAGGAGCCCATGGAGGAAGACCTCCAAGCCCCCGGGAAGGAGAAGGAGATCAAGAGTGAAGGTGAAGAGGAGGCAAAGCACACCGGCACTACCGTTGCAAGCATCGGAGTGGTGGCAAATCCAGCCATTGGAGGGAAGCCTCCTCATCACCATTCAGATCCTTGGTCACTTCCTCCACGTACCAAGAATCATTTCCACACTCTTATCCATGAGCATTAATACCAGAATATGCCCAAGGGGAAATTACCCTCCAATTGGGATTTGCCTCGTTCTAGCCATGCAGGAAAAGAAGACTTCAAGGAGGAAGAATGGGGAAAGAATAGCAAGAGCTGGGATTCTCAACACGACATGATCATGAGCCGCATTGAGCAAAACTCACAGCTGATTCGTAATCTCACCTTCGAGATTGAGGACTTTGGGAAACTTATCAAAGAGCTCATAGAGAGGATACCACCACCACCGAAGGAGTAATTCGTCATCAGGTTTGGCATCCCCTAGGTTTGTTCCAAGCTTGGGGGAGTGCCGCGGTATCATATCACTATCTTCTATCTTTTTACCTTATTAGTAGAGTCATATCATGAATAGAGGAGTTATTATGTAGTATGGTTTGCATTATGGAAGTGTCCCCTCATTCGTTAGATATGTATCCCTTGGTGTGAGTTTCCGTTATGGAATATTAATGAGAATTTCTATCATCCACTCTTTTGCATAGCTTATATTAGTTTTCAATTCGTGGTTATATGATTGATCTTGTTGTTAGCATTGGTTGCACTCTGGGATCATTGAGTTAATTTAGTTGGTTTTGGCAAACCTGGCTCGGTCAGTAGCAACACCTTTTTTAGAGTTGAATGAAAAAGATAGAAGTACTCTAAAGAGAAAAATAATTGCATCATCTTTCTTTCTTGATTTGCTCATAAGTTTAGTATTCTCTAGTTAAGATCTTCTGTGCTTCCAAGGAAGATTGCATGTTTGTCTTTATCATTTGTATGCTTGTTTGTTTCCTTCAACTCTTATACTTGCTACCCATCCTTGCTAGCCAAAAACCTGTACTGAGAGGGAATTCTTCTCGTGCATCCACCTTCCTTAAACCAAAACCTTTGCCATTTGTGTCCACCATACCTACCTAGTAGCATTATTGTTATTCCAAGTAAATTATCATTTTATCTACCTCCCAAATGAAACTTGTTATGTGAAAATTAGTGATTAAAGCTCTCACGAACTTGATGGCACACTTTATCTTTCTTGAATTTAATAAACTTGAACCATTGGGTCCTTCTTTGTTGCGTATATGCTTGCGCTTTATGAGTTGAAGTTAGCCGAACCGTGTATCATGGGGACCGCTTTCAACACTTCATTTGGTACTTTGTACCTAGTTGATATCATGTTCTTTTGCTTATGGATCCCGGCGGTGTGAAATAAAAGTGGAACTTGTAAGATCATGGAGTTTATATGTGTGTTAGAGAAATGCCTGGGCCGCTAGCCTAAGCCATGCCTAATCATGGTGGAAACTTGCAGCATAACTATAGTGAGCATTCTATGAACCATCCTCAATAAAAACCTATGGAAATAGCAAATAAAAAGATCGCTGAGATGCTCACTGTCTGCTTGCCTTGTCATTTTGATTATGGGATAGCTCCTGTGTCATGTGCAAGGGGTACCCCGTTGGCGGTTCTCAATGATACGCATGTATTTACAATGACAAGAGCTTGCTCGTGACTGAAGTTGAGTAGCACGAGGATCGGTACTCATAAGTAAGGGGCATGAGATTTCAATTTATAACTTCTCAAGCATATCCTCTTAGTTGTGTCACTTTAACCTTAATCACCTAAATATGCCTACGATAGGGGAAATGAGAGCTGAAAGCTAGTAAGTACCATAATTTTTGGGAGCTCTTTATGAGACTTGCAATCCCTGCTTCCCTCTACGAAGGGCCTTTCTTTTACTTTGTAGTTGAGTCAGTAAACCTACTCCCTTCTATCTCAGCAAGTATTTTGAGTTGATGTGTTTCATTCATTCATATGATGGTTTATTCAATCATGTTTCTTATGTTCCTTGTTTTGCACATTGCTCTTATCTTGATGTTTACTACTTTGAAAGCTTTCTTGGAAAACCACCTATTTGTGAACTCCAGCAAATTATCAACTATTCTTCGACCAAGAGCTAAGTTTGCCATTACCAATTATGATTTACTCTATGTATCTTTATTGTGTTTCTTCGACCAAGAGCTCCCGAATCAAACAATACTCTTGCTAAAACTGAATTGACAGAAAACATACCCAGCACTACATCTGGCGCTTCTTGGGCTTCCTCTGTGTTCATGTGGAAGAGACGACCGTTGCGGTTGTGAGGGTTCCCTAGGGCAAATCTTCTCCCTGGTTGAACACGACGCTGATGTTGAGCTGGGGCATTCACATTGGCAGTGGCGACAGTCTTCTTGGGACACTCATTGGAGTAGTGACCCTTCACTCCACACTCAAAACAGGTGATTTGGGACTTGTCATTTGCTGTGACAGGCACAGCATTGCTACCAGTTCTGGGTGCAGTATTGTTGTTGTTGTTGTTGCTCTTGGGAGGGGCACGGTTGAAATTGTTGGTGGTGCCGGAGTTGTTGTTGTTTCCTCCCGACTTCACATTGCCTCCTCTACGGTTGGGGTAGCTGGGGAGAGACATTGGGGGTCGGTTGTTTCTGGGTGCATATCCTGGTGAGGGGTTGGGACGGTATTTCTGGTGGCTGCTGGATCCAGATTGCTGCATCATACGATGTTTGCGGTTGTCGTTTGCCTGATTAATCTTACCTTCCATCTGAATGGCAGAGTCGACTGATACGTCCATTTTGCATCACTATTCTATGTCTTAATTCACTATTATTCATTGATATATTTCGTATTGAGAGGTGATACTTATGTTATTTCATCTATGTTTGCATGGTTGATGACTTTTGGAGCATGGACCGCTGCAGTCAGGATTCTGATGGAAAAGGTGCTGTTTGGAGGCAAAATTCGCGAAGATCAGAAAATCCGGGAAAATATACGGAAAATTCTATTTTTCCAGAAGACTCGGGATGCCAAAAGATGGAGTGGAGGTGGGCCACAGGGGGCCCACACCACCCCATGGTGCGGGCAGGCCTAGGTCGCGCCTAGGAGTGGTGTGGCCGCCCTGGTCCACTCCGGCCTCTCCCCTCTAGCGTATATCAACCTCCCGAAACCCTAAGACTGGGAGAGCGACCACAGAAAGATTCCGCCGCCTCTGCGGGGCGAAAAACACCAAGAGAGAAAGATCTCTCCGGCAGACAGATTTCTGTCGAGGGAATTCCTTCCCAGAGAGGGGAGATCGTCACCATCAACACCACCATCAAGCTGGACTTCATTGGGATCATCATCATCATCATCACCACCATCATCACCATCAGCACCCTCATCACTATCTCCATATTGCTATAACAATTGGTTGAATCTTGCTATAGTTCATAGGAGAAACTTTCCCAGTGTTGATTACTTTTTTAGTTGATGCTATTGAGTGAACCATTTAATTATTGTTTATGTTCAGATTATTATACATCATTATTCCATCTCTGATCATGATCCATATGATGTCTTGTGAGTAGTTCGTTTTGTTCTTGAGGACATGGGAGAAGTCTTGTTGTTAGTAGTGGAGTTGTGTTGAGAAATATTCAATAGATTGTTATTTAAGTTGTGGTGTACTTCTTCTAGTGGTGTCATGTGAACGTCGACTACATGACACTTCACCTATATGGGCCTAGGGGAATGCATTGTGTATTTGGCTACTAATCGTAGGGGTTGCCGGAGTGGCAGAAACCTGAACCCCCATTAGGAGACCATTGCACAAGGGACGTAAGGGTCTTAGAGTTTAAAGCTGTGGTTAGGTTTCTACCTTAATTACTCTCTTATACTTACGGTTGTTTGCAAGTGGTATAATCACAAGTATGTATTAGTCTTGGATGGGGCGGTACATTAGCACAGGTTCACCCACACAACACTTAGCAAGCTAAAGAAGATTAATCGACTATATGAAGCGAAAGCACTTGACAATCTTCCCATGTGTCCTCGAGAACGTTTGGTCATCTATAGAAATACAACCGGCTTGTCCTTTGCTGCATAAAGGATTGGGCCACTTGCTGCATTTATTCCTACTGTCTTTTATTTACTCGTACTTTGTTTACGTGCTTTATCAAAAACCGCTAAAAATCCGTTTGCTAAGTCTTTGCAGAGAATTCTTGATCCATACCACTAGCCAGCACCTTCTGCTCCTCGTTGGGTTCGACACTCTTACTTATCGAAAATACTGCGATACACCCCCTATACTTGTGGGTCATCATCGACTAGCTCTTCGAGATCCTCGAAACTGATGTTGACAAGGACAGTCTGCATCTTGTCATGCAGTCTGTTCAGGAATCTCTCCTTCTTCTTGGCCTCCGTGCTGATCTCATCAGGCGCGTACCTTGCTAAGGACAGGAATCTGTCACGGTACTCCACCACAGTCATTCTGCCTTGCTTTAATTCTCTAAACACATCCCTCATTTGGGTGACTAGTCCCTGTGGCACGTGGGTGCGGCTGAACTTGATCTTGAAGGCTTCCCATGTCCTAACTTGACCATGGTTCGTCAGGCAGATACTGTTCCACCAAGCTCTTGCGTCTCCTGCCAGATAGTGGGTGGCAAAGAGAACTTTCTCGTTGTCATCAACTCTGGCTACCTCCAAGTTGTTTTCCATCGTCTGCAACCAGTCATCAGCATCTAATGGGTTCTCTGAAGTGCTAAAGATTGGGGGATTAGTATTCTGGAAGTTCTTCAGCTTAGATCCTTGATGATCCTGATTTCCATGCCCGTGGTTGTTGAGAGCCATCTGGGCGATCTATTGCAGTGTTGCTAGATTAGCTTGGCGCTCTGCCCTGCTTGCTTCTCTATCTGCGATGAGATTCTGCAAGATTTGCAGCATTGGGTCCTACGACGAGCTGCTCCCTCCTTGGTTTCCATGAGTCATCTGAAGATTGAGGTACATAAAGGGGGTAAGAGGGAAAGTTCTATGGTTCATGGTTTTGGTTTCCAAGCTAAAACTTTGAGTGTGACTCAGGTTTTTGCAACTAACTTCATTTCATTCATGCAAGCAAACACACGATACAAACACACACCACAACAAAGAAAAGCAGATGGTTTTAAGAACCATTCTGTAGACTACGATAAAGTGGGACCGATACATCTCTTGCTACGACAGTGCTCTACGGCATCTACTCATCGTCGATGAAGTCGGAGTCATCATCATCAGTGTAGAAGTCCACGGCATCCTCCTTCGGAAAGTCATCATAATTGCTGAGGTAAGAATCCATGTCTCCCTGGATGTCTTCACCCTCATCTTCTTCTTCATTCGCGGCAAACTGAGCTTATTGCTCCTTGACGGTCTTCTCGAGGTCGACCACCTTCTTGCAAAGACGGGCGATGATGTGATCCTTCTTCTCGCGCTAACGGCGAAGAGACTGACGGTCCTTGACAAGCAGTGAGAAAGTCTAGGCCTTCTAGTCGGCGATGGCACGATTGTGGTTGGCGAACTCCCTAGCATTATCCAACTCCTTCTGACGATCGTACAACAGGAAGCCGTGGTTCTCCACCTGGCGCTTCAGTTCTGGATGACTTGGCATCTCCATCGGCATTCCCATGAAGTCACGTCTTGCATAGTGGGCAAAACGGGTTCCTTGGATCTGGTTGACACTAAGGGCACATAGACGTGCGAGAACTTCATGCATTGCCCTGGCTAATCCATCTAGCCAGTTGTTCTCTCTCACGGAGAACTGGATTCTCCCGGACATTGGTGCTTCGATGCTTCCTCGAAGATCAGCGGTGACGAGCCATAGCAAATCTCCTCCTGGGGGTCCTGGAAGTTGAGCTTCAAGAAACTCCGGATGCGGGCATCCCAATAGCTCAGACAGTGAATCTAGATCCCTCTCGAAGATCAGTTGACCTCCATTTCCCAACTGGTAAAACTTGCTGAACTGAGACTCCATCTACAAGAATTAAGGATGAGGAAGTTAGTGAAGTGATCAAGTCTGTCAAATTTTAGGTAGTAATGTAAGAATTGGAGGAACATGAATTTTTGAGAAATAATGAATTCCCAAGGGTAAGAGAGGAAATAGTTTTTCATAAATACTCACTTTGGTTTTTGCAACTAAGTTTTTGGTTTATACGTCCATTCTAACTAGGGTCTCCTATGGTCAGGATAGCTCTGATACCAACTTGTCAACACCCGGATTTTTAATCCCAGATGCCTGTTATGCTATACCTCGCAATCCCAGGATTACCATTTTTGCGAGACATAACAGATTGGATATCATAGTACATCATCCATTACAAACCATACATAAGGTCTTACACAAATAAGGATCTCATGATCCATTCTTAATCCAACAAGCAGCGGAGTAACTAATAAGCGTAGCGGTGGGGTCCATCTTCAGGGGCACAGGCAATGCTGACGAAGACAGATAGTACTAGTTATCATAGCCGTCCTGCTGGCCATCATTTGGGTAGTCTCTTTCATAGTCTGGCCATAGGAATATCCAGGGACAAAAGCCATGAGTACTCTTTAAGTACTCGCAAACTACCACTAACAAGTAGGATAGTACCAAGGTAAAGTGCTAACTCTAAGTTCAACTATAAAGTTAAGTTTGAAACCTAAGCTGAGTTCAGAAACAAAGAAAGATAAAATAAAGTTCTAGAATCACTTAAGTTAGGAAGCTAGTGTCATTGTCACAACCCTGTTGTGGTCAAGTCAAGTTCATCATTCATTTCATAAGTCATTTTGAAAACATCTGACAACAATATAGTATGGCCACTCCAACTGTCCATAACCGCGGACGTGGCTATTTGAATAGTTTGACACTCTCTAGAGGTGGTACACTTTCACCACAAGATTCGATACATCTGTCAACGATAACCCTTAATCATCATACTTAGTATCCAGATAATCAAACATAACCTTTCCTTTACACACCCTAGTATAAGCACCTCTCCTATGAGCATGGCCTCCCAACCATGACCATCTGTCATCTTGGGCACTGCATAGGTGGACAACATTGAGAGGTAGCCTCAGATCAAACCACTCCCGCGAGGGAACTAATACTAATGCATATAAACTTCTGGCTAAGCCTTACCCAATTCAGGTACTGTGGTTGTACGGTAAAATTGGAATGGTATCGCATCTGATCAAACCATCAGTTTTGGTAAAAGGGGTTAAGGCTCATGCCTCAACATTCTCATCATCATAAACCATTTGTGTTTCTCAACACATGTCAAAACATCTCAATAGAATGACTCATCATTCCAAGGTTTTCATAAATCATTTTCACCAAGTATTCCCATCAAAAGTGAATCAAGTTTTTATCTACTCTAAACTACTAAGTTAAGAGTGTTCACTAAGGTGGAAAGATGGGATCAATATCATGCCATAGAATGACATCTAAAGTTATCTAGATAGGTCAAGTTTTATACTCTTTATGCTACCTTCAAAACAAGTAAAGGACTTGGGTAAAGTGAAGGAAGTAAAGCTTGAAAATAATACTTGGGGTAAGTAATAGTCAAGGTGGTATAACCAAAGCATGCCTAGTGCATCTTGCTCAGATTATCTAGCTTAATTCTAGCTGGCTAAGCATTATACTTGCAAGTGTTAGCTTGCCTTGTGTAGTGCAGTGGTTGAAGTTTTCCTCCTCCTCCTCTTGGTAGAACTCCTCCTCCTCGAAAGCTCGATCGGTACTATCGTCTAATAATACATACGGGGTGCACAATCACCAAACAATACTTAACTAGTCTACTTAGCACTCTAAGGCACACATTTGATGATCTATTAACATCACAAGCATCACAAGGTTCTATTAACTAGTTTCATCCTTTTTATTTAAGAAAAGTAATTTCTACTCACTAAAAATAACTAAGATTTAATATTCACCACTTAAAATATGGGATCATGTGGACACATGTCCTCACCACATATTCTAACATGTGGGAATGTGATTTAAGGGTTGGATCATATTTACTTAAGTTTAAGTTTATTATTTAATGATTTAAAGTGACTAGAAATGCCTATATAGCATTATTTTGGTACTAGTCCAAAGTCACTGCATGTAAACCTTAATATTATTTCATATTCAGATAGTTATGGTTAAATGTGATTTTTGAGAGTTGGAATCAACTCAAAAGCTATTTTGGTTGATTTTATAAACATGTTGCAAGGTGCAAATGCTTCTGTTTTGTTATTTTTACTAGGAGAGATCTCTAACTCTAAATGAATTAATTCCAACGGGCTTGGATAGATCTTTTCAGAAGCTTTCCAACACAATTGGAATCACTCCATTTGGATTTTTAAATCTCTCTGAATTGATTTTTAAACTAAGGGACAGAACTAGGTTCAAACTAAATTAGAAAAATCTAAATTAGAATTGTTGGGCTAGCGTGGGAAGGAAAACGGGCCGGCCCAGTGGCGTTCCGCGGCATAGAGAACAGCTGACAGGGGGGTCCACATGACATTGGCTCTTTACACGCGAAGCGGTACGGGGCGATGTGGGCCGTTAGATTAAAACCTAGATCGACGGCTGGGGCTTGTCGTCGACGACGGACATGTCGCCGGCAAGGGCTAACCCTAGCGGCTCGGTGGGGGTGCACATGGGGCATACCAGGGCTCCAGCTACTGCGGCGAGGCGGGCAAACGAACTGGTAGACGACAGCAGTCCTCCTGGTACTGGCGGCGTCCCGAGGGGTGGCCTTGATCAACGGCGCCCTTCTCCTTCCTCCGCGGCAGACTCCGGCGAAATTCTGGCGAATGGTGGCTCGCCTTGCTCCGGCTAGAGGTGGGGAAGGATCAGTGAGGAGAGGGGAGTGGAGTGGTGTGAGGAAACGGTGCTGGGGAGGCCTCCTTTTATAGGTGCGGCTAAGCGGCAGAGGAGCATGGGCGGTGCTCGCCGGTGACGACGGCACAGCGAGCTAGAGGTGTGGGCGGTGTGCTAGGACAGTGGGCGGTGCCCAGGCGAGTGTCACGGTGGTGAGTGTGTAGTGGTTCGCGGTCGGGGGAAGTGAATGGCGCAGCGCGCACTAAGTCTCTGCCGACGGCGAGTTTCACGGTGGCCGGCGACTATGGGGCACGGTCGAGGGAATGGGCATGTCCGTTAGCTTGCTATGCCGGTGGGGGTCGTGTAGGCGGGCAGCTGGAGCGAGGTGGGGTCTGGCTGAGCAGGGACCATGCGCGCTCTGCGGGCAGCATCGGCATGGCCGACAGTCTCCGGTCGCGGCGGTTCTTGCCTGCTCTGGTCGCTGTCGTCGGGCTAGGGCTGGTTGGGCGGTGGAGGTGGACCACAGGCTACCTCCGGGACATGGTGGACGATGCTGGCGGTGGCTATGGCGTGCTGTCACCGGTGGGGTGCCCAAATGGTGCTCGGCCTTAATGGCCATGACCATTTGGTCGTGGCATAGTGGGTGGCTGGGCTAGAGAGGGGTAGGGAGTGCTCTGGGTGGCTATGTTTGCAAAATGGGAGACCAATTTGGTCAAAACACTGCTCCAAATAGTGTTTTGTGTTTTGTTTGAATTCTGCCCACAATGTGTTTGTAAAAATGGCCGCAAGAATTCAAGTTTTGAATTTTTGGATTATTTTTGGTGGAGTTGCTAGAAACATGCTTAAGCATCTATGGTTTCTTGGGTTTTGAAAATGGAGCTCATTTGAGTGGTTTTTGAAATAGGGTGATCTTGATACCTACACTAGATTCAATTTTCAATTGCCATTTAAAATTAGTGTTTGAAAGTTTTTGGCAGATCACCAAATGGGCCTTGGTACATAACTACATGTACTAGCAAGGGGTGCAAAGATCCACAATTGTTTCTGTTAAGAATTGAGTCCTAGGAATAGCCAAAGTAGGCATGTTGGTTAAAATGGCACAAATGACCATTTCCTTCTTTTATTCATTTTGATTTGTTTTTCTTTGGGATTTGTTTGGGAATGATCTATATGATGTTTATTTCACCTAAGAATCATTATACAAGCAATGGATCACTTAATCATGGCAATTCAAATCAACTCCTAATTTAAATGCACACACATATGAATGCTTTAATAATTTTAATTGGAAAAGTTTTTGTTAACCCTAATTTTGATGATTTGGATCTTGATCACTTGTATTAAGTTTTGGGATGTTACATTAGAGAACTAGCATAGCTCCTTAGTAGCTTCGAATATGCACACACACAAAGCCGGGTTAAGTTCCACTTGGCTCAGATTTTGTACACTTCGAATATGCACACACCTAGAGCCGGATTAAGTTCCACTTGGCCCGGATTTTGTACACTTTGAATATGCACACACCTAGATCCAGGTTAAGTTCCACTTGGCCCGGATTTTGTACACTTCGAATATGCACACACCTAGAGCCGGGTTAAGTTCCACTTGGCCCGGATTTTGTACACTTCGAATATGCACACACCTAGAGCCGGGTTAAGTTCCACTTGGCCCAGATTCTGTATACTTCGAATATGCACACACCTAGAGCCGGGTTAAGTTCCACTTGGCCCGGATTTTGTACACTTCGAATATGCACACACCTAGAGCCGTGTTATGTTCCACTTGGCCCAGATTTTGTACATTTCGAATATGCACACACCTAGAGCCGGGTTAAGTTCCACTTGGCCCAGATTCTGTATACTTCGAATATGCACACACCTAGAGCCAGATTAAGTTCCACTTAGCCTGGATTTGGTACACTTCGAATATCCATATAGCTGAGCTAACACTTCTCTTTTTAGATCACTACCAATCGCCAGACTGCTGAGTTTCAGCGCCTTTTGGACTCACACAAGGGGCTGTGCTCGAAACATGTTGCACTTCTTGCTGAGTGCGAGAAAAAGGGTAAGTTTTCTCTTTGACTTTTCCCCCTTCCTTCTTTGCCTTTTCCCGCCGAACTAATCCGTGATTCGGATTGCGCAGCCAAAGTGGAGGCCGAAAATACAATCGTGAGAAAAAATTTGGACGAGATAAAAGGTAATTCGCTTTGGTTACCCATTTTCCGTGCTCTTTCTCCTTTCTCCTTGACTCGGCAGATATTTATACCTCGGCTCTGCCGGGTCAACAAACTGTTGCAGCATTCCTTGAAGATAGTGTGCCCCTCCTTGATATGATGCTGCATTTTCTCGAACAAGCAGGGCAACATCAGGCCGAACTTAAGAAGAAGGTCGACGAGCTTGCCAAGATCCGAGCCAAGGATGATGCACTTGCCAAGCTCAAGGCTAAGATGAAAAAGCTCAAAGAGCTCCACAAGGCTGAGATGGACAAGGCTGGCCAAGACTTCACCGAAGAGCGATAACATCTTAGCCTCCAACTTGCAAAGAATCAGGAATTGCTGAAGGAGGCCGACGTCAAGCTTGAGTCGGCTAGTGGAGAGCTTGAGAGGCTCCGGAAGAGGCGTGCTGATTGCACCGTAGAGCTGACCCGGATCCATAGTCCTATCTCCCGTAAGCTCTTTTCCTTCCACCGACGTGTATTTCTCCGGGTTAAACTCCTTTACTTATTTCACTTGTTTTGTTTTCAAGCAAATTCCCAGAGGGCGATGCCATTGCGGCTACTGCCGTTGCCAAGTTCCGCCGGCAGAGGGGTACCCCAACTAGTCCTGGCTCTGAAACCATTCCTTATGACATGGAGGACCTGCTGGTCAGCCTATCCTCCCGAATTGAAATTGTGAAGAACTATGGTTCTGGTATCCTAGATTCAGCCGTTCGGATCTTCCGTGCACTTTGGCCTAGTGAGGATCCACCGGAGGGATCCACTGCTTAGATCAACAGGCTGATGGATTGCGAGACCCAGCTCGACCTCTAGAGGGAATCCACCGCACGTGCCGGAGCTGATACTGTCCTCCACTTCGTGCTCACTTGGTATGAAAAGCTGGATTTGAAGGTTCTCGAGCGCTTGCGCATCGGGTCCAGGTGGTCGAATGATCCGTATTGGGTCGCTCGGCACAAGGCTTGTGCCCACAACCTTATCCAGTATGCCCCTATCCATCAATGGAACGAAGGACCAAGCTTCATCGGCATTGTTGACGATGAATACGTCAAAGATGGTTCGGATGGCGAGGAAGAGGACGAAGCCTCGGGTCTCGAAGAGAATGAAGATTGCGACGAGGCTGAGGCTAATCCGGACAACGAGGCTGAAGCCGGAGCTCCACCCGATGGCGCCGAGTTACCCCCTCCTACTGCTGCTCCTTGAGCACCAAAAACACTTTGAAGTTTATCAGATCCCCGGTATGCCGGGTGCAGATGTATCAAGCATACAGATTATATTTTGCTACTAAGTTATTCACACCGGATTAACTTGGGCGTAGTCCCCGAGTTTCATTTTCTTGCTTGTCCAATTTCATGGCTCGGCTCGCGTCTACCTTGATTTGGTTTTGTGACTTACGAGTACGAGTTTCAAAAATTGACTTAACAATACTTGGAAACTTTAGGATTAGCTCAAAATAAACTAGCATAGTAAAAGTAAAGTAAACATAGGGTTAGTCCGAATAATAAATGTCGGCTCGATTACATTCTTTTCCTTAGTCGTTTTTTGTGTGCTACGCAATTCCAAACTTGTTCTCTTGCTTGCCATGAAACCAATTCTTGTTGGACAGCAGCAAGTCGAAGAGTTGAGTTTTTGGTGCTCACACATTACTAATCCGGCTTAGGCAGAAGGAATTTAAGCCAGCCGACATAAAAATAAATAGTAAACACATAAAACAACAAATATTACTAAGGCAGTCCCCGAGTTAGTGCTCGAGGTGCCAAGATTTCATTGATAAACTCATTGCCAGCATAATTACTGACATATGAGAGACTCGGATACACACATTTCTTTGTTAAGTGTAGAACGGACGAAGTAGGGCTACATTCCATGGACGCTTAGATTCCTCGCTAGACCTGTCCGCCTTGTTCTTCTCCTAAGGTTGTGCGTCAATGAGATAATAAGAGTCATTGTACAATTCTTTACTTACAATGAATGGCCCTTTCCATGGGGGGATAACTTATGCATGCCAGCAGTACATTGTACCAGCCAGAGTACCCGATCACCTTCCCGGAAGACTCGGGGGTTTACTTTTCGGCTATGATAGCGTCGGAGATTTTGCTGATATATGGCGGATCTGGACAATGCCAATTCTCTCGCTTCTTCCATCAGATCAACATCATTTTGCCGGGCTTCTCGCACTTTGGCTTCTGTGTATTGGGTGACCCTAGGCGAATCATGCTCTATGTCGGCTGGTAATACAGCGTTTTCCCCATATACCAGAAAAAATGGCATATAGCCTATTGATCGATTCAGAGTTGTCTTAAACTCCACAGTACAGCTGGTAGTTCTTCTATCCAGCACCCCGCTAATCTTTGCAGTGGCTCCATGAGCCAGGGTTTTATCCCAGATAATACTAATCCGTTAGATATTTCCACTTGTCCGTTTGATGTGGAGTGGGCTATTGAGGCAACGTCCAGCCGGATCTTCTTATCCTGGCAGAATCGCGCAAATGCTTCTTCAGCAAAATTGGTGCCGTTATCCATTATGATACTATGAGGATAACCATATCTCAGAATGATATCTTTGAGGAGTGACACGGCTGTAGCTCCATCACATTTTCTTATTGGCTTTACTTCAATCCACTTTGTAAACTTTTCAACCATAACCAAGATGTGGGTCATGTTTCCTTTTGCCGGCTTAAATGGGCCAACCATATCCAAACACCATATGGCAAATGGCCAGGTAATTGGTATGGTCTTGAGCTCTGACATTGGCATGTGTGTCTTGGTAGCATACCTCTGACAACCATTTCATTTCCTTACTAGATCCTCTACTTGCTCCAAGGCACTTGGCGAGTAAAATCCATGCTGGAAAGCTTTTGCCACTAAGGCTCTGGATGAGGTGTGATGCCCACATTCCCCTTGATGTATATCTCGGAGGATGTCAAGCCCTTCTTCCGGGTCAACACACCGTTGCAGGACATTCGCGACACTCCTCTTGTATAGCTCGGCATTGATAATCATGTACGCCTTTGCCCTCCTCTAAATTTGCCTTGAAAGCACTTCCTCATTGGGCAAAGATCCATCCTTCAGGAACTGGAATATGGGCAGTGCCCAAGCTGGTATAGCTCGCACTGGAAACACATCCTCGTCAATTTCCATTTGATCCGCCGACATAACCTCTGTCGGGTCACGCTGCGCAGTCCTCGGGTTTCCTGAACCACATCCCACATCAATGTCCATGGGCATAGCTTCAGACTCTGGATTGGCCGGGATATAGATTGACTCGGATTCTGAGGATGGCCTGATAGATGGCTTTCTAAGGTGCTCTAGTGCTACACCCGGTGGGATCGCTTGTCAGGTTGATCCGAGCTTCGATAGTACGTCGGCAGCCTCATTTTCCAGCCGAGGTACATGGTGAAACTCGCATCCCTCGAAGTATCATGATATCTTCTGCACATGAAATATGTACGATGCCATGTTTGCATCCAAAGCATCCCATTGCCCTGAGACTTGCTGAACTACCAAATCCGAGTCACCGAAGCATTGGATCCAACGTATTCCAATTTCTTTTGCCACTTTGAGTCCATGCACAAGTGCTTCATATTCGGCAACATTGTTCGATGCTGTGAAGTGGATCTAGAGCACATACTTCAGCTGGTCTTTCTTGGGAGAGGTAAGCACAACTCCGGCGCCTAACCTGGTTTTTGTTTTTTATCCGTCAAAATGCATTCTCCAGTAATTCGGATCTGGCAACGGTGGCTCATATTGCATCTCGGCCCAATCTACGAAAAAGTCGGCCACAGCCTAAGACTTGATCGCATCTCTCCTGTCGAATTGTGGAGCATAAGGGGCTAGCTCAATTGCCCATTTTGCAATCCGGCCGCTTGCATCCTTGTTGCTCATTATTTCAGATATGGGGGCTTCACATATCACTTTGATGGGGTGCTCTTCAAAATAGTGCTTTAGCTTCTTAGCTGCCATATACACACCATATACCATCTTCTGATAGTGAGGATAGTTTTGTTTTGACGCTGATAATACCTCGCTCAGGTAATAGACTAGCCTTTGCACTGACTTACCCTCTTCATCGCGCTCTACCACTATTACTGCACTTACAACTCGGTTGGTTGCGGCTATGTAGAGCAACATTGGATCTTTTGATAGTGGAGAGGCTAACATCGGTGCAGTGGCTAACATCTTCTTTAACGATGAATGCATCATTGGCCTGCGGCGTCCATATGAACTTGTCCGACTTTCTCATTAACTGATAGAGAGGCAATTCCTTTTCTCCCAACCGACATACAAACCGACTTAAGGATGCCAGGCAACCAGTGAACTTCTGGACATCGTTAAGGCACTTCGGCAATTCCATTCGCTCTATGGCTCGGATTTTAGTTGGGTTAGCTTCGATACCTCGGCTGGAGACAAGAAATTCGAGTAATTTTCCAGCTGGGACACCGAAGGTACACTTCTCCGGGTTAAGCTTCATTCGGAACCTCCTTAGGTTCGTGAATGTTTGTCGGATATCATCAAGGAGCGTTTTGCTTTCCTTGTTCTTTATAACCAAATCATCAACATACACTTGCACATTTCGACCAATTTGGTCATGTAAGCATTTTTGCATACATCTTTGGTACGTTGCCCCTGCATTACGTAAACCAAAAGGCATAGTGCGATAGCAATAAGCTCCGTACAGGGTGATAAACGCAGTCTTTATTTGATCATCCGGGTCCAAAGGTATCTGGTGGAAACTAGAATATGCGTCTATGAAATGACAAAAATTCACACCCAGCAGTAGAATCTATGACCTGATCTATCCTTGGCAGTGGGAATGGATCTTTTGGGGCACGCCTTATTCAGGTCCGTGTAATCGATGCACATACGCCAAACCACTGCCACATTCAGATCATCTTTCTTCTTTTCCACAAGCACCGGATTAGATAGCCAGTCCGGGTAAAGCACTTCCATGATGAACCCGGCTGTGAGGAGCCGAGCTATCTCATCTCCAATGACTTTTCTCCTATATTCGGCGAAGCAGCAGAGAGGTTGCTTCACCGGCTTTGCTCTGGGTCTCACATTCAAAGAGTGCTCGGTCAACTCCCTCGGAACAACTTGCAAGTCCTGTGTGGACCAAGCAAAGATATCCCGATTCTCACGGAGGAATTTGACGAGATCGCTTTCCTGTTTCTCAGTCAAACCGGCACCAATTGTTACGGTGCGCTCTGGGAACATATCATCAACAGGCACTTTCTTTGTATCCTATGTTGCTCGAAATGAGACACTTCCATGCGGGTTACTCAGCGCTGGCATATATTGCTACGCGGACTGAGCCAATGCCGCTACTTCCTAGATCTTTCTTTTTTCTTGTGCAATCACGAGTGACTCGGCCAGGTTAGACCCGGCTGATGCACGCACAATGGAACATTGGAAATCCCCAGCTATGGTAATTACTCCATTTGGCCCAGGCAACTTCATCTTCAGGTAACTGATGTGAGTACTTGCCATGAAATTGTTCAGGGTTGGCCTGCCGAGTAACGCATG
Organism: Avena eriantha; assembly: GCA_910589775.1. Classification (NCBI taxonomy): domain Eukaryota; kingdom Viridiplantae; phylum Streptophyta; class Magnoliopsida; order Poales; family Poaceae; genus Avena; species Avena eriantha. The sequence goes on along the minus strand of OU342741.1, from coordinate 164,371,277 downwards.
ATATGCACTTTCTAAGTTCACAACCTCAAACTCTAAATTCTCAGTTCGGCAGTTATCTCTTGTGTCGAATAACACGTCAACCCGGACTTTTCCAATGAGTTCACAGGAGATACCTGGCACAATGCCATGGAATGTTGTCCTTGTAGCTTGGAGCATGTTCTCCAAGATACCCAACTTGCGCATTGTATCCATGTACATGATATTGATGTTGCTGCCATTGTCAATCAGCACCTTGGAGAACCTCACATTGATACTTGGCCCGATTAACTTTGGGTCCAGCACTAATGCATACGAACCAGGACTCGACATGAGCCTGGGATGGTCCTTGATACTCCAGGTAATTTCCTGATTGGACCAAGGCATATACCTCGTCACTGCCGGCATAACCGCATTCACCTCCATATGTCGGTGTTGCAAGCTCTTTCTATCCATTTCATCCGTGGTAAACACACAGTAACTCTGGTGATGCTCCCTGTATTCATTTGTCCCCTCATTGTCGGGGTACCTTTGATCTGGCTGATGCTGATTTTCCACCTAATGCACTTCATCCCTTCTCTCATGGTTCTCATACCTCGGCGGAGGTGGTGGCAACATTAACTATTGCGTATTTGCTCCGGAGAGTAGTTGCTGCCGAGGTAACTCCTATCGTGGTTGATCGTTCCGAGGTCCCTAAGCATTCCCCGAACCATTTTGCTCTATCTTCCTCATCCACTCACACTGCCGAGTTGTATGACCCGCCGGGTTACTCGGATTTGGCGTGTGAAACTTGCATGGCTGATCCAGCATTGCCTCATATGTATACCTCGGCCGGTTTTCTTTTCTTGCCACTATCTCTTTTGCTCCGACGTCCAAGTTTTCTTGGCATCTTTTCTTAGAGTCCACTGCTGCCCTCCAGTTTTCTGACGCTGATTACTCCCTGCTCCGGGTTGATCTTGGTTTATAGCAGCGACTTGTTGCGAACTGTACTGTAGTCCGGTCTATCATCTCTTCTCTTACTCTGGTAGTCATTTCGTCGGGATGATCCGGCTCCGTCTCGCTGGTAGTACTCCTCAGTTGACGCGTTTGACACAAGCCGGGGTTGAGTCGGATCACCTAAAGCATATGAATCAGCAATCCAGATTGTTTCCGCCAGCGTAGTTGGCATATCCCTTTGTAACCTTTGCCACAGCATGCTTGCATATCTACACCCTTGTGCAAACCAAGTTATGGCCAGTGACTCAATCACGCCTTCACATGAGTTTCGCACATTGCACCAGCGTGTTAGGAACTCCCGGTCTGTCTCATTTGATCTCTGCTTGCACATTGCTAGGGTCTGTGGCCTATTCGGCCTCTGATATGTGCTTGAGAAGTTACTGACGAACATTTCCTCAAAATCCAGCCAGCAGTTGATACTACCGGGTGGTAAATTTTTTAGCCATACCCTCACTGGCCCCTCCAACATCTGAGGTATGTATCTCACTACCCATCTCAAATTGCCTGTAGCAATTTTTACTGTCGTTGCATAGTTAATCAACCAATCCTCCGGCTTAGTGCTGCCGTCATATGTTTTCGTGCCTCTGGGCAACTGGAAGTTAGGTACCGGAGGCTCTTCCATGATCTGGGGCCCAAAACATGCTGGACCCGGAGGACCTTGCCCCTCGATTTGCTCCGACCTATAGAGTCAATCTAGCTTTAGCCTGGCGTCATCCGGTAGCAAGTTCCTGCTCCCCAACCTTGACCCTATCACATGATGATCCGGCCTATGGTATCCTGCATTCACCATTTCCGAATCACCGTCGTTGTATCTGTCTTGCTCTCGTTGAGCACATTTCTATCGCATACCTTGGCCGGCACTTTGCTCTTGCAGAGGTATACTCCGCTGATGCTGTTGTCGAGGTAGGTTTTGTCCTGCACCCTCCGAGTTATGCTATCCGGCATTGCCGTTCCTAGCGTTTCTCTGACCGGCATTGCCTTGGTCGCGGTTACCTCGGCCAGCTTCACCTCGGCTGAGACTTTGTCAATCTTCATTACCTTGCACTGCCTTTCCTTTCCCTACCCTTGTCGGGTCATATGGGACTATCTGTTTGTTTCTCCTTGCCAAGGTTACCACTTCCTCTCTTCTAGGGCCATCATGAGGGGATGATGCAGCCCCAGCAGATTTCTCCGGGTTACCCACTGCCGAATAAACGACCTTGGAAGCCCCAGTTCTTGTCAGGTTAGCCCTGAGAAACTCCTCATTCTGTCTGTTAGCGATCCGAACTAACTCGTTGACCCTCTCCTATTGTCTTTCCCGAGCTTCACCCATCAAACCTTCTAATTCGGATGCAGTCGCATCCGCTGCCCTGAGGTTCTTTGTCGGGGTGTTGTACTTCGTCAGCCCCATGGACAAAAGGTTCTCTGATTCCTCGACTCTAGTCTCACCCTCTTTGTTCATTTCACTGATGAGGTTTTTCCCTTTTACTTTTACAGCATCTACCTTATTTGCGCTCGCGTACTCGTGCAGCGTCATGTTCAACGACTGCTGAGCCGCGGTTATCTTCTTCGCATCCTCTAATATTTTCTGCCTAGTTTCCTCTCACTCGGCTTGTGCCTATGCCGAATTGACCACATGCGCGGTGGAGGTCGCATGTCGGATCATACGTAGTCCAGCGCTCCAAAGCACTGAACGAGCCCAGAGACGATGCGCTCGCCGGTGTCGATGATGCTTCTCGTCCAAATCTTCACTCCTGCTAGCGCCACTAGCCCCATGGTGGGCACCAACTTTCATGGTGGTGTCACGGCAGATGCCATGGATAGGCTAAAGGTGGGGCCAATATGCACTAGAGGAATCCAGGGAGGGATAGTGTGGTGATTCCACACCCAGATGCTTTGTATTCTCCAAGTTCACCGAGTTTACAGATTCTCCTTGAGCTGTGTTGGGGAGAGGAGGAAGAAGAAGCTCTCTTACTCTCACCACTACTTTCTCCCAATGATCATTCCACTCGCCGCGCCCCTTCTACAAAGGTCCTAGCGCTCCCTATAAAGGGGAGGCTAGGTTACCAGTTAGGGCATACATGGAGGCATATTCCTGGGAATATGCCTCTCCCAAAATAGCAAACCGACCGGGTCACCTTTTCCCTTCATAAGCCATGCAGAGGCTATGTAAGCCTCTGCGGTGCCAGCGTCAGCCGACATAGGCTATGTCACCTTTTTCGGCCACGCCCTACTGGTCCTTCCCTCTGTCCGCTTCGCTCACGCTCCAGCGCACAGAGACCACCTTTTGACCAGCGGGATACCTTCCTTCTCTTGCAAGCCTGATATAACCCGGCTCAGGCCTGGTTAATCCGGCCTCGTGGGTACCTGCAGTCAAGTTACAAAGAGCATGCTGACATACGATATACGTCGGTCGGGACACGGTGAGGCGGACATCCTCCGGGCCGGGTTACTCCGTAAGTCGGCCTGCCTTGATTTGACCCGGCCAGCTTGCGCTTTGACCTTGCCATACCTCGGCTAACTCGGCCTACCCCGGTGCAACCCTACCCGGGGGTATCCCCCCAATAGACATGCAATGACTCTAGCTGTGGTTCATGAGAAGAACACACATGCAATGACACAAGTGTATCCTTATGTGGTTTGTGAGAAGAACACACATGCAATGACTCTAGCTGTGGTTCATGAGAGGAACACACATCCAATGACACTGGTGGATCCATGTGTACACTGTGAGAGGAACACACATGCAATGACACTTGGTGTGGTTCATGAGAAGAACACACATGCAATGACACTGGTGTATCCTTTAAATCAATGACACTAGTACCAAAATAATGCTATATAGGCATTTCTAGTCACTTTAAATCAATAAAGATTAAACTTAAACTTATTAAAATGTGATCCCACCTTTAAATCACATTCCCATATGTTAGAATATATGGTGAGGACAGTTGTCCACATGATCCCATATTTTAATTGGAGAATAGTAAATCTTAGTTAATTTCAATGAGTAGAAATTGCTTTTCTCAAATAAAATAAATGAAGCTAGTTCATTAAAACCTTGTGATATTTGTGATGATACTAGATCATCAAATGTGTGCCTTAGTGTGATAAGTAGACTAGTTAAGTATTGTTTGGTGATTGTGTATTTCGTATGTCTTTATAGACGATAGTACCGACCAAGTCTTCGAGGAGGAGGAGTTCTACCAAGAGGAAGAGGAAGAGAATTTCAACCACTGCACTACACAAGGCAAGCTATTATTGGCAAGCTAACCCTTGCAAGACATCCTTAACAATGCAAGCTAAACCTTGCAAGCTAGATAACTTAAGCAAGATGCAATAGGCATGCTTGGTTATACCCCTTTGACTTATACCTACTCCAAGTTTTATTTACAAGCTTTACTTTCTTTACTTTACCAAAGTCCTTTACCTTGTTTAAAGGTAGCATAAAGCGTATAAAACTTGACCTATCTAGTTAGACTTAGATGTCATTCTATGGCATGAGATTGAGATTAGCATCCCACATTAGTGAACACTCTTAACTTAGTAGTTTAGAGCTAAACCAAAAACTAGATCACTTTAGATGGGAATACTTGGTGAAAATGACTTGTGAAAACCTTGGAATGACGAGTCATTATATTGAGATGTTTTGACATGTGTTGAGAAACACAAATGGTTTATGATGATGAAAATGTTGAGGCATGAGCCTTAGCCCTTTTATAAAAATTGATGGTTGGGTTCGGATGTGATACCATTCCAATTTTACCGTACAACCACAATACCTGAATTGGGTAAGGCTTAGCCGGAAGTTTATATGCATTAGTATTAGTTCCCTCACGGGAGAGGTTTCAGCTGAGGCTACCTCTCAATGTTGTCCACCTATGCAGTGCCCGGGATGGCAGATGGTCATGGCTAGGAGGCCATACTCAGAGGAGAGGTGCTTATACTAGAGTGTGTAAAGGAAAGGTTATGTTTGATTATCTGCATACTAAGTATGATGATTCAGGGTTATCCCTAATAGATATATCGAATTTTGTGGTGAAACTGTACCACCTCTGCAGAGTGTCAAACTATTCGAATAGCCGCGTCCGTGGTTATGGATAGTTGGAGTGGCCATACTGTTCCGTTGTCAGATGTTTTCAAAATGACTTATGAAATGAATTGTGACATGACTTGACCACAACAGAGTTATGACTATGATAATTAAGTTCCCACGTAGGTGTTTTCAAACTTTATTTTATCTTTCTTTGTTTCTGAACTCAACTTAGGTTTCAAACTTAGCTTTACAAATAAACTTAGAACTTAGCATTCCTACTAGAACTATCTTACTTGTTAGTGATAGTTTGCGAGTACTTAAAGAGTACTCATGGCTTTTGTCCCTGGCTATTCCCGTGGCCAGACGATGAGGAGGACTACCGTGAAGGAGGATAGCAGGACGGCTATGACAACTAGGATCATCTCCCATCGTTAGCATTGCCTGTGACTCTAAAGATGGACCCCACCGCTACGCTATTTATTCCGCTACTTGATTGTACTAAGACGGGATCATGAGATCCTTTATTTGTGTAAGACCTTATTATGGTTTGTAATTGATGATGTACTGTGATATCCAATCTATTATGTCTCACAAAAATGGTAATCCTGGGATTGTGATGTATGGCATAACAGGTATCTGGGATTAAAAATCCAGGTGTTGACACACACATCCAATGACACCGGTGGATCCATGTGTAGTTTGTGAAAAGAACACACATGCAATGACCCTGGGTGTGGTTCATGAGAAGAACACACATGCAATGACACTGGTGTATCCTTATGTGGTTTGTGAGAATAAAAGACATGCAATGACTCTAGTTGTGGTGCATGAGAAGAACACACATGCAATGACCCTGGTGGATCCATGTGTGGTTTATGAGAGGAACAGACATGCAATGACACTGGGTGTGGTTCATGAAAAGAACAGACATGCAATGACACTGGTGGATCCATGTGTGGTTTGTGAGAAGAACAAACATGCAATCACACTTGGTGGATCCATGTGTGGTTCATGAGAAGAACACACATGCAATGACACTGGTGGAGCCATGTGTGGTTGTGAGAAGAGCACACATCCAATGACACTGGGGTGTGGTTCATGAAAAGAACACAAATCCAATGACACTGCTGGATCCTTATGTGGTTTGTGAGAAGAATAGACATGCAATGACTCTAGATGTGGTCCATGAGAAGAACACACATGCAATGACACCGGTGTATCCTTATGTGGTTTGTGAGAAGAACACCCATGCAAGGACTCTAGCTGTGGTTCATGAAAAGAACACACATCCAATGACTCTAGCTATGGTTCATGAGAAGAACACACATGCAATGGCACTGGTGGATCCATGTGTGGTTTGTGAGAGGAACAAACATGCAATGACACTGGGTGTGGTTCATGAGAAGAACACACATCCAATTCCACTGGTGGATCCTTATGTGGTTTGTGAGAAGAACACACATGCAATGACACTGGTGGATCCATGTGTGGTCTGTGGGAATAACAGACATGCAATGACTCTAACTGTGGTTCATGAAAAGAGCAGACATGCAATGACACTGGTGGATCCATGCGTGGTCTATGAGAGGAACACACATCCAATGACACTGGGTGTGGTTCATGAAAAGAACACACATGCAATGACTCTATCCGTGGTTCATGAGAAGAACACACATGCAATGACACTGGTAGATCCATGTGTGGTCAGTGAGAAGAACAGACATGCAATGACACTGGGTGTGATTCATGAAAAGAACACACATCCAATGACATTGCTGGATCCTTATGTGGTTCATGAGAAGAACACACATCCAATTGCACTGGTGGATCCTTATGTGGTTTGTGAGAAGAACACGCATGCAATGACACTGGTGATATGTGGTTTGTGAAAAGAGCAGACATGCAATGACACTGGTGGATCCATATGTGGTTTGTGAAAAGAACAGACATGTAATCACACTGGGTGGATCTATGTGTGGTTCAGGAGAAGAACACACACGCAATGACACCGGCGATATGTGGTTTGTGAAAAGAACAGGCATGCAACGACTCTAACTGTGGTTCATGAGAAGAGCAGACATGCAATGACACTGGTGGATCCATTTGTGATTCATGAGAAGAACACACATCCAATGACAGTGGTGGATCCTTATGTGGTTTGTGAGAAGAACAGACATGCAATGACTCTAGCTGTGGTTCATGAGAAGAACACACATGCAATGATACTGGTGTATCCTTATGTGGTTTGTGAGAAGAACACACATGCAATGACTCTAGATGTGGTTCATGATAGGAACACACATCCAATGACACTGGTGGATCCATGTGTAGTTTGTGAAAAGAACACACATGCAATGACACTGGGTGTGGGTCATGAGTAGAACACACATGCAATGACACTAGTGTATCCTTATGTGGTTTGTGAGAATAATAGACATGCAATGACTATAGCTATGGTTCATGAGAAGAACACACATGCAATGACACTGGTGGATCCATGTGTGGTTTATGAGAGGAACAGACATGTAATGACACTAGGTGTGGTTCATGAAAAGAACAGACATGCAATGACACTAGTGGATCCATGTGTGGTTTGTGAGAAGAACAGACATGCAATCACACTTGGTGGATCCATGTGTGGTTCATGAGAAGAACACACAGGCAATGACACTGGTGGATCCATGAGGTTTGTGAGAAGAACACACATCCAATGACACTGGGTGTGGTTCATGAAAAGAACACACATCCAATGACACTGCTGGATCCTTAAGTGGTTTGTGAGAAGAACAGACATGCAATGACTCTAGATGTGGTTCATGAGAAGAACACACATGCAATGACACCGGTGTATCCTTATGTGGTTTTTGAGAAGAACACACATGCAAGGACTCTAGCTGTGGTTCATGAAAAGAACACACATCCAATGACTCTAGATGTGGTTCATGAGAAGAACACACATGCAATAGCGCTGGTGGATCCATGTGTGGTTTGTGAGAGGAACAGACATGCAATGACACTGGGTGTGGTTCATGAGAAGAACACACATCCAATGACACTGGTGGATCCTTATGTGGTTTGTGAGAAGAACACACATGCAATGACACTGGTGGATCCATATGTGGTTTGTGGGAATAACAAACATGCAATGACTCTAGATGTGGTTCATGAAAAGAGCAAACATACAATGACACTGGTGGATCCATGTGTGGTCTATGAGAGGAACACACATCCAATGACACTAGGTGTGGTTCATGAAAAGAACACACATGCAATGACTCTAGCCGTGGTTCATGAGAAGAACACACATGCAATGACACTGGTGGATCCATGTGTGGTCTGTGAGAGGAACATACATGTAATGACACTGGGTGTGGTTCATGAAAAGAACACACATCTAATGATACTGGTGGATCCTTATGTGATTTGTGAAAATAACACACATCCAATGATACTGGTGGATCCTTATGTGGTTTGTGAGAAGAACACACATGCAATGACACTGGTGATATGTGGTTTGTGAAAAGAGCAGACATGCAATGACACTGGTGGATCCATATGTGGTTTGTGAAAAGAACAGACATACAATCACACTGGGTGGATCCATGTGTGGTTCATGAGAAGAACACACATGCAATGACACTGGTGATGTGTGGTTTGTGAAAAGAACAGACATGCAATGACTCTAATTCTGGTTAATGAAAAGAGTAGACATGCAATGACACTAGTGGATCCATGTGTGGTTCATGAGAAGAACACACATCTAATGAACTCTAATGGATCTATCTTGGCATAATTTGATGTATGCCACGATGTATTTCATTGTACAAGGCACTCACTTTCCATTTTTATACTACTCAGTTTTGCCCTTGGTTTTATGTGGTACTACTCAGTTTTGCCCCCCTCTCTCTATCTTTCGTAGAAGCCCAAACCTGTGATCACCCTGTCTGCTACTCCCTGATTGGTTGTCATAGTTGTCACGCGGATCTGCGCACCAACCATTGATTCTGTGCGATCCAACGATGATCGTTGCACACGGCATGCCCTTCACAGTACAGCGTGAGACAGCTCGGACGTCTCCCTCAGCGATGTCGTCCATGGAAAAAGTCGACAACTGGTCATGTCATGTTTAATCAAGTCTGAAAAGCCTACTACTGCTACTACTACGCCACAACGCATGGGTCATCGAGTGCACGGTCGTCGATGGATAGCTGCAATTTATTGCCACTTGATTTTAATAAGACATATCCAAGTTTTTACGCAGCGGCTCTCAATCTCACTTCCAACTAGGCCCGACCGTAAGAAACTTGCACGCGCTAGCCGGAGGCCGAAGAACTAAGCTCGACGAGACCTAACGTCTCCGCCTTCACCAACACATCCCTCTGCTCGGTCTAGAACAACCCCACAAATCTCACCGTACAGCCACCCACCTTCCCCTCTACATTTCCACTTTTAACTATCACCAATTTTAGGTCCGTATCAAACTTCGTACATAGAAATTGTGTATGCGCCCTTTGCATTCGGCTCAATACAGAACTGCCATGCATGGCCCGGGAAAAAACCGTGACATATTGTGCGCGTGTCGCAGTGCACGGTGTAGTAGACTGCGCGGTGCGTTGCACGGTGGTGCAACGAAGCGTGCCTTGCTTCCATCCACCGTAACTATAGAGTCCTTCTCCGCACACCCACTCTCACTCTCGCTCACTCTCCCCACGCAACCCTCTCCACTATCCCACCAGCATCCGCAAACTCCTGAGAATACCCCGTCCGCGCCGGCGATGGCCGAGGAGGATAAGGTGGCCATCGTCGCCTCCGAGGCTGCCGGCGAGGAGGCCCCCTCTCCTCGCCGGTCCCCCTCGACGTGTCGAAAGCAGCCGCCGTCCCTGTCTAGGCCCCAGTTGAGGCATCGATGGCAGTCGCCGTTCCCGTCCAGGCCGCCGTCCCCGCTACCAACGGAGCCGCCAAAGAGGAGCCCCCACCGTCGAGGATGCCCCCGCCGGTCACAAGCAAATCAAGCACTTTTAGGGCACCTACAATCCAGATAAGTACATTGCTCCGCTGAACCCCTACAACACCAGCATCGACGACCCATGGTCGGAGGTAACTAGGGTTTGCTCCCCTCCCTTGGTTCTTCTACTGTTCCCATCGTTGGATGCTAGATCTTGGTTTATTATGATTCACTTGTCCGCATTTCGATTGCTCGATCTTCTTACATCATCTACTCCCCCATTTTCCTTTTCTTCCAATAGGTTTCTGGCAGCAACGTCTACAGCGATGACGAGTCCATGCACACCAAGGCTCGTCATGTGCTGAGGAGGCTGCGGGCTGGCCTGTACGACGCCTTCTGTAGGGGCGGCTACTGGCGCTGCCCCTTCTGCCGAGTGTGTCTCGCTGGCACTGTCTTCAACTCGTTACTGAAGCATGCAGAGGCCTCGGGCTCCGGCATCCACAAAGGCGACGAGCGCAAGATCGTGAACATCAACGCCTACATCGTTGAACACCGGGCTCTCAGCATTCACCTCCAAAACCTCCAGGGGTGGCCATCAAAGAGGGTCGCATGCCTCCAATCAGGCCCAAGGCCCCCAAGATCAAGGGACTGGGCAGCAAGAAGTGGAGGAAGCATCGGAGGGAGGAGGCGGAGGCGTGGGCGCATGAAGGACGGGTTGGATGTGTCCTTGAATGTATCTGCATCTGCGGCGACTCCTACTGCTAAGCAGCTTCTTTTGATTTTATATATTTTGCTTGCATCCTATTTCTGGCTGAATGCATCGAACCTCGTTAAGCAACCTACTTTCTATCTCTATATCCTATTTAGCTGCACACAGCTATATCTACATTTGTTTTGTGTTTTGAATGAATGTATTCTGCCTGGTGTGATTTGCTGCTCTAGATTTGCTACCTGATCGGAGGCAAAAAGAGGTCCAAAAGGGAACGAATTATCGAAGAGATAATCTTCTCTAGATTTTCTACCAATTTGGGCAAAATGAAACATATCTGTTTAGCGAGAGAGGAAAGGGGTACTCTTTCAAACTGCTAGTTAACGAGCTACCATTTGACGAGGCCCCATCTTGACATCTCCCTCTACAAGAAGGAACATGATGCCGTCCATGGAAAAAGTCGTCGAGCGGTCATGTCATGTTTAATCAAGTATGGAAAGCCTACTACTTCTACTACAACACATGCACAGGGCAACGGGGTCATCGAGTGCACGGTTGTCGACGGGATGCTGCAATTTATTGCCACTTGATTTTAATAAGACATATCCATTTTTACGCAGCGCTCTCAATCTCACTTCCAACTGGGCCCTACCGCTAGTAACTTCCATGAGTCAAGGTCCCCCCTCGAGTAGATCTAATGTTGCTAGAAATTGGTTCCGCGCCACTTGCATGCAGTGGAATTGAGGTCTACCATGAGCGTGTTTTCAATGCAGCTCTAAAGTGGAGATCGTGGTTGTTTCAAAAAAAAGCGAACCCAAAAAAATGTGGAGATCGTGGTAGCCCCCTGCCAACCACACGTGTCCACTCCAGGACTATGAACGATCCGGTGTTTATAACCCCCCTCGACCTTCTTCTTCCATGTGCTCATGTAATTTTCCCCCAGCCTGTCTAGTCCCAAGACCCCAATCTACACCTACCGCGCGTGCCGAAGCTCCCTCACTTGCACTACCTCCTTCCCTTGGTGTGCCATGAAGCGTACGCGTAGAGACAAGCCGAAGGTGAAGCCAGTTGAAGGCGCAGCAGCAGATGGCTCGGTCGTCGCCAAGCAGGCGGAGGCGTTTTCTCCGGGCATGAACGCCGCTCGTCGCTGCGCCGTCGAGGGTGCGAGCTCATCCGTCCAGCCAGTAGCCGTCGCTACCGAGCAGCACGTAGTAGTCGTCGCCGCCGAGCAGCAGGTGGATGACAACATCGTGGTGCCAGCGGCAGATCTGGATGGGGGGCAGGCGGCAGGCGGAGGCAATCCGGTGCTCCACATCAATGACCCCATCGCCGTACAAGAAATCTTTGACGCAATCACGGAGAATGACGAGTTCGAGGAGGAGGTCCCTGATGATGAGTCCGAGGTACTATATTGCTAGCTTCTCTAGTTGCAGCCGCAGATTTCACTGTTCATACATAGGATTTTCTCAATCGTGTATAGATTCTTTTGCTCTTGAAGTAGGGTAGTATATATATGGTTCGATCGGTCGATTGATGCATCTGCCATCTAGTCACAAAACCCCAATTCGTCTAGTCACAAAACCCCAATCTTCCCATCTGCCATCTAGTTGAGTTTGCTAGTTGAGTGTTGATTTTGATACACAGCATGCCTATAACATTACATTTCTATTCCTTATTGAGCCCAGTGATTCAATTTTTCCCCAAAATAGTGCAAGGGCATCTGATGGTGTCGTTTTCTTAGGGATGGTTAGTGAACCTGAGGTAGCAATGCACATAAACAATATAGTTTGTGTTGTTGGTATTTTGGTTCTCCGACTCCATCGCTGAAAAAATGAGGCCTTAATTTTTTTCTCATATGGAACCTATATATATAATCTTTGTATTGTTTCTGATCTATGAATGCGTTGTATGATGCATATGTATATCCCTGAATATTGTTTTGTACGATTACATTTCAATTTCTTATTGTGGCCAATGATTCAAATTTGCCCCAAAGAGAGGCAGACACATTGTGTCAGATTTTTCCAGGGATGAGTTAGCGAACCTGGGGCCATGTACAAGATCAATATAAGCTGTGCAATTGTTATTTGCTTCACTTATGCCATCCCTGTATAAACTTATGAGGTCGCAATCTTTATTCTACATTCATAGAACTATGATATTTGAATTATCTATTCCAAGAATTCATAGTGTATAAGAATTACATTTTAGTTTTTCACCGAGGCCGATGATTGAAATTTTCCGCAAAAGAGTTCAAGGGGAGACAAGTATGATTGTGTCGTGTTTTAGGGATGGGTTGGTGAACCTGAGGCACCCAATTCACACAAACAATATAGGTTGTGATGTTGGTATTTTGGTTCTCCAACTCCATTTCTAAGACAAATCATGAGGCCCTTGATTTATTCTCATATGGAACTACATATATGATCCTTGATTTGTTTTTGATCTTTTAATGATTGGTATGATGCATATGTATATGAATGGTTTTGATCATAAATATTTTTAACATGTACCTGAAGATTAATTGTTTGGTTTTTTATTTATAATTACAATATTTAGGCTTGTTTTTGTACCTGACTATGTATATCCCTGAATATTGTTTTGTACGATTACATTTCAATTTCTTATTGTGGCCAATGATTCAAATTTTCCCCAAAGAGAGGCAGACACATTGGTGTCAGATTTTTTCAGGGATGAGTTAGCGAACTTGGGGCCATGTACAAGATCAATATAAGCTATGCAATTGTTACTTGGTTCGCTTACGCCATCCCTGTAGAAACTTATGAGGCGACAATCTTTATTCTACATTCATAGAATTATGATATTTTAATTATCTATTCCATGCATTCATAGTGTATAAGAATTACATTTCAGTTTGTCACCGAGACCGATGATTGAAATTTTCCCCAAAAGAGTTCAAGGGGAGACACATAGGATGGTGTCGTGATTTAGGGATGGGTTGGTGAACATGAGGCAGCAATGCACACAAACAATATAGGTTGTGTTGTTGGTACTTTGGTTCACCAACTCCATCTCTGAAACAAATTATGAGGCCCTAGTTTTATTCTCATATGCAACTACATATATAATCCTTAAATTGTTTCTAATCTTTTAATGATTCGTATGATGCATATGTATATAAATGGTTTTGATCATAAGTATTTTTAACATGTACCTGAAGATTAATTGTTTGGTTTTTTTATTTATAATTACAATATTTAGGCTTGTTTTTCGTACCTGACTATGTATATCCCTAAATATTGTTTTTTATGATTACATTTCAATTTCTTATTGTGGCCAATGATTCAAATTTGTCCCAAAAGAGAGGCAGACACATTGGTGTCAGATTTTTTTAGGGATGAGTTATTGAACCTGAGGCGATGTACAAGAACAATATAGATTGTGCAATTGTTACTTGGTTCACCCACTCCATCCCTGAAGAAACTTATGAGGCCCCTAGATTTATTCTACATACACTCTGATGCAATTAATTGTCGTTGTGTTGAGATGAAATGATCTATGAACTGATCAAACTATTGCTGAGATGTTTTCTCTTTGATATCCACGTATATATTGTCTTACATGTACATATTGTTAATTCTTGAGTTGTAATATAATTCAATCATATGTATGAGTTCTAGGTATGTTCTTAAAAATCAACAGGAGGATGATGATGAAGTGGACGATAGTAAGGAATCTAGGGACAACAAGAGCCGCTACGTGCTAAGGCGGTTACGGTGTGGGCTAATCCATTTCTACCGTAGAGGGGGACTGTTTTGCCCATTCTGTGGCAGAGCAATCAACGTGGACCTCGACAGCATGATCCAGCACGCGGTGGGCGTTGCCAGAGGCGGAGGCAGAAGCCATAGGCCGATTACCTTGGCGCAGCACGTAGCCTTCGGCAAATTCCTTCGGGATTATATTAGGACTGGCTTGTATCCCATCGACTAGACTATCCCTGCCTCCTGCTAATGCCCCTGCCCTGCTAGGCCTCTCCGTGCCCCGGCCTCCTGCTGTCACCCCTGCTTTTATTTTGTTTTAGTTAATTATTACATGTGTGTGGCATGTAAGACAATATATTCGTGGTGTCTCTGAACCTTCTATATTAATCTACTCCTTTATATGGAGTGCCTTAAAATTTCTAGTGTTTAATTATATTACTAATCATGCTCATGCACACTACAAAAAAATTCTAGTGCTCGATTATATTATAATTGTCAAGGAATACATCAACAAGTTAAATTGGTCGAATTTTTGTATTGAAGTAACTAAATGATCTCACATCGGTGGTGGACGTTGGCAGAAGCCGAAGGCATCAGCCGAAGACCTTGGAGCGGCACGTAGTCTTCAGCAAATTCCTTACAGGTTCAACAATGGGTTGCCGCCGCCCATCTCCGAATTCACTTATGGGTCCAACATGGCAGAACTTGAGCTACCACAGAGACCTTGGTAGAGGTGGCAGAATTGGTGCGGGTGCAACCACGGAGACGGCAAGCTCGGATTCTAGAGGAGGAAAATAGAACCGAGCATGGTCGACATGGTGATAGATCTCATCAGAAACCAATTCTCGTCCCCGCACCGTGCCATGGGTGTGTCCATGGTGAGGGCGAGCTCCGACTCGGGATAGGGAGGAGAGCGGGGCCAAGAAGCTTCATCACGTCCCAGCTCTGCGCCATGGCCGCGACCACAGATTGCCGCTCCGGGGAAGAAGAAGACGCGTAATGGATGCAGGCACCAACGCTGCAAGCCTACAGGGAGGAGAGTTGGGCCGAGTAGGTTCGCCACGTCCCAGCTCCGCGCCATGGCTGTGACGCCCCACAGATTGTCGCTCTGGGGAAGAACAAGACGCGTCATGGATGCAGGCGCCAACGCTGCAAGCCTAATTGACACCTAAGCGACGGGAGTGACATAACGGCGAGAACTGACAGGGGGGCCCAACTTGATGGCCTTTAGCCTGATTTTTTGTATTGAAATGTAAAGTTGAATTCGTGCCGAAAAAGACCCTCTGAGTATTTAGCACACCAACTGTAGTCATCGCGGCTGATTTCAGGAAACTTGGGTACCACGTTGCCTAGACGACCCAACTTTCAGGCCGCAAAATGATATTCTCGTTAGCAACGTATCATGGTGCAACCTCCCCAATCTTGGGTTGTTGCACAAGTTGATGAAGATGACGGCACTAGAAAATAAGCAATTGTCATGGGAGTTACCTTTCTCTTCAAACTTGCTTTTGAAACTTGATGAGGATGCAGTTGTGATGTATCTTTGCTAATTCCCTAGCAACGGCGCCAAAAAATAGTCTTGATGGCAAGGAGTTACCTTTCTCTTCAAACTTGCTTTTCAAACTTGATGAGGATGCAGTTGTGATGTATCTTTGCTAATTCCCCAGCAACGGCGCCAAAAAATAGTCTTGATGGCAACAAACATGGCCATGTTTTGTTGGGACTCCAAGTGTAGAGTGTTGTAGCAAGCTTATTTTCCCCACAAGGGTGACTTGAGGGTTTATATCGAACTCTCGGGGAATTGGTTATGGAAGGATGTTTGTCTTCTCCTCTTCAAGCAACTTGTAAAGTAAAATAATTTGTCTTGTGTCCCCAACTCCACCAAGTGGTTGTCAACCACAAGGTATCGTATTAGTAATATGAAATAAAATAAAATGTAAACTGAAGTAAAAGCAGCAAATAAAGTAAAGTAATGCAAACTAGATGATATGGAAGATAGTAGAGTTGCTTTTGGGTTTTTATAAGTGATTGCAAGTAGATAAAGTATTTTTGTATTTTCAAAATAATAAATTGCATAAATTATAAAGGATAGTAATTGCAATAGAAAGGTGTTTCTTATGATAAAAATCGTACCGGGGTTCATGGGTTCACTTGTCTACTCTCTTTTTAGGTTGTAGTGATCCCAAAACAATTCATCAATGATAAAGATTGATGGAAATTCTATAAGTGCTTGATAAAAGGAATTAATATGGGCATCACATTCTAATATTGAGATCGAATACATCTCTCTCTTATACTCGTCAAGAAAGGGAAATCTCCATGCAATCTTGATTTAAGAACAAATCATAGTATAGCTTTAAGCAATATTATATGATGTTTCAAATACGATATGCTACCTTGATTTAACAAGGTCATCACACTGTCACGTGATGACTATAGCACATGTTTTCACTTTACCCCTAGTGAGACAGCAAAGAAAGGTAAAAACCAAAGTGGATCTTGAATATTATGTGTCAGAATTCAATCTTCACCCCCATGCTACTCCATCTAACACACACTTCTCCCCATACAAGTTCTTGCATACAAGTTGGATCAAAACAAGCAATGAAGAACGGGGTGCATGATATGCATCTATTAAAACATCTTACACAAAATAGATTCCAATCTCAAATATCAAATCATAGAACAAAGATCCACCACATAGGAATTGCAAATATGACCATAATCATGTTGGGTAGCTCATATGGTACTAGATCTATGAAGAACAAGAGAGAAATACATTAAGCTACTGCCACAAACCCATAGCCCGGAGGTGGATTACTCCCTATTCATCATGTTGATGAAGTTGGAGATGTTAGAGAGGGTGGAGATCTCACCAGAGGTGGATCCGGCGGAGTTTTCCCCTCCAATCTTCGCTGGATCTAGTAGTGTTTCTGTCTCTGGTGGCTCTCGTTGCCTCCCGTTGCTTCTGTTTTTAGGACACCCCGGGGGTCCTTATATAGGTCCTGAAACATCAAAAACACTTGACATCGTATAGGTCCTGAAACATCAAAAGTGCAGGTCCATTTGACTTTGTATAGGTCCTGAAACATCAAAAACATTGAAAACAGGGTTTTTCTGCCCTGGAGGGTTATACCGAAATAAAGGGGATCATTGGTAAATCCCCAAAAATGAATATAAAACATGGATATAATATTATATATGATGCAAATATGTGGAAAAACATGTTAACAAACTACAAAGTTCATACGTGCATTTTACATGCATCAACTAGCAACACTTGTGCGCCAGACGAAACAACTAGAGCCTTGCACTTCCTAGAAGGCATCTCCAGTTGCTCTTCCGTCTCCTCCTCCTCCTCCTCGATCAATTCTAGTTCTTTCGGAGAGTAACCCTCAATCAGAGAAAGCTCTGACTCAGGGAGGTCAGCAAGCTAAAGGATGAAACAAACACTTTAGTACAGCATAATAAAGGATGGAGATGATGATAAATAAAATGGCTAAGTCAAAAGGATTACCGGAGTCAGAGGTCTCCCTGTGGTGTACGATATGGGTGGAGATCTCGAGGACTTTCTTGTTCACCGTTCCTTGATCAGCCACTGCATCTGATATTTGTAATCCCTCGTGGGAATCCGATTTTGACTAACCTTTAAGCTATCCTTCTTGTCAAGGGTAACTGAAGGCATCAGTCGGTCACGATGGTTCTATAGGGACTATATTCGATGTTCCAGCCAGCAGTGCACCAGGTCGGATCCCCTCAAGCCCTTGTTCTTCATCAAGAACTTAATCCGCCTCTAGACATAGAGCAAGTCGTCCAAGAGTGCTGGTGCCCCACGAATCTTGGTGGGTGACAGTGTCGTCAACAAAAACATGGAAACTTTCCTCTTTGCTAGGAGCCATCAAGTCCTTGTGGTAAAAGAATGTTGTTGTCCATCTCTTCACTGACTCACTAGCTAAAATCTTAGGGTAGACTCGATATCTCCTAATGACTAAGCTAAGATTCGTATTCTAAGGAATATCGGTAGTTATAGAGTTCTTCCGAGTACCCAAAGTAGTACCAGAAAAAGTAAGACTTGGTTTAATTCTGAGATATCCCTCACTAAGAGCCACGTGGGAACTAAGCTCTAACAACGAGTTAGGGGTAAGATTGTGGAGTTGGATGCCGTAGTATTCAATTACCTTGGAGAAGAATTCCAATGGCAGAAAACTCAATCCATGGTCGACATGCATCGTGAAATGGACGCGCTCGCCATCGCGTGGCGCCAGAATAGACTTGTTGAGGCCGCTCTGCCATGCACCAGCAGGAAGGTAGCCCTCCTCCTCCATATTCTTAAGCTTATCATTGTTGATGAGACTCAGGATCCAAATCCCGCTCCATTTCTTCTCCTCCACCGAAGTCGATGTCGTGCCCGCCGCAGAAGAAGAATCGACCATCCCGTTGGAGAACAAAAAATTGGCGGCATTGTGGTTTTGGCAGTGGAGAAAGGAAGACCGAGGAGCACAAAGGGACGCGAGGAAGAAGATGCAGGAGCAGAGGTGAAGGAAACATGAGGATTTTCTCCCCATAATAGCCACTCTGCAACAATATTAGCGATTAATGTGTCGGATTTGTGACACGTGTCATGGAACACACTGGAAAACTTCCTCATGAAGCCTCCGCCTCCTCCATCTCTGTGCGTGCATTGAAATGGCGCTTCGGTTCTATGTGATGTGGGACTCACCAACGGTCATACTGATAGAATAAATGTCAGTGACGTGACAAGACCTGAAAAGTTGTCGGTTACGTCACCAGATAAATTTCCGACTCGATTTGAAATGAGCGTGGAAACAAGAATCATGAATCAACAAATATGACTCAGCGATGACTCGGATCCTACGGTTTAATTTTGAGTTTCAGGAACCCTTCAAGATTCTACAGCTGGAGAACGTTGAAGCTAGACGAAGGAATCCGACTTTGGATCTTGGAGGCTCCCAGGGGCTACTATTGGGGATATACTTTCCGAGTATACCCAGTGCTACTCACTGACCAGGGTGGCCCACTTCTGGGTTAGAGCTTTGTTCCACGGGCGGCCTAGTCAGGGAAACAAGATGGAGACCCATTCGGCTACGAGAAGTCCTAGAAGACTTATCGACTTAGGCCTGTAGATAGACTTGTAGTCCAAGATGTACTTTGTACTGACTTTGTATCATAGCTGAATAGGTTTCTCCTGTAAACCCTAGGTTGGATGACTATATAAGCCAACCTAGGGGCCAGCCTTTAGGGCACAACCAATCTCAACTTGCATAGGTGATACCGATCCTTGTAATCCTCTATAAACCTCCATCTATGTCGTTATAGTGGATTCTAGCAGGAAGTAGGATCCGTCCACCGTAGTAGGATTTGAATCTGGGTAAACTTGTGTGCTCACCGTCCCAGACCACCATACGTCTCAAACCCCACCTTTTCCTATGCCTCGAGGACCCCCTCATGGCATACTTGTCTTCGATCCGATGACATCCCTCCTTATATTGGGGGAGGGGAGGGGTGCACCCCCAAAGAGGGGAGGTGCCGGCTGGCCAAGGGAGGAGGGACGACAGCCCTAGTGCGCCCCCATGCCTAGAAACCCTAGGCGCCCCTTCCCTCTTGCCTTTCCACAAGGGTCGGCTAGCCCCACTTGGGCCCTTCCTTCGAGAAGAGGCCCAATAAGGTGGGCTACCAAAAAAATAAGTATATTTTAATATTAATTCCATTATTTAATATTAAATACATATTATTTAATTCTCTATGATCCGAAACTCATTTCGGGTCACTTTGAACATCCTTCATACTCTCATGGAATCTTTCAGATTCTCTCTTCTCTTCAATCTAGTGATCCCGATGATTCCAAAACTATCTCTAAGCATCATCGAACCCTTCAGTGCGTTACCCTATGGTTCAGGAACATCGCAGACATGGTTGAGACGCTTCTTTGACCAATGATCATCAGCGGGACTTGGATGCCCATAGTAACCCTTGTACATTCCATGATTTAAATGTTGTTTGAACCATAAATGTCGAGTCCAATTCCATTTGTTACTTAAATACCAGACTTGTCTAAGATCTGTTCGTCAGTATTGTCATACCTAGTTCAATCCTCATGACCTAGTCATATGTTATGCGTCTTCTAGGATGTAATCTCACCGAGTGGGCCCGATGTATCTTTTTGTCACGCGGGAGAACAAATTCCGATCTTCATACATACGCCTCAATCTAACCCTTCAGAATACCTAAGAGACACCTTTATGATCACCCTGTTATGGTGTGACTGTTGATGCAGTCAAGGCAGCCTCGGGTGATAGTGATTAGATATGATATCATGGTCTAATGAGTAGATTACTTTGCTTCCTATTTTTTTCAATGATGAACTTTGTGACTTGATCGTGTTGTAATACTTATGTTGGGTAAGCGTGTCCATCACATTATTTACTAATGATATGACCTCATTATCAATTAACATACATGTCCATGGTTAGAAAGCCTTGATTATCAGTTGATCAATGAACTAGTTGAATAGAGGCTACTAGGGACTTATTTTGTTTACATACCACACATGTACCAATGTTTCCAATTGATACAGTTATAGCATGGCATAAAATTATTATGAACTAATTAGATGTGATAATAAACACTATTTATTATTTGCCTCTAGGGCATATCTCCAACATTAACCATAACCCTTCCCATACTTTGATTCAACCATGGGTCCATCGTTGGAACCGTGGGGATAGAGAGAATGCTTAGGAAGGTTCTAAATGTGCCCATGATCCCTTGGATCAAAGGGGCATCAATCCCATGGCCTAGATTGCATATCCAACTATATATATTGAGGGGAAACCCTAGTTTTGAAGCCACTAAGCCATTGTGATGAATATTCCTCCTCCTAGCAGGCGCTAAGGAGGGAGCTAATCTCTACCACACCATCACCATATCCAAGGAAGAAGGCGGCTAAGGGCCACTGAAAGTGAATTTCCCATATAAATGTATTTTGGTGTTTAATGACAACATTAGGATGTCTAATGGTTTGCTTGAGTCTTGTAGGTTTGATCATATGCAAGCAAAGGTTTGAAGGATCTGCAACATCGAGAAAATAAAAGGACAGGAAGCTGGTGTGTTTTTGTTTCGATTTGTAGCTAGTTTCCTGTATTATCAAGAGGGGATTCACGGGGTAATATCGATGTGAATCAGACTAGTATAAATATCTCTAGACCATATTTTCCATGCCATTTATCTTCCCACAAAAGTCTACTCCGCAGTTTTTGGGAGGCACTTCTGCACCAGCCGGAGTGGTCCGGCCTGAGCCTGATTAGCCGACCGACAGGAGTGGTCCGTAGCTGATCCGGTGGTGCGTTGGAGCAATCGTAAACCAAGCCAGACCCTTGGGCCAGAATGGTCTAAGCCAGTGGGTCAGTCAACCGGTGTTATCCGGACCTGGTCCGGTGGCTCGCCTAGGCTAGCTGCTCCCTGACCGGTCCTCTAGACTAGACTGGTCCGGGCTTGTAGGCGGGCCAGCCAAAGTGGTCCAGCCTGGTAGTCCTGCTAGCTGGAGTGGTCCAGCCAGACCCGACCAGTCCACATATGCATGCTGCTCCTCCCAACGGCTCCAAGCTGTCCTTTTCGTTTTCCCCTCATATAAAAGGGACTTCTACCTACCTTGAGCTCCACTGGTTGCATTTCCTCTCTCCTCCATTACTCCGGCGCACTAAATCTTCATTTACTTCCTCCCTAGCCTATTTGATTCCACTACCATATTTCATTGTGAATCTTGTTACTCTTAGGTTCTTTGGAACCCTAGATGGAAGAAGTGGTCTCAGAGCTAGGGAATTGGTTGTAAAGCTTATGGATCATGTTGGGAGCCTCTAATTGGATTGCGGAGCTCGCCGCAACAATTTTGTAAGGGCTTCGACCACCGCTTTCAAGGCTACCACATAGTGGATCGGGTGATTGCTGTGAGGTGGGTGCTTGGAAGAATAGGGTGAGTTATATGTGGCTCTGGTGTTCTTAGTACCGTCCACCCCTCCAATGAAGACGTACTTCTCCTCAAAAGAAAGGAACTTGGAGAACACATGTTCGTGTCTACTACTCGGTTATTACTATCCTTTACTCATTTGTATCGTTGTTCTCATCCTTGTATTCTTGCTTTTCATATAAAAAATTCACATAGTTGCATATCTAGATAATTTATCTTTGTGTTAAGCCTTATCTTTAAAAAATGGATTAAAATTTGGTAGCGCTTGTTCACCCTTCCCTGGTCGCTTATACCGATCTTTCAATTAGTATCAATTAGTATCAGAGCTAGGTTCTCTTCGTTGGGCTTAACCGCCTAAAAAAATATGGGTGACGAGATTGGGTATGGTAATAAGAATAAGGACAAACCATCATTGTTTCTGATGAGAACTCATCTCTAGAAAATAGCATATCGACTCCATGCAAACCATGCAAGAGTCTTTCCATCGTGAAATGCAAGGCATGTTTGAATGTGATGTGATTGCCTATAAAGTCTGGTTGATTTGATTGTTAGCACAGTAATATAATTTACTCATGAATTCCATTTCTACGCGTCGATTACTAATCAAGAAGACAAATAAATGTCATGCCAAAGTAGGAAAATGCCAGACCCGTCTAACATTTGGGCCAAACAAATGCCGGATTCAAAATATTATAGCACTGTTTTTTTTTTTTTGGCTCCGTAGCAATACACGGACACATGGCTGAAACAAAATTTATCTCAACCGGTCCTGATGACAGACCCACGGTAGGTTCAGTCAATCCCAAAGTCAGCCAATTCCGACGAGCCGTTCCAGCCCAACTGGGCCGGTGGGGGCTAGCCTCTGGCTGCTTCCACCGTGATGCAATCGGCCAATCGTCGTACCCTGCATATGCATTTGCGAAGAAGAATGCTCCAATCGTGGTTTGGACTCGGGAGCCCTCCTAGCCTAGACCCGAAACAAGGAAAGGAATTAACGTCGCTTTTATTTCCCGGCTGTCCTGCAGTATTTGTTTCCATCGCTGGCCGGCGTTCCACTCCAAGACGATCTTTCCAATGTCGCCCTCACCGCATACATTTTCTTGATCTCTTCTTCTGCCTCCCCTCTCTCCCTCCCTCCCTCCCTCTCCCTCTCCCTCTCCCTCTCTTCTCGCGAATCCAAGACATGAATAATCTTCTCACGGTAATATATAGTTCGTGCCAACTGCTTTTTAGAGTTCGTTTTACGTTTTTTTTCCTGAATTTTGCTTTACTTTCTAGCTTTCAGTGATTGATGACTAGAACTCATACTGTCTGACGTTAAATTAATATTTGATGAAATTTGGAGTAAATGAGTCAATCCTGCAATTACTGTAAGATTCTTTAATAGGGAAGCAATTACTGTCTGATTATTGATACTGCTGCTGACGCTTCCGGTCAATTGAATTGTAGGATTCGTTTGAGATGGACGAGAAGGAGAGGGACATCGAGATGGGGCGTCGGGACTCCAAGAACAGATCAGATTATGGACTCGAGGACTTCTTCCAAGAGGTCAGTTATTATCTAGTCCATGTACACAAAAGTTGTTCAGCCAAGGGAGACTTGGTGTTAAGCGTTATTATCTGTAAAAAATCATTTCTTAAAGTAAGGTGTCTTGGATCTGATCTAGGTCAAGGAGATCGAGATGCTGCTGGAAAAGATGTCCAACATAGTCCAGAAACTTCAGGTAAATTTTGTTTCCAAAAGTTTCAGAAATGTTACTTCTCCGTGAGTGCTCGTACATCACCTTAAGTCTGTAACTTGTAGTACTATTGCAGTTAACTGTTTCTCTTAATTTACTACAGGAAGCAAACGAGGAGTCAAAATCAGTAACTAAGGCATCTGTGATGAAATGTGTGAACTCCACCTGTCAAATTATATTTATACTTGCATTTCTTTTTTGGAAAAAGATACCTGCATTTCTATGCGGTAAAATCTAATCGGAACATTTGTATGACACATCTTCCAGCAATCAAGGAACGCATGGAGAATGACATAGATCAAGTTGGGAAGATTGCACGTAACGTAAAAGTGAAGCTAGAGCAAATGGACAGAAATGTACTGGCAGATATTAACATTTCAAGTTCTGCGGCATATGAATTCACCTGATGATGTTTAGTGCTCACTCTCTCCTTTTCTGTTTGCAGAATCTTGATAACAGGAAGAAGTCAGGTTGTGGGAAGGGCACAAGTGTAGATCGATCGAGGATGTCTATGACCATGTAAGATATCCTTCCCTTCCTCAATTAAATTTAATCATCGAGAGATTATTAGTACTCCCTCCGTCTCAAAATAGATGTCTCAACTTTATCAAAATTTGTATGAATCTAGACACTATTTAGTATATAGATTGATCTAAATTTTGACAAACCTGTGACATCTATTTCGAAACGGAGGGAGTACATACAAGTGCTGTGTGCTAGGATTCGGTCATTCAAGAAGATTACAGCTTGCTAGAAAACATTTTTTACAGGATATATGGTATCTCTACAAACACTGGTACTTTTTCGAAGCACATACAGTAGGGAAGACCCCTACTGTGCCATTTTTCATTTATAACAAAGCCAAAGGAAAATATTTACAATTATTACAAAGTTCAGAGATAAATCACATGGTGTCTAACCACTGATGCATACCTTCCTTAAGGCTAGGTTTGGCTCTATACATGATCAGGGAAAAGGTTTCTTTGAACATACTAGGACATCTGTCTTGACTAGTTCTCTCGTTGTCAAAAAGGGTCTTGTTCCTATGATTCCAAATACTCCAACATCCAACCAGGGGAGTCTCTTTGAAACAGATGTTATTCTGTCTGTTTGCCTTCCATAAGCATATAAATCACATGGCTACAGTTTTGATTCGACTAGGTTTGCCATTGATCCGTCCATTTTCAGTCTCATTTTAAGCGGTCAAAATTTCAGTATCATTTTATACGATTTTCTGAAGTGATCTGTCTTACCTAATACAAACACCCTCTTAGACTCTTTAAGTCGATATACCACCAGGGTATACAAATGCCAGGTGGAGTTAGTTTTTCAATAAGACCCGTCCTAGATTTAAAATTTATTGTGAACATGGGACAAACTTTTGAATATTAAAAGTTCATTAGAGAACAATAACATTTTCAATAGAACCGTAAATTTTATAAAAATAGACAAATAAAGTCAGAAATCATAGCTCATGTCTAAAAATGATCAAATTTCAGAATAAGATTATTTAATAATTATTAAGGTGTTATTAAAAGATTAAATGTGTAATTAAAATAATAATACATATTTTGGGTCATATTTTCTGAAGATTAAGTTGAAATGAGCCATTAGATTAGTTGGGTGCTAAGATGAATTCCGTCAATCCCTATTTCAAAAAAATTATATTGGAATGGGTATATTTTGTATTGTTTGAAATGTTTTAGCGAATTGCATACTTATCTTCATCATTATCAAGGACACTTAAAATTAACCTTCCGATATCATGCATTCAAACCGTGATAGGGGAATAATTAAGAGGCAATAAATACAATTAGGACACCATGAGATTCGAGCCTTTTTCAAGGCATTATATGGATAATGATTTTCCCATAGAAGTACCGAAAATCTGCACCTAGCGTTCTTCTCTATATTCTGAGGTCCTTAACCATCTCCATGAGAAAAGTTAACATTAAAAGCTAGCATAGACTAAATATGGCCTGAACGATATGAATAATCTCTCAAATACTCAGATAATAAAGAACCCAAAAAAATGGTATCCTACTGCAAGGGTGGTCTTCGGAATCCAAAAGAGGACAAGGGGAAAGTTTCACAAATAATGAAATTTATTAAAGAACCTGGGAGGGTCAGATTGAAAGTAACCTGTTCCAGTAAAAAAGCGATTTGACTAGTTATTGCTTACTGCAGTGCACTTAAGAAGAAACTTAAAGAAAGGATGAACGATTTCCAGGTTTGATTTTCTAATTCACTGTCCATCTTTTGTGCCAAAACAAATTATGGTCATTCAGTATAGTACTAGTATACTAATTCAAATTCGTTGCAGAATCTCAGGCAAACAATCCAACAAGAGTACCGAGAAGTCGTTGAGAGGAGGATATTCACAGGTCTGTTCTTTTTTATTTCGTATGGCTTCATTCTCTTGCTGATCTACAATTATACTTTGATTGTCTTTTACCATTTCCTGGTCTGAATGTTAAAACTGCAGTGACTGGAACAAAGCCTTCTGATGAGGTGAGGATTCTAGTACTACTACATTTGGTACATGGAAATACAATTCTCTTCTGATTTCATTGTGCCACAAAACATGATTAGGTGATTGACAGCCTGATTGAGACTGGTAGCAGCGAGCAGATCTTCGAGAAAGCAATTCAAGGAATTGGTCGAGGGCAGGTCAATTAACCTGTATTATTTCACTAAGTACATATGTGCCTTCCTCATCCCATGTTATTGGAGTCTGTCGATTCTTACTTTATGTTTTACAAATTTCCCTTGGCGAATAGATTGTGGCCACGGTTCAAGAAATTCAGGAACGGCATGATGTGGTCATGGATATTGAGAGAAAGCTTATGGAATTACAACAGGTAGTCCTTTTTTTTGGCAAGAGTGCTTGCTCCTTTTATGTTTTCTGTTTGCGCACTTCATACTAACATGGTAAAATAACTCCATCGATTCTTCTATAATGGATCAAAGTTTGAAAGAGTCATGATGGCTACCACATATACTGCAAATAACCTCTAGGATGTGCGGTTAAAGAAGCGACGCTCCTCGGGTCACCCCCTCCAAGGCGAACAGGGGGGCGAAACCCTAGCCCCGCGCCGCCGCCTCCCCCTCCTCCATCCCCCTCCCCTCGCCGTCCCTTGAGGCGCCTGCTGGCCAAGCCCGCGACGCCGGTGAGGGGGACGGCGGGGATCTGCTCCCGGAGCTCCTCGCGCGGCGGTTTTGAGGCGGGCTGCCGGGTGGGGAGCTGGGCTCCGCCGTTGGTTTCTGTTCGGCGACCTCCCTCCCTCCATCTCGGCCTCGCCGGCGATGGGTTGCGAGGAGTGGGACGGGGGGCTTCCGACCGTGGCCTTGGCAGGGCCCTTGGATCCAGGGCGGCGGCCCTTGGGGGGGGGGGGGGGGTGTCGGTCCAGCGGCGGGCGGCGTTCCGCTGGGTGCTGCAGGGCGTTCCTCGGCTGTGTGGGCAGCGAGGTGACGGCGGTGTGGGGCGTGCGGGGGCCTCCTGTCCTCCGGCTAGATCTAAAGATCGCGGTACCTCCTTCTGCTGCTCGGCACACCCCCTCGCCCTGGAGTGCCTCGGTCTCCTCCGGTGGGTGGTGCTGGTGATGGGAGTGACCAGGGAAAACCCTTGGCTGCCGACGGCGGCCACGTTGTCGACGGCGCTGCGAGCGTCCTACCCCTTCCTGAAGGTGACTTCGAGGTCTGCTCCCCTCTCCCTCCCCATCTTGCCCTGTCTCGGGTAAAAACCTAAATTCATTGGGCGACGGTGGCGCTCTGGCGTCGTTCCCTTCTTGAAGGCGTCGCTTTGAGACAGTGGGGGTGGTGGTCGAGCTCCACGTTGGATGTGTTGCTGCTTGTAGCGGTTGCTCTCCTGTTGTTGTGGTGTGGTGTGGCCGAGCTCCTGGTTCTTGCAGGTCATGCTTGTGTGGGTGGCGCCCTCGATCCTGGGCAAGAGGAGAAGGGTTCTCCTCTCCGGCAGCCTTCCTCTGACTCGAGCCGATGGGTGTACACCGCACTTTGTCAACATTCTTCACCGCATCTTTGGTGGCGTTCTTCTCCGGCAGTTTATGTCTCGCTCGCTGGGTGGTGTTGTGGGTGGCGGCTTGACGAGGCGACAATGCTCAATCCCTCCCTGGCAACATGTCTGATTGTCCGTGTGCTCAGGGTGAGCCTTTCTACCTCTCGACGGTACGGCGCCTTTCAATCCAAGGCGAGAAAGCAGGGGCTTTCTCTAGAGGTGGAACAGACGATCGACATGCTTGGCCTTGGTGGTCGACGGCGGCATGGATTTCCTCTCCAACTCCTTTTTCCTCTCCAGATGCCTCGTGGGTGTGTCAAGGGCTTCGCTTCAAGCTAGGCTTCATGTGTATTTCTCTGCTTGTTTGTCTTTGCCTGTAAGCTGTTCTTCAGCATTCTGTAAACCTTGGCCGTATGGGCTTTGTTAATTAAAAGTCAGGCACTTTGTGCCTTATATTAAAAAAAAAAAACCTCTAGGATGTGCCATTTTTTTAGAGTTGAGCACACGCAGATATTGTCCCTAGACTCAGCAGGCTGTATTTGACATTATGGTATATAGTGAAGATCATGCTCACCTAACCAGATTTTGCATGCTTTATTGTCTCCCAAGTGTTTTTGTATTCCACGCCTAACTTTCCATGGTAGACTATACAATAAGTACATGACATGAGCACAGTTTGGCAACCACGAACTACCTTGTCCCAAATCCCTAATGGCCCTTTAGTGATGACATATGTCTTTTCTGTCAGATTTTTTTAGACATGGCAGCCCTGGTCGACACACAAGGAGAGATATTGGACAACATAGAAAGCCAGGTTCGTTGCTTGTTTTGTATTTTTCTTGCCAATCTGGCTGATAGAATTCTGCAATTTTATGGGTGTGCCTAAGATAGTTTTGGCATTGATGCTTGCTGTTACGTTCAACTTGCAGGTTCAGAATGCTGTAAACCATGTGCAAATTGGTAATGAAGCCCTGCGCAGCGCCAAGAACATGCAGAAGAAGTCGAGGAAGTGTATGATGATTGCTATTATCCTGCTTCTTGTCATTGCAGGGATCATCGTGCTTTCAGTTCTAAAGCCTTGGGCTAAGTAAAAGGAGATACCCTCTTTGGGGGATGTAGGTCGCAAACATTCTTCGTCAACCTCCCTGGAACTTGCAGCGAGCCTTTCTGATATACTCCTCCGTCTCAAAATATACGTTTTAGCTTTGTAAAAGGAGTGTATCTAGTCCCTTTTTAGTGTGTAGGTTCATTTAGGTTCGGAGTGAATCTACACACTAAAAGGCGTCCAGATACACTCCTTCACAAAGCTAAAACATCTTATATTTTGAAACGGAGGGAGTACTTATTTGTAGGCCCTTCAATTATTTGTGTATTAGTTGCAGTGATACGTAAGATGATACAAATTCAGATTTTCTTTTCCTCTAATGTTGAACCAAGAAACACTTTCTTAGAGCTCTGCTATCTTGATAAGAAAATCATACAGTAACACAAATGGATACTTATTAATGGATACTACATGCTTGTTGAGTTTACATGCATAATAGTACTCAACAGCAATTGATGTATCCAATTCCAACTCATTGATGATCTCAAAGACATCAATATAGTTTACCCCAATTACACATTTCCAATTGGAGCCTCACGACACAATTGATAGGAAAAAGTATATAGCTATAGGCAATGGTTAAACCACCGATGCCAATTTATAGTTTGATGATTTGTAAAGTTTTCTAATGCCGGAATCTGATGTCGCTTTTATTATATAGTGTAGAGATTTGTTCGTAGCCATTATTCCTTCCCACTGCTCATCACATCCTGGACTTTGCTCCCGGCTTAGTCCAGAACTGGTCTTCGGTAACTCCTGCAAGCACACACCAGACATGGATTTACTTAGAAAGGTGGAAAAATGACCAAAATAACTCTGAAAAAACATGTCCGCAGCTAGCTAGCGTAGCAACTTGCCTTTGCCCATGGCTGCGGTTGAGGATATGCCGCCCTGCACGGTCTTGAGCACCCTGTCGTAGAAGTTTGCGCCGGACCACTTCTGATGCTCCAGCGTCTCCACCCCGTTGTTCCTCTCCTCCCTCTGGATCCTCTCCACGTAGGCCAGCATGCCACGCCTGGCGAAGTCCCGCGCGAAGGTGTCCGTGACGAGCGCGTCGGCGTGGAACCCGGCGAGCGTGATGAACTGCCACACGTAGCCGAGCTTGGCGACGTGCGGGATGAAGGCCGCCATGTCGCTGTCCGTCATGCCGGACGCGTCCCAGTTGAAGGACGGCGACAGGTTGTAGGCCAGCATCGCCTCCGGGAAAGCCGCCTTGACGCCCTGCGCGAAGGCCGTGCACTCTGGGATGTTGGGGCTGGACGTCTCCATCCACAGCACGTCGGCGTGCGGAGCGAAGGCGCGTCCGCGGACCACGGCCGCCGCCACGGAGCCCTTGAAGCGGTAGAACCCTTCCCTGGTCCGCGGCAGGTCCCAGTCCCAGAACACGGACGCGACGCCCAGGCTGGCGGCCACCTCGCGCGCCTGCTCGTTTGACAGGCACTTGTCGTAGCCGCTGGTGGCGTTGCTCCACTCCTGGAGCTTGCGCTGCTTGTCCTGCTCGTTGGTGCTGAGGCCCGCGATGGCGTCCTTGACGCAGTCGGCGAAGGTCTTGAGCTGCGCCGAGGCGGTCCACTCGTCCTCGATGGCCTGGAGCTCCCTGCCGTTCTTGCCGGCCGCCATGGCCTCGGAGAGCACTGCGGTGAGGCTCCGGTTCTTGAGGCGCGGGTTGGTTGCGCCGAGGATGAACTGGTGGTCGCGCGCGTCGATGTTGGTCTGGATCAGCGTGGCCCCGACGGCGTCGGAGCGGGCGACGAGGACAGTCTCGACGCCCATGATGTCGAACTGGAGCCGGGCGGCGACGAGGCGGTTCACGTGCTCCGACACGGCCACGAGCACCTTCCCGGCCATGTGGCCGCACTTCTTGGTCACGGAGGACTGGTCCTCCAGGTGGACCCCCGCGGCGCCGCGCTCGACGAAGAGTTTGCACAGCTTGACGGTGGCCGTGGCGCCGCCGAAGCCGGTGTCGCCGTCGGCGATGATGGGCTTGAGGAAATCGACGTAGGGAACCTGCGCGCGCTCCGCGCGGGGCAGGGACATGCGGGCCTCCTGCTGCTTCCGGTCGTGGTACTGCTGCGCGAAGAAGAGGTGCTCGACCTTGTTGGGCACGGTGTCGTAGGGGTAGTCGGCGAGGTCCGGCCCCGGCTCGTTGGTGGAGGTGTGCGTCGACGAGCACTGCCACCCGGACACGTAGATGGTGTCCAGATGCTTGGCCATCATCGTCACCTGCACGGACAAATTGGTGAATACACCGCTTTCCCCCGCCGCGCCGGCCGCGGGAGATAATCAGCAAATTGATGTACCTGGACGGGGTCGAGCGCGCCAAACGTGCGTGATGCCGTGCCGCCGGCCTGGTGAGCCTTGAGCGTGCGCCAGAGCTTCTTGGCCATTTCGCCCGAGGCGTAGCTCTGGCGGAGCGTGCCGCGGAGGAGGACGACGTCGCGGGCAGTGTAGTTGCGCTTGGTGAGCCGGAACCTGTCCGTGTTCCACCATGCCCCCACTTCGGCCACCTCCGCCTCGAACCGCCCTTCCTCCTCCATGATCTGCACGTACGTACGAGTCCATCATCATCAGTTAACAAAATCGACCAACTCTGCAGCATGTCGTGTTGCCTTTCAAAACGAAGGCATGCATGACAACTGACAACAGGATAACAACAAGACTGACCAAAGAAGGCACGGAGAAATGCGACGCCATGGCTGATCTCGAACAGTGGGAGGGCAAGAGGCTATGCACGTACTGGAGGATGATCTATCAGAGAAGTTGAACTGCGTGCATGCCCTTGCCTGGCTGCTTCGCCTCGGAACCCCACTGTATTTATAGGAACGGGGGACGTCTAGAACTACTAGAGTCTAGAAAGATAACAATGAATTCATTCGTGCGGCCTTTGGTCTAGAGCTCGATGATCGTTTCGATGCTTATCGTGAAAGTTGGCATGTTGCTGTGTGCAGAGCCATGCAGGCAGGTGATACAGTTGCAACCGTGAGTTATGATTGCCACGTCCATGGATGCTGGCGTCCTGGTTCGCGATCAGTTACGCTCCCGGACAAGGTTTTATCCACGCGTGTTTTGGAGAGTTGCAGAGGTTAGAACTGGACGCACATAAGCTCAAGTCGGTTGCGTGCGTGCTCCTCCGATCATCTGTCTGAACGGAACTCTCACCGATCGATGCATGGCTAGCTGCAGCTTCGGCATGGTCAGGACTTCAAGCTAGCTCCGCATTTACCATCCCAACAAGGTGAGTTTCTGCACTGCAATGCAGATATAGAATGCTAACTTCAGAAATGAAATGACTGTTTTGGCTTTATCACTCTCTTTTTTTTTTTTTGGCTGTGGCTTTACACACTTCACCAGTTCACCTGTAGGTAATCTGTAGCGGATTGGAAACGCGCGCGCAGCCCGTAACAAAGCGAGTCAGCTAGGCCTGACTGGGCCTGGTGCACACATACAGAGGTAACGACTAGATAACGATTGGGCTTCCAGATAACGTCAGGCCGCAAGATTGAACAACCAACAAAGGGGGATCGATCCAAAACGCCCGCAAGCACGACCGTGCTTCATGCATGCGGTTCTTATTGTATATCCCTTGGTCGGCACTTTGAAATAAAGTACTCCCTCCCACTCATATTAGTTGATTTAGATTCATCTAAATATGAATGTATCTAATCAAGTTTTAGTGTTAGATACATTCGTATTTAGACAAACGTGAGTCATCTAATATGGGTCGGAGGGATTAAGGGTATTTTCACCGACCGATCCTAAACCCAGCTTGTTTGACCGCTTCCGAGCGGACAGCTGCACGGCGCCCAGCGGTGCAACCCATCCGAACAAATGCGTGCGGACTAACCCATCTATACATCAAATTTGTGACTCGGTTGGGTCGGCCTGGACAACACGCTTCTCCTTGCGCGTCCTCCCTCTTGTTCGCTCGGGCCTTCTCGTCAGTGGCACAAGAGACACTCTCCTCCTCTAAATCCTCGCGCTCCATATCCCGTGGTCAGAGCAGGCGTTGTTGCCGCCACTGGCCCGCTACCGTCGTCGCCCCCGCAATATCGAGCAGCACTGCAGGCCACGTGCGTTGTCGGAGTTGATGGACGCGCCACAGGCCATACCACCGCCTGGCCCCTGCCTGATGGCTAGACACGGCACAACTTCTAGAGTGCGTCGCGCACAACCTGTTCGGTTGTTTGCCTGAGGTGCATTCGCCGGTCCTTTGTAGATTATCTGGTCCACTGTGGGAGTTGGCATGGCCATTGACGGCCATATACTAAATATATGGGCAGCAGTCGAAGGTCAATCGAGTTTTTCTACAAGAATTTCGTCGAGTCATCGTCCGAGGAGGAGTCCGATGGTGAGACCGAAGTTCTGCTGGTAGCTGCACTAATGGTGCATGACCGCTACCTCCTGCCACCGCGTAGAGGTGGCTCGGCAAAACGACGCGAAGCCAACCATGAACACGACCGGGAAGCTAGGCACATACGCCTTTACAAGGACTAATTCCACCCAACTAATCCGGTCTTCAAAGAGAAGGCATTCCGTCGCCGCTATCGAATGTCCACGAACCTGTTCTTAGACATTCTCAATGGGGTGAGGGAGTACGATAACTACTTAGAGGCCAAGTACGATGTACCAGTAAGATTGGCTTCTCCTCTTACCAGAAATGTCCTGCTGTCATTCAGCAGCTTGCATATGGAGTGCCCAGTGATCTCCTCGACGATTACATGCGCATGAGTGAGTCCACATGCCATGAGGCCATGTACCGGTTTTGCAGCGCAATTACTGCGGTGTTTGGCAATGTTTATCTGAGAGAGCCAAACACCAAAGATATTGCCCTCCTTTGTCCATCAAATAGAGTAGGGGTTTCCTAGGATGGTTGGTAGCATCGATTGCATGCATTGGCAGTGGAAAAACTGTCCTTTTGGTTGGCAATGGCAGTTCAAAGGGCATGCAGAGGGTTGCACCGTGATACTAGAGGTTGTTGCATCACATGATCTCTGGATTTTGCACTCCTTTTTTGGCATGGCTAGATCAAGCAATGACATCAATGTGCTGCAGCGGTCCCTGGTGTTTGATAGGCTGGCAGAAGACAATGCCCCAGAGGTTTCCTATTAGATCAATGGCAATCCATATGATATGGGTTACTATCTAACTGACGGTGTCTATCCCTCCCGGGCCACCTTTGTGAAGACAATCCGCAACTCTGGAGATGAGAAATGCAAGAGGTTTGCAAAAGAGCAAGAGACCACTAGAAAGGATGTGGAGCGAGCACTTGGTGTAATTCAGTCAAGGTGGGCTATTGTTCGATATCCTGCTAGAACCTAGAGCACGAAGAGGACGTGGGAAGCGATGACTGCTTGTGTGATCATGCACAACATGATCATCGAGGACGAGCGTGATGACGACATCTTGGACCAAGGCTAGGATTTTCAAGATCAATTGGTTGAGCTAGAGCAAGGTGTAGCGTCTTGGGAAAAATTCATGCAGGTGCATGAAACTTTGCATCATAGGTACACCCATGACCGGCTTCAACTAGATTTGGATGAGCATATATGGGCTCATGCGGAAAACCAAAATGGTTAAGCTCTTATTTGTTTTCTGTAATTTTACTGATGATTGGTTAATTTTTATCGAACCATGTGAGTGTGAACTATTCATATGTAAGCACTGTTTTAATTAGATTACCTAATCTAGTTTATTTGCTTGTCAAAATATACATTTGTCTACGTACTTTGTGTTTAAATCTCTAAAAAGATGAACATTCTGGCCAGCGCTGGTTGGCGCGGAGTAATGGGTCACACAGCTGGATGCGGTTAGCCGAACAGACCGGGTCACGACCCAAAAGCGACCGTGGTCCGATTCAAACGGACAGAAACGGACCGTTTTGGTCACCCGTTAGGTCGATCCAGTGGAGATGCCCTAACGAACTTAGAACTAGGTGAACCTTGTTCTAGTTGACTCGGCTCATTGTATTTTCTCTATCACTTATATGTGGAGAAACTAGTCTTCATTTAAAGTTCTCAACTTGTTGCGTCAATGCCCGTTAACCCCAAGTTCATGGAAGTGAAAATGGGAAATCCATTATAGGAGGGAGGGTCGCTCAAACAAACCCATAGCGTGTCGCTCCCTAGGGAGACACGGGGGCGCCGCCGCCCGCCGCCAAAACCCCCCTCTACCGCTGCTCCTCACGCCGCCGCTGCCGCCAGCCTCGCCGTGGTGGCGGCGGGCCTAGTCGCCGAATGGTGGTCTCGAGTCGGTGGAAGCCGGAGTTGGCCGCCATGGATGCTAGGGCAGTGATTGCCTGGTTCAACGACGACTAGCGACCAGGACGGTGCCCTAGTTGGGGTGGAGGCGGAGGTCTCTCCCGGCGGTGCCATGACCGGCGGTGGAAGTCCTGGGCCAAGCCGGCTTGTGTTGGAAACCCTAGATCTTGAGATCTGGGGCTCCGATGCTGCCTTCCCGAACCTCCCCACTGCTGGTAGGGCCGGATCTGGTGGGGATCGACCCTACTCTGCTATCATCTCTCTCGTTACTAGCCTAGCCGCAAGGCTACTGGTAGGGTTTGGTGCGGCGGATCTTGTAGGTTGCCGATGGGTGGCGAGGGGGCTGCCGACTCGGTTGAATAAAGGGGGTGGTCCTCTGATCTCTCTCGCACCAAGACAAAGATCTACTTGATGCGTGTCTCCATTGATCTAGTCGGAGTGTCTAGTTCTGGAAGGCTCCACTAGCGAACTCCCATGGGTGCATATGCTTGGAGCTTGCTGGATCGAAAGGAATTCGGTCATGCGCACCTATGTTTTTTGCTAGCCATTTGGTTTCAGTGGGAGCGCGGTGAAGCTCTGCTACATGTTACCATCATGCGACATGTCTTTGATGATACACATGGTGAAGTCAGATGTAGAGAATGTCATAAAGGCAGAGACATGTGGGTGAGCTATGGTGGATTGAGTCTTTATGGCGATGAGGATCTGGCTTGGATATCCCTGACTCGCAACAGCGTCTATTAGAGGGGGCGATATCACAGGAGGATTTCATAGTCTTACCTTGCAGGGTGAAAACCCAAGATCTAGCCTTCATTGGTTGTGCCTAGCAATGGCCTTGCAGAAGGCATTGCTTTGCGAGCGAGGACTTTCTCTAGGGTGAAAACCTAAGATCTTTGATTGGATGATGATAGCGCTTGTGCACTGTTTCCTTCTTGGAGACGTCACTTTTGGAGGGGTTGGACTTCTTGTGCTATTTTGGTGGTGGTAGTGTCACTGCTGCTAAGGATCGGCTTCCTGCAGCAGGACTTTTCTTTTTTGTAATTCTTGTTTTTTCAGCTGTGTGCATTTGTATTGCCATTAGGATATGCGTTGTTGTAGAGGCTGGGTGTAATTGGTATCCATATGATATTAATATATGCTCATTTCTAAAAAGACATAGGAGGGAGACACGCATTATAGGAGGGGGGACATGCATTCACTACGAGATGAGTAGTTTTTCCTTTTTCTGGCAGCAAGATTACTCGGGATTTTATTCAGATACGGCGGGGTTATAATCAGCTGCACTAGTTGTAGGCGTGTAATTGCAGCTGTAGTATTTCGAACCCAACACATGGTACTGACTTCAGTTCTGCTCAAATTAGCTAGACTATGAGCTACCCTATACCTCTCACATGTAATCTTTATTTACAAGACGAACATCACGAAGATTAACCAGACGCTTCATCTCTTTAAGAAGTTGGCCAATGTATCTATCTGTTGTAGGCAGTATCCTTGGAAGAACCATCAAGCGAATATCTTATCCTGCGACCCCCATTTCTCCCCTCCCGCGAGCGACCGGGGGAACCCTAGAGCTCCAATGGGGTAGCCAGCACGGCCGACTAGTCGCCACAGTGCGACCAGTGGCACCCTTCCTGCCCAGATCTAGGCCCAATGGGGCCTATCTAGGCCTGGGCGGGCCACTCCTGGCGCGGTGGCGGCTCCCCTGGTGGATGAGAAGCAGGGACATGTGCTTGGGTTGGCGGCATAGCTGGTGCCCTTGCTATAATGCAGCGATGAGACTGCATAGGCCCACTCAGGCCCAACCAGGCTGGTAAGGGCTTGGTTTGTCCTGATGCTGCATCCGGTCGGTTACCGCCTCCCAGCGGTGGAGGCAGTTCCCTCCTGCGGGCCACTATACTATTGACCCTAGCTAGTGTTTTTGCATGTCGGTTCTACCAGCCTCAAGACATGGGCCATGGTGAGATGGCGGTGGTAATTGTAGAACCATGGTGGCAGGCACTGGTGGGTGGCAAATTTGGTGGAGCGTTTCAGAGTGCCGGAGGGTGTGGTTTGGTGGAGGTCAGGAGAAATCCTTGTTGTTTCGGCACCAACATGGTGACGCCTGGCGGAGTCATCTTCCTTCCTAAAGGATGTCGGGTGTACCTCTTACCCACCCCCGGAGTGAACGAGGAAAACCCTAGGATGTGTACCTAGGAATAGTTCGGATAGCAGCAGCATCAACGCCGCTTCCCATCTTGTAGGTGTTGCTTGGTTCGCGGCAATTTGGTGCGCTAGGATCATGGTGGAAATTCTTCGGACGACATAGCGGTTGAGAGTCATCCCCGTTTTCGTCGAACCGCTGGTGTCGTCATTGTTTTCTGTTTTTTCCTATTTTTTATTCTTCTAGTCTTTTCTTGTGTTGCTTTTCCCTAGTAGTGGCATCGCAGTTGTATTGGATGATTGCTATATTAATATAGCTAAGTGAAAGCCTATTTCGAGGAGGCGGTGACCTTTAATGCCGTTAGGACCGCAACAGAGTTAGTTTGGATTAAAATAGGGTTCTCTACCACTAATGTGTCAACACTAGCCTTAGTCATCATCGCACTAATATCCGCCTCCCACACATCATTGTAGTTAAACAAATATGGCCTCCATCCGCCAATAAGTGTGCATCTCATAAATATTAGATAAATTAACTCTCTCTTCTTTTATGAGTCTCTACCAATATAAATAAAAAAGGAGATGGGGATTGGTGGATGAGGTGAAGGATAAGACTAGAGATTGGAGGATGAAGTGGGAGAGTGATTACGAGGAGCTAATTACATTTATTAACTACCTCGATAATGTAGATGTACACTCTGATTTTGAGGGACCAACGTGAGCGGGCTATCCGGTTTGATCTTGGAGTTGACCAACTAGACGAGGCTAATCGGCCTAGTCTTGATGCTTAGTGGCCATCCGGCCTAGTTCAGCTGGACTAAACCTGGTGAGCCTACCTGTAACATCCCAAAAATATTAATCAAGCTTATCAAGCTCTAATCACCCAAGTTTAGGGTTAACAAAAACTTTTATTATTAAACTTAATAAGAGTGCATGTGTGTTTTGCATTAGTGTATGAATGCTTGAAATTGCCATGATTGATTGTTACTAATGATAAGGATTGGTTTAAAGATGAATACTACATCAACTAGGATCATCTCCCATCATCAGCATTGCCTGTGACCCCGAAGATGGAGCCTACTACATTTACTTTTCGCTGCTTTGATTGTATTAAGACTGGATCATGAGATCCTTTATTTGTCAGACCTTTATTATGGTTTGTAATGGATGATGTACTGTGGTACCACTTCTGTTATGTCTCGCAAAAATGGTAATCCTAGGATTGCGATGTACGGTATAACAGGCATCTGGACTTAAAAATCTGGGTGTTGACACTACCCAGGGGTAATCCCCCGACAGCAGAGTCCGCATCGAAGATCAATCTGTGAGTTGGTGATGTCCTTTCCTTCAAGTAATAGAACAAGCAAAGGGGCTTCAAGGTGACTCTCTTCAAGGCTTTCAACAACATGGAGGAGTTGATCACATGCGATAAGCTCATCTAATCATCCTCTAATGTTCAGTGTACATAGTAGTACTTTGTAGTTTCTGTGCTCTCTATGTACTTAGAACCAGTCTCTTTTGGGTCAGGGGTGTGTACCCGTAACGTGAACAACTTACCAGGTGGCATGTGGTACTTGGTTATGAACTACCCCTAGCTAGTATAATTTCTATGCTCTATTCTTATCTGATGTGTTCATTTTTGTTGTCGTGTTCAAGTGATGTGGTAAGATCACCATATTTGAATGTGGTGAGTGTATCCACTTTTGTGCACAAAGAGAGGAAACCTGGTTGAGCACCGAACAACCTTTTTACATCTGCTGGAAAAATAGACAACTAAATGGCCTGCATTTCATGTCCAACACATGCAACCTAGATTACCAAACGGACTACAGATGTTGTTCCATCCCGTGTTCTCGCCTAGCTGGACCGAGAATCGGCTGTAGGCTACCAAATGCGGCCAAAGCATCCCAACCATGCACTAGTTTTTGCCACGACAGGCCACTATGAAAGAACATTTCATGGTTCCCTGTGTTTTGTGTGTTAGATAACAATACCATGGAGTTTTCTCATGTGTGCTAATTGTGCAGGGAAGTGTTTTTGGTGTTTGCGGGCCAGATTATCTGCCCCCATAAAGGGCCGGATAATCCGGCCTGACCCTCTTGGCTAGAGTTGGCTGCGCGCGAGCTTCTGTCTGGGGGCAGATTTTCCCCCAGATAATCTGAAGTGGGTGGATTTTCTTCCCTAGCTGGATAATCCGGCCCTCCCCTTGGGCCGGATAATCTGCCCCCCAGGAGAAGTGCCAAGGTTGGCTCCGCGTGAGTCTCTGTCTGGGGGAAGTTTTCCCTCGGACAATCCGAAGTGGGCGGATTTTCTTCCCCTGCCGGATAATCTGGCCCCAGGTGGAGTTGCCAAGGATGGTTCGGCTCGAGCTTCTGTCCGTGGGAGGATTTTCGCCCGGATAATCCGAGTCTAGGGTAGAGTTTTCCCCAGGCCAGATAATCCGGCCCTCACTTAGGCCAGATAATCCGGCCCCAACTGACTCCAACGGCTCTGTCAGGACAGGGGGTATAAAAGTCCCTTTGACCCCTCTTGTCGTTCTTCTGGATTCATTCGAAAAGATCAGACCTATTGCAAAAGCTCTCTCCCAAGATCTCCCACTTCAACCACCCGAAGGCGTCGATATTTGGGGGAATTGGAGGAGGATATATCATTCATCATCATCACAAATCAAGCGATTCAACTCCTCTCCATTCACTTGGAGAATCCCCGAGATAGTATTCTCGTTAATATCTAGATCTTGTATTTCGTTATTGATAACTATTGTTCTTGTGGCAGCTTGTTGTCATTACGGGAGCCTCCAATTCGGTTGTGGAGTTGGCCTCACTAGTTGTGTAAAGGCACTGGATCCTGCCTCAAAGGGTTCCAATAGTGGAAAGGTGGATCAGGCCTTTGGTGGCGAGATCCATCGGAGAATAGGGTGAGGCCTATTGTGGCGTGGTGGTCTTCGTACCACCCACCCCTCCAACGGAGATGTACTTCCCTTAACAAGGAAGGAACTGCGGTAAAACAAATCCCGTGTCTCCGCATGCTCCACTATGGTTTCCTCATTCCTCACTCTTACTCACCTTTACTCGCTAGTAATTAGGTTTGCATATAGGGAAATTCTACATAGTCGCATATCTAGAGAATTTACCTTTTGTGTCAAGCCTAAAAGTGAAAAAGCATTAAAATTTGAAGTAGCACCTATTCACCCCCCCCTCTAGGTGCCCATACGATCCATTTCAATTGGTATCAGAGCCCCGACTCTTTATTCGGGCTTAACCTCCTAAGAGAAGTATGGGTACTAAGGAAAATGGGAATGAGGTTGTGGACAAGGTCACAATGGATGACCTCAATACGTTGGAAACAACCTTGTTGAAATCCTTTGAGACCAAGATGGAAGAGATGCAGCAAATGATTGCTCGGCTCACATCATCTACAACCCCATCTCCATCTTCCTCTGAGGCCACCACTCCTCTTTCTAAGGATAAGGCTCATGCCGGATCTAAGGAAGATGAGGTGGTGAGTGAGAAACATAATGGTTCCGCCTCCAAGAAGGGAAGCGGTATGGAGGATTATAGTGAGGTCCCTCACCTATATTCTCCCGACCCATCTATCCCTCATCCTCATATAAACAATAGGGGTGATCCACCCAAGCTTACTACATCTTCATTTAATCAATGGAAATTCTTAATGAAATCTCATGTGTGCAGTTCGTCGATTGAGCTTTGGAGGATTATCGAAGATGGTCTTCATATTGGAGACCCCACCAACTTGACTAGAAGAGAATTTATGGATAGTCAACTGAATGCAATGGCTCTTCACATGATTCAGCTCAGAGTGGGTCCCAAGGACATGCCATACATTGAGCATTTCAACACTGCCAAAGAAGCTTGGGATGCTCTCACCGACCTATTCATTGGAAATGAAAGCATGAGAAGGAATAGGTATGATGCTCTTAGTAATGAAGATGAAGGATTCTACATGTTGGATGGTGAGGACCATGAATACATGTATAGAAGGCTCAAGAGCATTGCAACAACATTTAGAAAGCATGGAGCCACTCACATTGATGATGCTTGGATCAAAAGGAAATATGTGAGTGCTCTCATGCCATTTGAGCCAATGGAGTTGAAGAGTTTGCAAGGTAGACACAACTACCACCAAATGACTTCCAATGAAGTCATGCAAGAAATGGCGACCCTCAAATTTTCCACCAAGAACGCCAAAGATGCACATGCTCGGGCTATTGGAATGCAAAAATGAGTCAATGTTGCTCTAAAAGCAAATCTAAATGAACAAGATGAGGATGAAAGAGGATACGATGTTGTCTCCATGGGTTGTCCGGAGGAAGTCAAGCGTGCTCATGGTGAGTACATGGACTTCTATGCAAGGAACTTTTGGAAGGATGCAGCCAAGGCCAAGTCTCAACTCGAGCGCAAGAATGGGTGATACGTCCATTCTGCATCACTATTCTATATCATAATTTACTGTTATTCATTGATATATTTCATATTAAGAGATGATACTTATGTTATTTCATCTATTTTTGCATGGTTGATGACTTTTGGAGGATGGACCATTGCAGTCAGGATTCTGATGGAAAAGGGGCTGTTTGGAGGCGAAATTTGCGAAGATCAGAAAATCCGGGAAAATACATGGAAAATCCTATTTTTCCAGAAGACGAAGGATGCCCGAAGGGGGAGTGGAGATGGGCCACAGGGGGCCCACACCACCTGCTGGCGCGGGCTACCCTAGGACGCACCACCAGGTGGTGTGGCCACCCTGGACTACTCCTGGCTCTCCCCTTTGGCGTATATTATACCCATGAAACCCTAATACCTGGGGAGGGACCACAGAAAGATTCCGCCGCCTATGCGGGGCGGAAAACTATAGAGAGAGAAAGATCTCTCCGGTAGACAGAATTCTGCCGGGGGAATTCCTTCCCGGAGAGGGGAGATCGTCGCCATCAACACCACCATCAAGCTGGACTTCATCGGGATCATCATCATCATATCCATCATCATCTCCATCAGCACCATCATCACCACTCCATACCGCTGTAATAATTGGGTTGAATCTTGCATAGTTCTTAGGGGAAACTTTCCCGGTGTTGATTACTTATTGTAGTTGATGCTTTTAAGTGGAACCGTTGAATTATTGTTATGTTCAGATTGTTACTTATCATTATATCATCTCTGATCTTGATCCATATGATGTCTTGTGAGTAGTTCGTTTAGTTCTTGAGGACATGGGAGAAGTCATGTTGTTAGTAGTGGAATTGTGTTGAGAAAGATTCAATAGTTTGTTATTTAAGTTGTGGTGTTATTATTCTAGTGGTGTCATGTGAACATCGACTACATGACACTTCACCTTTATGGGCCTAGGGGAATGCATTGTGTATTTGGCTACTAATCGTAGGGGTTACCGGAGTGACAGAAACCTGAACCCCCGTTAGGTAACCTTTGCACAAGGGATGTCAGGATCTTAGAGTTTAAAGCTATGGTTAGGTTTCTATCTTAATTACTTTCTTGTACTTGCGGATGCTTGCAAGAGGTTTAATCACAAGTATGTATTAGTCCTAGGAAGGTCGGTACATTAGCATAGGTTCACCCACACAACACTTATCAAACTAAAGAAGATTAATCAACTATATGAAGCGAAAGCACTTGACAATATCCCCATGTGTCCTCAAAAATGTTTGGTCATCTTAAGTAATACAACCGGCTTGTCCTTTGCTAAAGAAAGGATTGGGCCACTTGCTGCATTTATTATTATTTTATTTTATTTACTCGCACCTTATTTATCTACATTATCAAAAACCCCTAAAAATCCATTTGCTTAGTATTTACAGAAAATTCCTGCTCCAAGCCACTCATCAACATCTTCTGCTCCTCGTTGGGTTCGACACTCTTACTTATCGAAAATACTGCGATACACCCCCTATACTTGTGGGTCATAAATGGGTCAAGTGGAAGAAGAGAGAATGGCCCAAAAGTGAGGATGTGCTACAATTGTTGAGATAGGTTGCACTTTGTGGCTGAATTTTCCCTATCAAAGTAGAGAAGACAATGGAGGCAGGCTCATTCTCAAAGAAAAGTCCAAGGCACCTCCAAAGAAGCCATTTATCAAAAAGAATGGCCCTTACAAGAATCAACCCAAGATTGTCTTGGTGGCACAAGAACAATATTCTTCTGCAAGTGAAGACGAAGAGGATGAAGATAGTTCCTGAAAGATGGCTGCTATAGACACCACATCTACCCCTACATCGCTCTTCGA
This sequence comes from Avena eriantha, assembly GCA_910589775.1. Taxonomy (NCBI): domain Eukaryota; kingdom Viridiplantae; phylum Streptophyta; class Magnoliopsida; order Poales; family Poaceae; genus Avena; species Avena eriantha. Next base: position 164,327,418 of record OU342741.1, on the reverse strand, counting down.
CACTCCAAACGAAAATTTCATCAACAACAACGCACTTGCCTTATGGCAAGAGGGTCTGAGGTATCATCTTCTACTTCTTCATATCCTAAGACTAATATAAATAGGGATATGGATGGTCATACTAGTCTTAAGATAAAATAAGAAGTTATTGCGTTGGACAATCTTTTCACTAACTTGCAAGGTGAGCACAAACTTCATTTTGATGCTCTTATGTGTCAACTTGCTCGTTCCGAAGAACTTCTCAAAGAGAAGGGTAGAATTGAAAGAGAAGACACCTTGGAGATAACCTCTTTGAAGAATTCCTTAGAGGAAGAAGAGGAAGCTCGTGTTTCTTTAGAGGAGAAACTTGAGTCAATTGAGGAGTCACATGAAGAGGTTGTTGCTCAGCTCATAAAAGAACATGACAATGCTCTTGCTAAGGTAAAGAAACTTAAGAAGGAGAAGATTGATTTTGGGGTGCTCATGCTAGACTCTTAGAGAAGTTTGAGAAACTTGACATTACCCACAAGGCATTGGAGAGTGAACATTCTACTCTAAATGAGTCTCGTGATCAGCTCCAAACTCAATTGGACAAGTATGAAATGCCCATCACCTCCACTCCATCGTGCGGACATGAAGATATTGTTGAAGAAAATGCAAGGCTAAAAGAAGAACTTGTAAAGGGATCTCAATATAAAGGTAAAGAAGTCCTAGATGAGGTTCTTAGCAAGAAAAGGATAAACAATGGAAAATAAGGTCTTGGTTATGTTCCCAAGACAAAGAAGAATAAGAATAAGAAGAAGAGCAAAACTGCTCAACCAAAGACAAGCACCACCACTAATGTCAAGACTAACTATGTTGGTTTTGTAGGGACTAATAATCCTAATTATGAATTATTTTGTGATTATTATGGTCATGTATATGCTTGCTATGTAGGTCCTTTTGATACTTACATATCTTGGTCTATTTGGGTTCCCAAGACCCTTGTCACTAACATGAGAGGACCCATTGAAAAATGGGTACCTAAAACCAAGAAATAAATTTCTTGCAGTGATATGCTTCCGGTGGGTCTAAATGGGTGCTCGATAGCGGGCGCACTAGTCAGCAAGGAGATCATCTCGGAGATGCAGGCAAACCATGATCACATAACCGTCTCCTATGGTGACAAGTCAAAATCTGAGGTATTGGGTCTTGGCAAAGTTGTGGTTGCTCACGATATCTCTCTCGTGGACATCATGCTTGTTGAGACCCTCGGTTACAATTTACTTTCAGTTCATGCCCTTGGTAAGATGGGCTTTGCAGTTTTCATTGATGGTGATTTGGTGGTACTCTTGTGGAGCAAGTCTCTAAAGGTTGCTTTTGTGGGATATGTCAAAAATGACCTGTATGTGGTGGACTTCTCGGGGAAAAGCACTACAGCTCCAATGTGTCTCTTCGAAAAGGCTGACATGGGTTGGCTATGGCATCGCCGACTAGCCCACGTCAATATGAGAACTTTGCAAAGTCTTCACAAGGGTGGCCACATCCTTGGACTAAACAAAATGTTTCCTTTGCCAGCGATTGTGTTGAAGGAAAAATGCATGACTCTCCCCATCTATGGAAGACCATTATTTCATCAATGAGGATTTTGGAGCTCCTTCATGTGGATCTCTCTGGTCCTCCATCTCATGCAAGCCTCGGTGGGAAGAAATATTGTCCCGTGATTGTTGATGATTACTCAAGATACACATGGGTCTATTTCTTCAAGTTGAAGAGCAAAACTCAACAAGCAGTCATCGATTTTGCTAACGAGGTTCAACATCAACACAATGTCCCTATATTGGCAATTAGAAGTGATAACGGCTCCGAGTTCAAGAACTACACTTTAAATGAATTTATAAGTGAAGAGGGAATAAGACACCAATATTTTGCTGCGTACACCCCTCAAGAAAATGGTGTAGCCGAGAGGAAGAACCGGACTTTAATGGATATGGCAAGCTCAATGTTGGCTGAGTTCAAGTCACCATATAATTTCTGAGTCTGAAGCAATTTCTACCGCATGCCCCTCATCCAACCTGCTCTACCTCCGCAAAATCTTGGACAAGACTCCTTATGAAATACTTACCGGTAACAAGCCAAACATCTCCTACTTCCGGGTAGTTGGTTGTAAGTGTTTCTTTCTCATTAAAGGAGTTCGTTTATCTAAATTCAAGTCTAAGGCTTTAGAAGGCACTTTTGTTGGTTATCGTGCCGAATCCCACACTTATAGAGTTTACAATAAGCTCTCCGGAACTGTTGTAGAAACTTGTAGTGTGGTGTTCGAGGAAAAAGATGGCTCCAGTGCGGGGCAAGTTGATGTTTGTGATGCAGATGTTGAAATACCCCAAGATGCCATAATAAGAATGGGCGTGGGATTTTTTCACCCCATTGAGGAACCCCTTGTGGCGGATCGGGAAGGACAATGCTCTACTCAAGTAGAGCCCTCATCGACACAAGCTCAACATGCTCCGACTGTTGGAGAAACCTCTACACCAATCCTACGAACAGTTGAACACCATCAGGCAACTGCTACAAAAAGTTCCAGGCCGGATTATTCGGTGGTCACTAGATTATCCGGCCAACCTTCCTCAATTGGCAGAAATGAACACAATTTTGAAGAACCTGCTGCAAGTCCTAGGCCGGATTTTTTGGCTGACCCCGGATTATCCGGCCCCTCTCTAGTTCGAGCCAGAACCTTTCAAGACAGGGATGATGCATCAAGTTCTCCCAGGCCAGATTATCCGGCCCCACCCTCGGCTGGATTATCCGGCCCTGAAAATCCTGAACAGGAGCAGCCTCCTATTATGGCTGTGGATCAACATCAAGGGCAAGACTCATCATCTCCTATTCCTGCTGATCAAGCTGGAGATCAAGGCCAAGCTAATGATTCCAACAAAGTCTCAAATGATGAAGTTATTCCTCCAAGAGACAACAAATTGATCAAACTTCATCACAAAGCTCGTGCAGATAGGAATCTTGAATTAAGGGGTCACACTCTTGACAAAGTTGTAGGTGATCTCCGATGAAGGCTGTCCACAAGAAGGGAGCTAACAAGCTTTGGTGAGCAGCAAACTCACATCTCCATGGTGGAACCCAATAAAGTGTTTGAAGCTCTTGAAGATCTAGACTGGGTTGTTGCTATGCATGAAGAGTTGAATAACTTTGAACACAACAAGGTTTGGAAATTAGTAGATGTAACTACCTCGGTGAATTACGCTCTTAGTTAATGCCTGGATGAACGAAAGTGGTTAAAATAGTACGGTGGGGCCCAGGGCCACTCACGGTAGACCTTTCGGCCGTCCTAACCACTTTCAATCAACGGAACAAGAACGAGCGACGTAATCGGCAGGCGAAGGGATCAACTACATACACAAATGAGTATGTATGCAAGCCACATACAACAGTCCTCAGAGCCATTCCATCTAAAATAAATAGAAATATTGCAACGCCATACGGCAAGATCCAAATGTCCTAGATAGATATAATAAGTTAGGATAGCTCCTCATACATCACACATCAGAGTATCAGGCGGAAGCGGAAAACAAGATCCGAATACGGATAAGAAGCAAATTGGCATAAGATGCCCCATAAATAAACACATCCCGCCCACAGATCACACGGATCCCCGTTCCCGGAATCTCTACACCGAATGATCGTTGCCAACATCGTCTGTCTCTTCCACCCAGTATCCATCTTGCGGGTACACCTGTTCATCTGAAACAAACAATTTATCGTGTGAGACCCTAGGGGTACTCAGCAAGTCTTTATGCCACTAAAGGGGACACAACCTGGGGTGACGCAATTGCAGCAAAAGATAATACCTAACAATTCTATAGAGACTCGCTAACCTTCTGCCTAACCAATGATAGACGGAAGTCCGTGAACTAAGAACAACAGTTATAACAGTATAATTAACAGATCCATCCTCCTCCTCGCTTACCAACGAGGAAGCGGACGAACAACCCCCATCATCCATTGACAGTTTTGTTAATCATTCCATGAGTATTGCACTATTTACTAGTCAAATACTTATTCAATTTAAAAGCGGTACTTTAGTTATACTTGTCTATGATCGAGAAACTGTGCTCCAAGTCGTCCATAACCGCGGACACGGCTTTCAGAAAGATTTACCCTGCAGGGGTGCATGAATAGCAACACACACTCGATCAACCTCGGCAAAACCAAATCAAAACCCAACGAGGCATTTACGACAAAGCAATCAAAGGATTCAGAAACATTTCAGGGGGCCACCCCATTAATCTACCCGCAACGAAGTTGGCCGGCTCCAAGACGGACCCAAGGTTTGTGTGGACGGCGGTAAACGACTGGGAACCCGAAAATGTGACTGGGCTTGTCGATACAGCGAAAACGTGTCACGATCCAAAACAGTACAGGTGCTCCTCGCACAATCTTAAATAAAGCAGTAACATGGCATAAGTACAGAATAGTAATAAAGCCCCAAACTAATTGTGGCCCCAAGAAATAAGAACGAATCAAGCTCTGGCTCAGAGGGCTCCATAAGGCCTCCCGGATGTGGATAGTGCGAATAGTCAAGGAACAGGAATCAAGTACTCGGGGTCCTACGGGACACAAGTGAGCATGAAAAACCAAATAGCAGATATTACTCACCGGTGCCTCTTTCCTTAGTTATCCCATTACTACTCAGGTTATGTTGTTTAGGTACCTCATTATCCATCAGACACTCACATACCCTACTCATGCTTTTCTACGACACGCATGGCTCAAACAACTCCTGTGGTAATGGCTCATGGGACCGGAACAAGCTTGGTGTGGTTTAAAAGTAAAGGCCATGCAGTACTTGGGATTCAATTTAATGCAATCGCGACTCAATGATGCAAGAATAAGATAGAGGCAATAGGTACTATATGTATGCAAGCATGTGGTAGTGCTTGCCTGGCAGCTCAGTTGAAGCGAGAGATGGATCTGGGTAGTACTCCTGTGATTCCTGGTAATTCTCCTGCTGGGCGTCTATTCGAAGAAGAACCAAACAAACAAGGGCCAACATAAATAAAGTGCGCAAGCATATGGATTGAAATGCAACAAGCAACCAAGCATGCCATGATGAATGATGCACAATTACATGGCATTAAAGTAGCATGGCAAAGGTGAGGTGTGGATACAAGAAATAAATCATTTTATTATTCATTTGACCAAGTTTTATTGTCATAAACAGTTCAGATTTTAAATGACAACATGATGCATTCTTCAATTTAGAACAAGGACTGCATAAATAGAACGGGCTCGTCGCGCTGATCGATTTAGACATATTATTTGCCTAATTTGGGGTTATAAAACAAAAGTTATTAAATAATTAAGGAAAAGGGCATTTTCTTGTAATTTTAATTATCTCGAGATATAAAGTGTCCAAAATATATTTTGAAGGGCATATTTGAATTCCTCACATTTTTCTGATTCCAAAACATATATTATATGCATTGTTTGGATTTGTATTTTTAAAATTATTTGAATCTGAAAAGAATTTGAATTTAAATTAATTTGAAAAAGATTTGATTTAAACAGACAACAGGAAATACTTTTTACACCGCAGGTAGTTCTAGCCACAGCCACTGACGGGTGGGCCTGGCGCTGACTGAGCCTCGCGCGCGGGAAAATTCTTTTGTCACCGCGGGCTCGCCTAGCCACTGTGACTGCGGGGTGGGCCAACTGGCGCAGGCCCACGTGACAGCGGCGAGGGAGACAGGGGCTGACAGGTGGGGCTGGGGCTGGAGCGCGGGTTGCGGCCGGGAAAAGCCGAGGGGTTTTCAGCAAAAGTGTCAGCGCGGCTGACTGGTGGGGTCGTTAGGAGCGCGGGTCGCAGGAATCAAAAAGGTGGGGGGCTTTTTGCAAATCGATCACGCGCGGGCTACTGTTTTTCTTCCTCTCTGTTCTGACGGCAAGTGCGTGCGCGGCGCGGAGCGGGGATTCGATCCCGGGCCGCGGGAGTGCGCGCTGAGGGGGCTGACAGGTGCGGCGGGCTAGGGGAGCTGACAGGGAGGTGGGCGAGGGCTAGATAGGCTTGCTGCGGCACGGGAAAGCTGCAGACGCCGGCGAGCTCTGGCGCGCGGAGGTTGTTCGACGAAACACACGGTGGGGCTAGAGCGGTACGGTGAGGCGGAGCATGTCAGGGGGAAGGGAAGGCTCATCGCGGTTTGCCTGGTGTGGTTGGATTGGACGGGGGCGCGGCGGATCGTCGATGACGCAGACGCTCCGGCGGGCTAGGGTTTCGGAGGACGGCGAGGATCTGGCGGTGCTGGGGAGCTCCTCGTCCATGTTGGCGCGTACAGGGGGCAGCAGGGGGGTCCTCTTGGTCGCCCAGGACAACTCCACGTCGCGCACGCCGGCTGGAACGACGAGGGCGAAGTGGTGCTGGCGGCGAACGGCGGCAGGTGGTAGCCGTTGGGGAGGAAGAAGGAGGAGAGGAGGGGCGACTCGGCCAGATCTGGGGAAGGCCAGAGAGGCGTGGGAGGAAGGAAAAGTGGAAGAGAGGGAGGAGGACAGCTGGGGCACGGCAGAGATAAGGTGGCCTTGTGCCACCTTTTCCTTCTCCTCCTCGAGCACGTGCTCGGCCGGCTAGGGCTGGACATGGGGCTGCAGGGGAGGCTGCCAGTGGGGCCGAGGACGAGAGAGACCAGGGTGGGGCTACCCTGGCGGTAGAAGAAGAGAGAGAGGAGAGAGGTGAGCTAGGCTAGGGTTAGATGGGCACGTTTAGGGTTAGGGTTTGTCTAGGCTAGGGTGGCTGGGTGTGGGCCAGGGAGTGGGTGGCCAGGTGGTGCCCATGGTAGAGAGAGAGGGGTGTGAGAGAGAGAGAGAAAGGGGAGTTAGGGTTTTAGGAGAAATTAGAGAGAGAGAGAAAAAAATAGCTATATTAGGTGGTTTTAGATATTTAGAATTTAATTTGGTTTATGAAGCCAACCCAAGAAGAAAAATGAAACTTGATCTTGCATGAGCTAGTGTGGAAGTGAAACAAGAAAGAAGGAGGAAGAAAAGAATTAGGTGGAAAAAGGCCACATATGACATGCATGTTGATTGAAAAATAAGAGGAAAAAGAGATGGTGAGATTGTGAGGATGGTGTAATGGTGGTAGATGGTTTTCCTTAGGTAGAATCCAACAAATCCAAAGAAAAACCAATGGAGGAGAAAGGTGGTGAAGAATTGTGCATGGCCCATGCAAAATAATAATGCCATTACTTATTTTGTGACAACAATATTAATATGATGGCATTAATCTTATGCATTTCCAAGAAGTGGAACAAAGCCAAGCAAAGGAATTTAATGGACTAGATCCACCCTATTGCCCATGAGCTAGAGAAAATCCAAAATAAAGACAACAAGCTCATGGTCTAGTAGGATGGTGGAATTATAAAGTGGTGGAAAGAAATGTGGTGGAATAGGAATAAAAGATATGCCCCCAACTCAACTTGGGCATTGAACAATATATTAATAACCAAATACAATATCAAGAGGCAGATACAATTAATAATGCATGTGAGAGAAGAGCCAAAAGAAAAAGGGTTTTATATGATGCTCAAATGCAAGGTGACATGATGACATGAGCATGATATAATTATGATGCAATAATAATATATATAAAGTAGCCAAATCTTACTAGGACAAGTAGCATTCCAATTGTTAGACAATTGGGGTGCTACAACTCTCCCCCACTAAACAGGAATCTCGCCCCGAGATTCTAGGAAGAAGAAGACTCAAAGAGGGTAGGATACTTGGCACGGAGCTCATCTTCACGTTCCCAGGTGGCTTCATCAACGGAATGGTGCGACCACTGCACCTTGCAGAACTTGATGGACTTGTTGCGAGTCCTTCTTTCTACGACTTCAAGAATTTTTGTGGGGTGTTCTTGATAAGACAGATCTTCTTGGAGATTAATGAGTTCATGGTCCACGGTCCTGCCGGGATCCTTGAAGCACTTCTTGAGTTGAGAGATGTGAAAAACATCATGGACTTTGAGTTGTTCAGGGAGCTCAAGAGCATAAGCAACTTCTCCTCTTCTTCCACGAATTTTGAAAGGACCGATGTATCTAGGAGCCAGCTTTCCTTTGATACCAAAGCGGTGCGTACCTCTCATGGGAGTGACACAAAGATAAACGAGATCACCAGGGACATACTCCATGTCCGTGTGCTTTCTGTCATAATTACTCTTCTGGCGACTTTGAGCAATCTTCAGATTTTCAAGAATGATGTGAACTTTCTCCTCCGCTTGAGTTACAATGTCGGGGCCAAACAATATTCTTTCACCTGCGCCCGACCAACCAATCGGAGTTCTGCATTTGCGACCATAGAGAGCCTCAAATGGTGCCATCTTTAGACTTTTCTGGAAACTGTTGTTGTAAGAGAATTCAGCATAAGGAAGACATTCTTCCCACTTCATGCCAAAAGAGATAACGCAAGCACAGAGCATATCTTCTAGAATCTGATTGATCCTTTCAACTTGTCCTTGCGACTGAGGGTGGTAAGCTGTGCTGAAGTTTAGTTTTGTTCCCAAAGCATTTTGGAAACTTCCCCAGAACTTGGAAGTGAAGATGCTTCCACGGTCTGAACTGATTTCAAGAGGAACTCCATACAGAGAGACAATTCTGTTGATATAGAGTTCAGCCAACTGAATTGCAGAAATTGTTTCCTTGACTGGAAAGAAGTGAGCTACTTTGGAAAGCCTATCAATGACAACAAAGATTGCATTGTTGCCCTTCTGCGACCTTGGAAAACCAGTGATGAAGTCCATCTCTACTTTCTCCCATTTCCATTCTGGAGGCTTCAATGGCTGTAGAAGACCGGAAGGTTTCTGATGAACAGCTTTAACTCTGCGACACACATCACACTCTGAGACATACTTGGCACAATATCGTTTCAAACCAGGCCACCAATATTGTGTTTTCAAGTCCATGTACATCTTAGTGCTGCCAGGGTGGATAGAAAGAACAGAATCATGTGCCTCCTTGAGAACTTGCTCTCTTAAACCCGGGTAGTGGGGAACAAACATCCGGTGTTCAAAGAAAAGAGTGCCTTGGTCATCTACGTGAAAAGACTCATACTTCGGAAGTTGAATGTTGGAGATGATCTTTTTAGTGTAAGGATCCCCAAGCTGAATGGAACGGACCTTTTCTTCCAAGAGAGGTGTTGCTAGAAGATTCAGAAGATAACCTTGATCCACAATTTCAAGGTTGAGCTTGCGGAATTCCTCGCACAAGAGAGGCTGTTGTTCTTCCATCATGAGATTGTTGACATAAGCTTTTCGGCTGAGAGCATCTGCCATGACATTAGCTTTGCCCGGAGTGTAGTTGATGGTCAAATCGAAATCATTGATTGTTTCAATCCACCTCCTCTGACGAAGGTTGAGATCAGGCTGTGTGAAGATATACTTCAGACTCTTGTGATCAGAAAAGATCTCACAACGGTTGCCAAGCAAGTAATGCCTCCATACTTTCAAAGCAAAGACAACTGCTACGAGTTCGAGGTCATGTGTAGGATAGTTGATCTCATGCTTCTTCAACTGACGAGATGCATAAGCAACAACTTGCTTTTCTTGCATAAGAACCGCACCCAATCCTTGCAATGAAGCATCACAGAAAATCTGGAAAGGCTTTGATGTATCTGGAGGAACCAAGACTGGTGTGGAAGTGAGCTTCTCTTTGAGTGTTTCAAAGCTTGCTTGACATGCAGGAGTCTAAAGGTATTTCTTGCCTTTCTTGAGGAGATCGGTAAGAGGCTTCGCAATCTTTGAGAAATTTTGAACGAATCGCCGACAGTAACTGGCCAAGCCAAGAAAACTCTGGACTTCTTTGACATTTATGGGTGGAAGCCAGTCCATAATTGTCTTAATAGTTTCTGGGTTGACGGCAATGCCCTTGGCAGAGATGACGTGACCAAGGTAGGTGACTTGAGGCAGCCAAAACTCACACTTGGAGAACTTTGCATACAGGCGGTTCTCACGAAGCTTGTTTAGGACACAACGAAGGTGTTCTTCATGTTCTTCCTTCGACTTAGAATAGACTAGAATGTCATCCAGATAGACCACAACGAACTTATCAAGATACTCCATGAAAATCGAGTTCATAAGCCTCGAGAAGGTGGCAGGTGCATTGGTGAGACCGAAAGACATGACCGTGTACTCATACAGGCCATAGCGGGTGGTGAAAGCTGTTTTGGGAACATCTTCCTTGCGGATCTTGATTTGATGGTAACCACTTCTCAAATCAAGCTTAGAGAATACCACGGCTCCAGCTAGCTGATCAAAGAGATCATTAATCCGCGGAAGGGGATATTTATTCTTGATTGTTTTAGCATTGAGTGCCCGATAGTCAACACAAAGTCTATCAGTCTTGTCTCGCTTCTTCACAAAGATGGTTGGAATACCCCACGAAGAAGTACTGTGCTGAATGGAACCCAACTTCTCTTGTTCATCCAACTGACGCTTAAGTTCAGCCAACTCAGCAGGACCCATTTTATAAGGTCGCTTGGAGATAGGAGCGGTACCAGGTTCAAGTTCAATGACAAACTCAACCTCACGACCCAAGCTGAATATGTGGCTGCTGCTAGTGCATGTACTCAATTATTATGGATGAGGGAAACTTTAAAGGAATACGGTGTCAACTATGACAAAGTGCCTCTTTTCTGTGATAATGAAAGTGCAATCAAAATTGCGTACAATCCGGTGCAGCACACAAGGACGAAGCATATTGAGATTCAGAATCATTTTATTCGGGACCATGTAGCTCAAGGCGATATTGATCTATCTTTTGTGAGTACGAAGAACCAACTTGCTGATATTTTTATGATGCCACTTGATGAAGCAAGGTTTTGTTACTTGAGGAATGAGCTAAATATCGTTGATTCAAGGATTTTGTCTTGATTACCCATGCACTCACCCTTATATCTCATCCTTATTTGGTCTAGGTGTGGGCATGGATATAGGGGGAGTGTGGTCCTAATTAATTGGGCCAACCCTCCCCCATAATGCTGAAAGAAAGTCAAATCATTTCTCATAATATCATTTTGTGATATGTGAGCTTATTGATGAGTATTGGTCATGAACCAAGATATATCTTCATGGTGTCATACCATGCACTCCAATAAGGTGGCCTCGGCCACCGCCCGCTTCCCTGAGAAGAGTTGGTTTTATGTGGATCTTATTGGTTGTTTTTGTTCATCTCATGTTCTTATGGAAATCACACTCAATTTTGGCCGTTAGTTCATTTGATTCTTGCAATCTTGAGTGTGTAGTACCATCTCAGTTTGGTTCTCTAATCCCAAGCTTTTCTCTAGCCCTAAACAATCTCTTCTAGCACATAAGTCCTTTGGTCATCTTGTGGGGGTTTTGTTTGGGGACCCGCGGGCCTGAACCTGTGTGTAACAGGAATTCAGATTTCTGGCCAGATAATCCGGCCCAAGTGTAGGCCAGATAATCCGGCCCTGGCGGCTGCAGTCTATTAAGGCCTGGCATCGGGGGAAAGGGCTCACAACAAGCAATTCTTCCCCGACCCCCTCCCTCTCCCCAGCCGCCGCCTGCCGCCCCCACCCTCCCCGGAGCCTTCTCGGCCATTGGATTCTCCGTGCCTCCCCGAGATCTTCTTCTCCAAGCCTTCGGGTACCTTCTCCTCCGTGTTCTTCCTCCAATAAGTGAGGGTAACTCCCTCTCTCCCCATCTTTTGAGTTTATGTGTCACTTGTTGGTGGAACATGGACTAGAAGGTTGTTATTTCATGTAGAGATCGTGTAACACCCCAAATCTTTAATCAGGGTTATCAAGTTCCTAATCACCCAATTTAGGGTTAACAAACAAAAATTATTAAGAAAAAGCATATGAATGCATGTGTGTGTCCATTAGTGTAGAATTGAGTGTATATGCCATGCTTGATTGTTCTAAATGATATGAAATGGTTTAAAGGTGAATGCCACATCATCTAGACCATTTACAAACAAAATCCAAAGAGAAAGAAATCAAATAAGAATAAATAATGCAAATGGTCATTTTGACAAAACTAAACCACTAGGCCACTTTAGGTGTTCCTAGGAGAAGATTTCCAATAGAAACAATTCTACTTCTTTTCACCCCTTGCTAGACCAAGTAGAAATGTATCAATGCCCACTTTAAAAACTTACAAAAACATCTAGCAGATCCATTAAAAGGATATTTGAAAATTGAATCCAATTCATATGTTAAGATCACACTTGTTCAAAAACCCACCAAATCAGTTCACCTTGACAATCCCAAGCAAACCTAGTCTCTCAAGCTTAAGTCAAGTTCACTCAAAAAGTTTGAATCAAAAATTCAAAAATAAATTTCATGCGGCCATTTCATCAAACACTTGTCGTGCATAGAAAAGCTCTAGCCTAACTTCACTGTTTGGTACAGTGATCATCGACCCATTTGTCCCCTAGTTACTCCCCTGTTCCCTCTAAGACTAACCCAGCCCCAGACCAGCTCCCCCTTCACCGCTGGCACAGTGGAGCGCCGCCCGAAAGTGGTCATCTTCGGCCGACCACGGCTAGCTCACACAAGACCGCTCAGCGCCCAACCAACATGTCCGCTAGCATCGCCGCACCCTATCGCCACCCTCTGTCCAGGCCATAGCGCCAACCGAGCCCTAGACCACACTAGCACCGCCGCACACTGCCTCTCTGCGCAGTGTCCAGAGCACGCCTGTGCGCCGTGCCTGACCAGCCCTGCCAGCTCGCGCCTTGACCTCCCCTCGCGTGCGCAGCCTCGCCATGATCACGCCACCCTAGTAGACACCCCCGTTTGCCAACGCGCGACCCGCAGCTATTGCACGCCGCAGCAAACACCACTGCCTCCGCCCAGAGTGCCGCACGCGCCTGACCAAACCAAGTCGCCCCACGCCTCGCCTTTAAGCCAGCAACGACCGCCAGGAGACACCACACCGTCCACCTACCCCAGCCATGCCCTTAGCTCTCTGTGCCGCCCTCGCCGGAGACGCTAGCCCGCATCGTTCTGTCCCCTCATCGAGCTATAAAAGGAGGCCACCCCAGCCTCCATTCTGCACACCACTCGACTCCCCACTCACCACTGAGCCTCCCACACCTCTTCCCAGAGCAAGGCGAGCACCACCGTGCCGGAATTGCACCGGAGTCTACCGCTGCTGGAGGAGAAGGGAGCCGTTGAGTGCGACCACCCCAAGCCTCGCTATGACCACGCCTCGCCTCGCCATCGTCTACCATGTCGTTTGCCCCCGTTGCCGAGCCTAGCTGGAGCCCAGGTGAGCCCCGCGAGACCCCCACCGCCACGTTAGGGTTGAGTCCTCGGCGGAGTTGTTCGTCATCGACAACGACCCTTAGCCATTGGATTAGATTTAGATCGTAGGACTCTGGTTGAAAGATACCGTTTCGTTTACTTAGCCTTGCTGACCAGTGGACCCCCGCGCGTTGCGCTGCGCTGTGCAGTTGGGCCAGCCCATTTAGCTTTCCCGCGCTGGCCTGAAAATTCAAATAAGGATTTTCCCTTTTAGTTTAAATCCTATTATGTCCACTTATTCAAGAATCAATTCAGAGAGTTTTACTTAACCAAATTGCATGATTCAAATTTTTCTAGAAAGGTATTTAAAATATCTATCCAAGCCTGTTGGATTTAAATCATTTGGAGTTAGATATAATCTATAGCAAATATAACAAGGCAGAGACTTTTGTAAGTTCAAACATTTTTCAAAAATCAACCATAATAGCTTTTGAGTTGATTCCAACTCTCAAAAATCACATTTGATAATACCTATCTGAATAGGTAATAATATTTAGGTTTGTATGCAGTGACATTGTACTAGTACCAAAAGAATGCTATTAGGGCATTTATAGTCACTTTAAATCATTTAAATGATAATCTTAAACTTTATAAAATGTGACCAACCCTTTAAATCACATTCCCATGTATTAGAATATGTGGTGATGACTTGTGTCCACATGATCCCATATTTTAATTGGAGAATATTAAATTTTAATTAATTTCAATGAGTAGAAATTACTTTTCTTGAAACTAGTTCTTTCATGCATCTGATGATTGTGAGGATGCTAGATCCTCAAGTGTGTGCCTTAGTGTGCTACATAGCAATAGATAAGTATTGTTTGGTGATTGTGTACCCCATATTCATTTATAGACGATAGTACCGACCAAGTCTACGAGGAGGAGGAGTTCTACTCCGAAGAAGATAAAGAAAACTTCAATCACTACAACAATCAAGGCAAGCTATTATTGGCAAGCTAGAATTATACAAGATGACCTAAGAAAGATGCATTAGGCATGCTTGGTTATACATTTTTATTTATACCCATCCCAATTTTTACTTGCAAGCTTTACCCCTTTTACTATACCAAAGTTCTTTACTTTTAGGTAATGCTTTGTGAGGTTTTGGAAAGATAATATAGACAGCATAAAGAGTATAAAACTAGGCCTATACTAGATGTCATTCTATGGCATGAGATTGAGATTAGCATCCCTCATTAGTGAACACCTTAACATAGTGGCTAGTGCTAAGTATAAAACTTGATCACTTTACATGGGGATACCTGGTGAAAATGATTATGAAAACCTTGGAATGATGAGCCATCCTATTGAGATATTTTGACATGTGTTGAGAAACACAAATGGATTTGATGATGAAAATGTTGAGGCATGAGCCTTAGCCCTTTATAAAAACTGATGGTTGGGTTTGGATGCGATACCATTCCAATTTTACCATACAACCACAACACCTGAATTGGGTAAGGCTTAGCCAGAAGTTTATATGCATTAGTATGGGTTCCCTCGTGGGAGAGGTTTGAGCTGAGGCTACCTCTTGATGATGTCCACCTATGAAGTGCCTAGGATGGCGGATGGCCATGGCTGGGAGGCCAAGCTCATAGGAGAGGTGCCTATACTAGGGTGTGTAAAGGAAAGGTTATGATTGATTATCCGCTTACTAAGTATGATGATTCAGGGTTATCCCTAATGGATGTATCGAATTTTGTGGTGAAAGTGTACCACCTCTGCAGAGTGTCAAACTATTCGAATAGCCACATCTGTGGTCATGGACAGTTGGAGTGGCCATACTATTCCGTCATCAGATGTTTTCAAAATGACTTGTGAAGTGAACTATGATGTTGACTTGGCCACAATAGGGTTGTGAATATGAAAACTAGGTTCCCAACTTAAGTTACTTAGAACATTTAAGTTAACTTTCTTTGCTTCTAAACTCAGTTTAGATAAATCTGCCTTTTTGCAAATAAACTTAGAGCTTAGCATTCCTACTAGAACTACCTGACTTATTAGTGATAGTTTGCGAGTACTTAAAGAGTACTCATGGCTTTGTCCCTGGCTATTCCCATGGCCAGACTATGAGGAGGACTATACGGAAGATGGACAGCAGGACGGCTACGAGAACTAGGATCATCTCCCATAGTCAGCATTGTCTGTGACACTGAAGATGGAGCCCACTACTACGCTTATTATTCCACTGCTTGTTTGTACTAAGACTGGATAATGAGATCCCTTATTTATGTAAGACCTTATTATGGTTTGTAATGGATGATGTACTGTGATATCTAATCTGTTATGTCTCGCAAAAATGGTAATCCTGGGATTGCGATGTATGGCATAACAGGCATCTAGGATTAAAAATCCGGGTGTTGACAAGTTGGTATCAGAGCCATCCTGACCATAGGAGACCCTAGTTAGAATGGACGTCCGAACAAAAACTTAGTTTCAAAGCAAAAGAAGTGAGTATTTATGAAAACCTATTCCCACTCTTATCCTTGATTCTTTCACAAAAATTCATGTTCCTAAAAAATTCTTACATTACTACATAAAATTTGACACACTTGATCACCTCACTAACTTACTCATCCTAAATTCTTATAGATGGAAGTTCAGTATTGCAAGTTCTACCAGTTGGGCAATGAAGGCTAGCTGATCTTTCAGAGGGATCTGGATGCACTATTTGAGTATCTTGAGCGTCCACATCTGGAATTCTTCGGAGCTCAACTCAAGGATTTTCCAGGAGGAGATCTACAATGGCTGATAGTTGCAGATCTTTGAGGCAAGATGGAAGCACCCCTTTCTGAGAATATTCAATTCACCGTGAGAGAACAACTGGCTAGATGGATTAGCCAGGGCTATGCATGAAGCTCTTGCCCGTCTATGTGGGCAAAACATCAACTTGATCCAGGGAACTCGCTTTGCTCATTACGCCAGGCGTGATTCTATGGGAATGCCATTGGAGATGCCAAGTCACCCGGAGATGAAGCGCCAAGTGGAGAATCTTGACTTCCTACTGTATGATAGGTAGAAGGAATTGGACAATGCTCGAGCCTATGCCAACCACAACCTTGCCATTTCCATCAAGAAGGACCAGACTTTCGTCATGCTCGTCAAGGATCGCCAATCACTTCGTCGTCAACGCGATAAGAAGGATCGCACCATCGCTCGTCTTTGCAAGAAGGTGGCCGACCTCGAGAAGACCATCCAGGAGCAAGAAGCCCAGCTTGCAGCAAAAGAAGAAGAGGAAGAAGGTGAAGACATCCAGGGAGATATTCACTCGTACCTCATTGATGACAATGACTACCTGGAGGATGATGCCATGGATTTCTACACTGATGATGATGATTCCGACTTCATTGATGATGAGTAGATGCACTTGATCACTATCGTAGGAATGAGTTGTATCGGTCCCAATGTATCTTAGTTCACATAATGGTTCTTAAAACCATCTGTTTTCCTTGTGTGTTGCGGTGTGTGTTGTATTGTGTGCTTGAATGAATGAAGGAATGAAATGAAGTGAGTTGCAAAACCTGAGTTCAAACTCAAAGTTTTAGCTTTGGAAACAAAACCATGAACCTTAGAACTTTCCCTCTTACCCCATTATCTATCTCAATCTTCAGAAGACTCGTGGAAACCAAGGAGGAAGCAGCTCATCGTAGGACCCGATGCTGCAGATTCTGCAGATGCTAGTTTCCGAACGTGAAGCTAGTAGGGTAGAGCGGCAAGCCAACCTAGCCACCCTGCAACAGATAGCTCAAATGGCCCACAATAATCAAGGCCAATGAAATCAAGATCATCATGGATCCAAGCTTAAGAATTTTCAGAATACCAATCCCCCTATCTTCAACAAATCTAAGGATCCTTTAGATGGTGATGATTGGCTGCAGACAATCGAGAATAACCTAGAAGTCGCAGGAGTGGACGCCAACGAGAAGGTACTGTTTGCCACCCACTATCTGGCAGGAGATGCAAGAGCCTGGTGGAATAGCACCCATACGATGAACCATGGTCAGATCATGACTTGGGAAACTTTCAAGATCAAGTTCAGCCGCACCCATGTGCCGCAGGGTTTAGTCACCAGAATGAGAGATGAGTTCATAGAACTGAAGCAAGGAAGAATGATGGTATTTGAATACCATGATAAATTTCTATCTCTCGCTAGGTATGCACCCGATGAGATCAACACTGAAGCCAAGAAGAAGGAAAGGTTCTTGAACGGACTGCATGATGAGATGTAGACTGTGTTAGTCAACATCCGTTTTGAAGATCTTGAAGAGCTTGTAGATTCCACCATTCAGATGGAAGGAAAGATCAACCAAGCCAATGACAATCGCAAGCGCAGAATGATGGGTCCCACAATACCCAGAAGTATCGCCCCAACCCAACTGCAGGATATGCTCCAAGGAACAATAGACCATCGATGTCTCGTCCAAGCTACCCCAATCGTAGAGGAGGAAACCTGAAGTCCGGAGGAAACCACAACAACAACCCCAGCAACTCCAACAACTTCAATCGTGCATCATCCAAGTCCAACAACAACAACAACAACAATACTGCCCCAAGAATTGGAAGCAATGCCGTGCCTGTTGTAGCCAAAGACAAGTCCCAGATTACTTGCTTTGAGTGTGGAGTCAAGGGTCACTACTCCAACGAGTGTCCCAAGAAGCTTGTAGCCACCACCAATGTGAATGCCCCAGCTCAGCAGCAACGCCGTGTTTAGCCTGGAAGGAGGTTTTCCCTAGGGAATTCGCTCAACCGCAACGGCCATTTGTTCCACATGAATGCTGAATAAGCTCAGGAAGCGCCAGATGTCGTGCTGGGTATGTTTTCTATTAACTCAGTACTTGCAAGAGTGTTGTTTGATTCTAGAGCATCGCACTCGTTTGTTACAGAAGAATTTGCATGCACTAGTAAGATTCAACCAACAAAATTTAAGCATGTAATGATAGTTCAAATACCTGGTTCAACCACCAAAGCTAGAAAAATTTGCAAGGCTGTACCTATCAGAATCCATGGGATAGATTTTATGCCAATCTCATAGTACTTGGAACCAAAGGTTTGGAAGTAGTACTAATGGATTGGATGTCGAAACATAAAGGATTGATCAACTATGCCAAGAAAGCCATAACCATGACCAGTAGCTCTGGAGTTTCAGTAGAGCATGTATCTGAGACCTTGCCCCGTCAATTCAAATGCAACAAGAGTCTAGCCCTACCAACCATTGACCAAGTCAGAGTAGTCTATGAATACCCCGACATATTCCCAGATGAATTGCCCGGTATGCCCCTAGATCGGGATATCGAGTTCATTATTGAACTAATTCCTGGAACTAGACACATAACCCAAAGACCTTATAGTATGAACCCATATGAATTAGTGGAGCTAAAGAAGCAACTTGGTGCTATGCTGGAGAAAGTTCTAGTTCAACTAAGCGCATCGCCATGGAGATTGCCCGTTCTGTTTGTGGACAAGAAAGATGGAGGTAACCATTTGTGCATAGATTACCGGAAGTTGAATGATGTCACCATCAAGAACAAGTACCCACTGCCCAAGATAGAGGATCTGTTTGATCATTTGACTGGTGCCAGAGTGTTCTCTAAGATTGATCTTAGAACTGGTTATCACCAACTCAAGATTCATGCAACGGATATTCCAAAGACTGCCTTTACCACCAGATCTGGATTATATGAGTAAACGTCATGTCTTTTGGATTAACCAATGCCCTCGCTTATTTCATGAATCTCATGAATAAGATTTTTATGAACTTTCTGGATAAGTTTGTCGTTGTTTTTATCGACGATATTCTTATCTATTCCAAGTCAGAAGAAGACCATGAGAAACACCTGAGAACCATCCTTGAAATCCTGAGAGAGCATCAGTTGTATGCCAAGTTCAACAAATGTGAGTTTTGGCTGAAAGAAGTAGGATTCCTCGGACATATTGTGTCGGCAGGAGGAGTCATTGTTGATCCCGCAAAGATCAAAGATGTTGAAGAATGGAAAGCCCCAACCACTCAAACCCAAGTCCGTGCATTTATCGGATTAGCGGGATATTACCACAAGTTCGTAGAAGGATTTTTGAGCATCGCAAGACCGATGACCCAATTGTTGAAGAAAGACAAGAAGTTTGAATGGATAGACAAATGTGAAGCAAGTTTCCAAGAGGTCAAGAAGAGATTGATTTCAGCCCCAATATTGATTATGCCAGATATCAAGAAGCCTTTTGATGTGTATTGTGATGCATCCAAGATTGGTCTCGGATGTGTGTTGATGCAAGAAGGCAAAGTCATAGCATATCTGTCTAGACAACTGAAGCAGCATGAGCAGAACTACCCTACCCATGATCTTGAACTAGCAGCTGTAGTTTTAGCTTTGAAGACATGCTGTCATTACCTTATGGGTAACCGCTATGAGATTTATTCGGATCACAAGAGCCTGAAGTATATCTTCACCCAGAAGGAGTTGAATATGAGGCAAAGGAGATGGATAGAGTTAATCAAGGATTATGACCTTAACATTCACTATCACCCTGGCAAAGCCAATGTGGTAGCGGATGCTGTTAGCAGATTGTCGTGTAGATTAAACAACATGATTAAAGAAGTCCAGCCATGTTTGCATGAGGAATTGGAGAAGTTTAGAACTGAGCTAGTTAGCAAAGGATTTTTAGCTAGCATTGAACTTCAACCCACGTTGATCAGTCAAATCAAGGAAGCCCAGAAGGGAAATGCAAGTAGCGACGGAATCAAACATCGTATTGGTACAGGAAAGGTACCTAGATTCACCGAAGATGATGAAGGAGTTTTGTGGTACAAAGGACGTATCTGTGTGCCAGCAGATTCAGAGCTGAAGCAAGTTATCATGCAAGAAGATCATGATACTCTTTATTCTATCCACCCCGGAGGAACGAAGTTGTATCAGGATTTGAAGGAACAATTTTGGTGGCACGAGATGAAGAGAGAAATCAGAAGCTACATAGCTAAGTGTGATATCTGCTAGAGAGTCAAAGCGGAACATCAGAGACCCGCAGGACTGTTGCAACACTTGCAGATTCAGGAATGGAAATGGGATTCTGTCGGAATGGACTTTATCACCGGTTTGCCTACTTCTAGTAGGGGAAATGACTCAATTTGGGTCATAGTTGATAGATTGTCCAAGGTAGTCCATGTTGGGGATATACTTTCCGGGTATCCTTACAGATCCTCACTGACCAGGGTGGCCCACTTCAGGTTAGAGCTTTGCTTCACGGGCGGCCCAGTTAGGGAGAGAAGACGGAGTCCAATCCGACCACGGGAAGTCCCAGAAGACTTACCGACTTAGGCCCATAATGTTACTTGTAGTTCAAGATGTACTCTGTAACCAACTCTTAGTCGTAGCCAGATTGATCTCTCCTGTAAACCCTAGGCCGGATATCTATATAATCCGTCCTAGGGAGAGCCTTTAGGGCACACCTCAATAGTCTACAATCTCAACTCGCACAGGCAAAACCCTTGTAACCCATATTCTGGCTCTGCCGTATTACTGGATTGCTAGCAGGAGTAGGGTCCGTCAAAAGCCGGCGGATTCGAACCTGGGTAAACTTGTGTGCTCACCGTCCCGGAACATCGTACGTCTCACACCCCTCTCTCTCTCTCGCACGCCTCGAGGACCCCCTCATGGCGTACTTATCCTCAAACCGACGATAGTTGGCGCCCACCATGGGGCAAGTGAGCTTCGGATCTGTGTTCCGAGCGGGATCTGCAAGAATCGGAATCGGCGAGACCATCGTCGTCGGTCGCATCCTCTACGCCAACGACGTCCCTCTCATCGTTCTCGATGAGACTTGGATTCCGGCTAGGGAGGCCGTGACTGCCTATACTATCATGTCTTTTGGCGAGATCGATGTTTACATCGGTTTCGCTGAACCTGCCCAACCCACCCCAGCGGAAATGATAGAGGCAGAAGAATCTTCTGGGTCCCCTTTGTCCGCGGAGGCGGCAGAGTTCCGGATATCAGAAAACCCTAATCCAACCCAACCCGCACCAGTTGCGGAGATGGTGGAGAAATCCGAGCCTGAAGAAGACCTTACGGTCCAAGTCGAACCTGGAGTGGATCTCCCTGGAGAAGCCGGATCCCAAATCGACCCACCCGTGGAAGTCAAAATCCAGGAGGAGCACATCAGCGACACTGATTCCGACTCTGACGATGTCGGGACAGACAGGCCTTTCCTCAGGTACACACTAAGATGTATGATACTACAAGGCGCTAGCGCAGAAGCAATCCTCAAAACCATTAAAAGTTTCGATATGGCTGATCGCGAAAGCCGCAGGTACCTCAGGAAGCACGCATCACACTTCGTCGGATATGTTGGATCTGGATCCGGCTCTGCCGATGCTAGAGAAAACACCGACTCGGTGCTGGAGGCAATTGGAACAAATGCCGACGTTCCCGCATCCTCGGATGAGTCCATGACATCGGCAGATTTCCAAAAGTTCTCTGCGGAATATGATGAGGAGTACAACTCCAAAGCTGTAGAAGATGGAGAAGCCATGGACGAAGGATCCGGGGAACACTCTCCCAAAGCGCAGGATGATATGGAAGTCGGAGACAATCCCGAACTCCAGATGTCCGAAAGTACCGATTAGAGCTTGACTCCGGGAAACAGACCCAAAGCCGTCTTTGCTACTAGCGCTGCCAAGAAGGCAAAGAAGAAGAACAAAAAGAACAAGACCCCGACAAAAGACCCTCTGACAGAGGAGGTGATTGCCGAGGAATACGAGGAAGACTTGGATGGAGCACTTATCCCAGACGAGCCGAAAAAAGAATCATTGGTGGATGGACACGTGATCACTGAAGGTGCGCGTAAACTCATCGATGCCGCATTAACCACACCTATCCCTATAGCTGCAGAACTTACTGCAGATGAGCTGAACGAAAGGGCCCAAACCCTAGAAGCGCGTCGTCAACAACTCCTTGATGAAGCCAAAAACATCGAGGTGGAGAAGAAGCGCATGTCAAACAAGGAGTATATGTCCCGTCTACATCAGAAGACACGGAAGCGCACATAGATGACAACCAATTCCCACGTGTCCATGCCGTCCTTTTTGGAGATGAGATGGGAAAGCCACGGAAGGACATCAATGGAGATTGGGTTTACCCAACACCGGTGCAAAATACCGTGGCAGCTCGCGAAATTCTATCGGCTAATCCAGGACCAGAGGAGATACGTTTGGGTATCAAGCTACTCAATAAGGGACTGGAACAGCAAAAGGTCGCCCTGTCGGGAAGTCAAAAGTTGGTCTCGGATTCCGACCAATGTCGCACAGATCCGGCATGGGCTGACGTAAGATCTCACTATGAACGGGGGCAGCATCGTCACCCCGAACGCAGGGAAGACAATTATTCAAGAACCGGATCGTCAGGACAGCACCACAGAACTACACATAACTGGAGCAACATCGCTCCAGCAGCCGAGAAAGACGCGATCGCTGCACTGATTCCGAGGAATCCTCCCCGAAAAGGAGAAGATAAAGAGAAACGTCGGGAGGAAGATCGTCAAAAAATGCCACCTCCTAGACATGAAAACCATCCGGCTGAGCCTCACCATGGTGGGAACGACAGAAACCACGCTGTCACAAACCGGCAGGGGCCCCGTCATAGTCAAGAACCTCCCCGGAACTGGAATAATGACCCTCCGAACGGAGGCCGGCGATCAGCCGGAAACAACCCAGCTGCACCACCCTCTCCACAGCACAGTTATCACAACGGCCCCCAAGGAGGTCAAGGAGGACGACATGGCGGAGGAGGTGGTGGCAGAAGACGAAGTCCGGATCCAAGGCACCGCAGCCACAGCCGATATTCGGGACGATCCCTATCCCCGAACGACGCAAGGCACAAGATCAACTCCAACATAGAGGCTCGGCGCTACGAAAACGATGACGTGTACGTGGGCCCAAAGTGCTTCGGACCACGCATCAGAGCTACAAAATTCCCAGAAGGATTTGCTATCTCAAGACATATTCAAGCCTACGACGGCATTGCTCGGCCAGACACCTGGTTACAGGACTTCTTCCAAGCTTGCTGCATCGCTAAAGGCGGAAACAGCCTGGTCGCAACCCGATATCTCCCACTTATGTTGCGGAAGACGGCACAATCATGGCTCAATGACTTCCGGCGAACACCATCCACAACTGGTATGACTTACAAAGTGCGTTCTTTCGGAATTTCGAAGGCACATATCGGAGGCCCTGTACGGTTGGAGACCTACAACGTTGCACCCAGAAAGCCGGAGAAACTTGCCGAGATATCTCGGACGATGGATTGACACCAAGAATTCCTGCGAGGGAGTAAATGATCAAACTGCGATTGAAGCTTTCATTGCAGGACTCCCAATTGGTTTACTGCGCCATCGCTTGAAGTGTGACAAGGTTACTGATCTGGGAGAGATGATAGAAACAGCGAGCAAGTATGCAGATTCTGACGACGACGCAGAGGGATTACTCAACGTCCTAGTCATACCTTAGTCAACAAAGACAAAGCAACAGGCTTAGAAGCGCAAAAACACCTCGGAAGAAAAACCCAACGCGGAGACGGCAGTAGTCACTACTGTTTCCGGGTCTGGAGGACGAGGAGGACGCGGCGGGGGCCGCGGGCGTGGCCGTGGGACATCAAGGGTCCAAGGTAGAGGAGAGCAACAACCAGGCAAAACCTACACTTGGGCCGACATCGCCAATAACCCATGTGTGCATCACTTGGACGCCAATGGGGGCTCGTCCCACACCAACGCTGAATGTCGTTTTAACGATGACATCAAGAGAGATGATACCGCGGGCTACAAAGCTAAGCGGAAGAAGGGAAATAAAAATCCCGAAAAAGACAAAGTGACCAAGGAAGATTCCGACATGGAGGAAGCCGACGCTTCAAATCCCAAGTCGGAAGGGAAGAAAAATTTTCCTACCAAGAAGGACACTTACGTCACCTTCCTCGGATCTCAACCAACAAAGGTCAAGAAAGCAGTTCTCCACGAGCTCAACGCAACAGTTCCGGTTGTCCCTCAGTATCTGGACTGGTTAGAAGTGGCAATAACGTTTGACCGCGCTGATCATCCACCTAAGCTACACAGGCGAGGAAAATACGCCTTAATCATCAATCCACTTATTGACGGTTATGGTTTCTCCAAGACCCTCATGGACGGTGGTAGCAGCATCAATATTCTCTATGTAGAAACGCTACGCCGGATGAAGATCTCGGAAACACAGCTTAACCATAGCTCTGTGATTTTTCACGAAGTTGTCCCAGGAAGACAAGCTAACTCCCTGGGAGAGATCACTTTGGATGTTACTTTTGGAACACCAAAAAATTATCGAACGGAGGCACTTTCCTTCGAAGTGGTCCCGTTCAAGAGCTCATACAACACTATATTCGGACGTTTGGCTTACTGGGCTTTTATGGCTCGTCCGTGTTACATTTACAATATGATGAAAATTCTAGGTCCCAACGGCGTGATCACCATCAGGGGAGACCCAAAGAAAGCGCGAGAGTGCGAGGATGGAAATGCCGCCTTTGCCAAAGTCGTGCTGCATGCCCAGGAGTACCAGGAGATCAAGAAGAGCATAGATCCGTCCGAGATGCCCGCAACGAAGAAGGAGGTGACAAAGCCAAATCCGGAATTCAAGGCATAAGAAGAGACGAAGACGACTCCATTGAAGGATGATGACCCCTCCAAGGTGACCCATATAGGCGCATGCCTAAGTTGCGCATAGGAAAGCGCGCTCGTCAAGTTCCTCTGAGCAAATCAAGATATCTTCACACGGCAGCCATCTGACATGACCGGAGTACCTAGGGAACTTGCCGAGCACTCTCTAAATGTAAACCCGAACGCTAAACCCGTCAAACAGTCCTTATGACAGTTTGGTGATGAAAAGCGTAAGGCAACAGCTAAGGAACTAGCGCGGCTCGAGTTAGCCGGATTCATAGAAGAGGTCATTCATACTGATTGGTCGGCCAACCCTGTAATGGTCCCTAAAAAGGACACCACTGATTTAAGGATGTGTGTTGATTATACTGCCTTGAACAAGGCTTGTCCAAAAGATCCGTTCGCTCTGCCTAGAATTGATCAAGTTATCGATTCTACGGCAGGCTCGAAACTCCTCTGTTTTCTCGATGCATATTCCGGTTATCACCAAATCCGGATGAAGGAATCTGACAAAATCAAGACTTCATTCATAACCCCTTTCGGAACCTTCTGTTATGTTACGATGCCCTTTGGGCTGAAGAACGCAGGAGCTACGTACCATCGCACGATGCAGCGTTGCCTCCATGATCAACTCGGATGCAATGTACATGCATACGTGGATGATAGCGCGGTCATGTCCAAAAAGAAGGAAACATTGATTTCCGACTTAGAGGAGACGTTTGCCAATTTACGAAAATACAACATCATGCTTAACCCGAAGAAATGCTTCTTTGGAATACCAGCCAGGAAATTGTTAGGTTTTATCGTGTCTCAATGAGGCATAGAGGTGAACCGTGACAAGATCAAGGCTATTCTCAATATTTTCAGGCCAACTCACCTGAAGGACGTACAAAGATTAATTGGTTGCATTACTGCGGTCAGTCGATTTGTAAGCCGGCTTGGTGAAAGAGCCGCACCATTATACAAACTCCTGAAGAAGACCAAGGATTTTGTCTGGACTGACAAAGCTGAAGCTGCACTACAAGACCTGAAGAAAGTACTCTCATCTGCTCCTATCCTGGCAGCGCCAGAACCTCAGGAACCGATGTTGCTTTACATTGCTGTGACAAACAGGGTTGTCAGTATAGTTATGGTGGTGGAGAGACCAGAAGAAAATCAGGAGCACCTGGTGTAGCGTCCGACATACTTTGTCAGCGAGGTCCTGACAGAATCAAAACAGCGATATCCGCACTATCAAAAGTTGGCTTACGGTGTTTTTCTAGCATCTCGTAAGTTATGACACTATTTTCAGGAGCATACAATTACCGTGGTGAGCAAAGCTCCCATGAGAGATATAATCAACAATAGCGATGCCACAGGATGCGTCGCTAAATGGGGTATAGAGCTTGCAGCTTTCGACATTGAGTACAAACCCCGGACATCAATCAAATCCCAGGTCCTTGCCGACTTTGTCATTGATTGGATAGAGACCAAGGAGAACATGGTCCTCCCTGAGTCGGAATATTGGACCCTCTTTTTCGACGGGTCCAAGGCTCGAGGGGGCTCGGGGGCTAGCGTGGTGCTCAAATCACCCCAAGGAGATAAACTTTTATAAGTGTTGCAGATCCACTTCACAGCGACAAATAACATTGCTGAGTATGAAGCGCTGCTGCATGGAATCCGGATTGCTAAGGATATTGGCATCCGACGTTTGATGTGTTATGGAGATTCAGATCTTGTTGCTCAGCAAGTCTCGGATATTTGTAATGCAAATAAGCACATGGCAGCATATAAGGCTGTCGTGGATGATCTATCTAAATCGTTCGAGGGGTTTGAAGTTCAACACATCCCTCGAGCGGAAAACGAGGAAGCAGATGCACTATCTCGAATAGGCTCTACGTGGAAAGAGGTTCCGGATGGCGCATTTTTAGAGCACCTCAAAGTTCCCTCGATAAAGGGAGTAGATGAGGAATATCTGACCAAATCCGACTCACCTTTAATAGTAGTTCTGGCTGTAATTCCCAGCTGGACTCAACCCTACCTTGATTACTTGGTAGATGGAAAATTACCCGAAGACGAGGTGCTGAGCCGGCAGATTATCCGAAGAGCAAAATCCTATACTATTGTTAAAGGTGAGCTCCATAAACGGAGTGTTTCTGGGGGCTTTCAGCGCTGTGTATCTCCGGAAGAAGGAGTGGAAATCTTAAGAGAAATCCACGAAGGCGAGTGTGGTCATCACGCTGTAGCCAAATCTTTAGTGGCAAAAGCTTTTCGACATGGTTTTTTCTGGCTTACAGCTCAGGCAGATGCCGAACGATTAGTCAAGACATGTAAAGGCTGCCAAAAGTACGCCAAGCAAGCTCATGTTCCGGCTGATCAGCTGCGAACAATACCTATAACATGGCCTTTGGCGGTCTGGGGGCTTGATATGGTAGGACCTTTTAAACGAGCTCCAAGTGGATTTACTCACCTCTTAGTGATGGTGGATAAATTCACGAAATGGATCGAGGCTAAACCTGTCAATAGTTGTGATGGAGCAACAGCCAAAAGATTTGTCGAGGATGTTATAATCCGGTATGGTTATCCGCATAGCATTATCATGGACAACGGGAGTAACTTTTCCATGGGAGAGTTGGCTGAATGCTGCGACGAGCAAAATATCCGGCTTGACATTGCGTCAGTCGCACATCCACAGGCTAACGGACAAGTCGAAAGAGCAAATGGTTTAATTCTACAAGGCTTGAAACCAAGACTCGAAGCACCACTGAGACGTACTGCGGGGGCTTGGGCAGAGGAACTACCCTCTGTAATTTGGAGTTTGCGAACAACCCCGAACAGGTCAACTAGATATACACCTTTCTTCTTGGTCTATGGCGCAGAAGTGGTTCTTCCTAGTGATTTGATTCATACTTCTCCTAGAGTGGCCACGTATATCGAAGAGGATGCCGAGATTTCTCGACAAAATGATCTCGACTTAGTCGAAGAAGTTCGCGTCGTTGCTGAAATGAGATCTACAGCCTATTAACAGAAGTTACGCAAGTATCATAGCCAGAGAGTCCGAACTAGATCTTTCAATAAAGGTGATTTGGTTCTCCAGCTTGTGCAACAAATAAAGCACAAATTTCCCCAATATGGGAAGGGCCCTTTTTAGTTAGTCGAGTATTGCACAATGGGTCGTACTACTTAACTGACATGAGGCCAGTCAAAGAAAGACCTGCTACTAAGAAGAGAAAGAGAGCTGGAGGCAGTACAAATCCGGATGAATTAGACAGACCGTGGAATATTGCTCAGCTACGTCCCTTTTATTCTTAGTTTTATCTTTCTTTGTAATCATACATATGTACATGTTCTGTGAGAAATAAAAGTTTTGGTTACCTCAAAGTTTTCCTGAGAAGTTTTTACCATCTTATTTCCTAATGATCATGTCATAGTCGAAAATCCCAGAATGCTTGAAAGTACTTTATGCTCATGTTCGTTCTGGTTTAGATTTCTGATTCTAAAACTGCTACCTTTGGGTATAACTCTAAAAAACTCTAGTCTTTACTTGGGTTATTTGTCTGATTGCTAGATGCGGGTATCTTCCGAGTGTGAATTGTTGGTACTGGAAGCCAGCTTTGTTTCCGAGTTTAAACTGGTTTAGCAATTGAGCTCCGTTGCTCAACAAAGTTTCCGGCTAAAGGTTTAGCCGGCTCACAAAAGGGATGAGGCGGAAAGCCAGATAAACGATAAGTAGAGGCGGAAAATTCTAAGTGCTTATGAAAACATTTCAGGCACGCAAATAGTCCAAGACAAAAGTGCTGAATAGATAAAAAACTTAGCACTAGCAAAAGTCATAGTACTTAATATTTACAAAACACATCATGTCTTTCTAGAATAATGCATAGTTTTCTGATCTATGATACAGGAGGAGATGAAGGAACTGTCGGATCGCTGGTTACTCCGCCTTGATATCGTGCCGAGATGTTCGGATCCGAGGTGGTCCGTTCATCATCGGAAACTTCTTCGGCGTCTTCTGGAGGAGGTGGCGGAGTATCCACGCGGGTGAAGAAGGGTACCTCGTAGCTGGTCAGGTCAGCTACGTGGCACCCATATCCGGCGCAGGAGTGCATGATAGCTTGAAGGTCTTGCTCCTGGCCGTCTTCGTCTACTTTACAGTACCCTCTGGTCACTTGCCATATCTCCATGTTCCCATGGTGGGTCATGACCATGGTGAGAGCGTTCAACGCAGAAGTCCACGCATAGGACATGTTCCAGTCCCGAACGAGCTGCGGCATCTCCTTGGCCTTCTCCCGCACCTGGAAGTCCGACATGCTTGGCATGTCCGGAATCCTGAGAGACTCACCAATGTCCTCAACGGACTGGCGGTTGTCATGAAGAAGATCACTGACTTGGGTAAGCCGGTGAGTGCGGGGTTCGGACGAGGAGGAATCCGTCAAGTTCAGAGGACCTATACACAAAACAAGGATATGAAAAAACTGACATTGATGAAAGTCGAAGAAATGATAAGTCAGATAGATGGAACATACCAAGAATGACGTCATCAATCTTGGCTTTCTCCTCCCGGAGACTCTGGAGTTCAGCCCGGAGCGCCTGGGAGATATCCTTTTCTCTGCCAACCTCATTCTTGAGGTCCGAGATAACCTTATCTTGAGCGGCAATCTTGAGATCGCGCTCTTCAGTGGCCATGGAGGAGGACTCGAGGACTTGAGCTATGCTTCTTTCATGATCCGCCTTGAGCTTATCCAGCTCTTGGCGAAGTCCCTTATTCTCCACCACTAAGGTTTTGAGGTTTTCGGCCTCTTCAATCATAGCGATGGATTATTTCACCAACGTTGTAAGTCAAAAAGAACAAAAGTTTAGAAAAATTCGACATTGAAAAACGCAAAAGACAAGGTTTGAATCTCGAAATGTTTACCTTCGGCTTCATCCTTGGCTACCTTGAGCTCAACATTTTTAAGCCGGAGAGCTTTGATCTCTCTCCGCTTATCACAGACATTTTTTAACAATTCCTGGTTATAGGAACATACTTTCTGTAAGTCAGAATACCCAAAGTCAGAAAGCTACTTAAGACTCGGGCTAATATTTTTTGCTAAATATCAGCACGAGCCTTGGGGGCTACACTAGTTCGTTCTTTGGTATCCTAATGAAAGCATAAACCCGGATTTCTATATCCTACTTCATGCTTGGGGCCTAGAGGATATGATATAACATAAGGTAAAAAACAAGAGTTGGAATTCCGACTTACATATTGCTCGCGGGTGAGTTTGTCTAACCCCGCGTTCACTTTAGCTGCCACCTTCTTGGCGAGGCTAAGAGGAATTACTGGAGCTGTTGGAAGCTCGCCAGTCCTGATCCTCTCGTCGCGAAGGCGGACTTGGGCGAGAAGGTCAGAGAACTTGACGTCCTCTGCTTCTTGCGCTTCCTCTTCGGGGGATAGATGGCTTTTGTCCAGGAGTTGCCTAGCCAGCCGCTGGATCTCCTCTGCGGATTTCTGGGATAAGACAAACTTGGCAAGTCCGGGGTTGCTGAGGAGGTTGTCGGCGAAGACTTCAGCCGAGGGATCATTACCCGAAGAGGGTTCACCCTTATCTTGAGCTGACGCACCCACGGTGACGTCAGTGTGCGATCCAAGGATCACAGGCGCCGTTGGAGGAGCCGGATCTTCTGCAACAACTGGAGACAGAATAATCGCCGGTGTTACAGAAGGTTGAGGGGCAGGAGTTGGAGGAGACGTGGCAAGGGAAGCTATGGTAAGCTTCGTCTGTCGTAGGGGCTTCGCAGGAATCGCCTTCCCCTTACCCTTGATGAGAGGATTTGCTCTGAGAATGTAGTAAATTTGGAAACATTACATCTTAGAAAGAAATTCGAGAAAGGTACAAAGGCGGAAATTGTGAATGAAAGTTACCTCTTCACAACGGGCACTTCCTTTGTGCCAACAACCACTGTCGGAGCTTTGCGCTTCTTGAGCGCAAGGTCCGGCAATGGGACTACTTCAGCCTCCTGAGAAAACTGAGGAGGATATCCTTCGAGTGGGGCAAGCTCCGACTCGAGGAGATCAGCAAGCTGAAAACAAGAAAACATATCAGCATTGCAGTATATAACTTAAAGATTGAAACACGTAAAAGGTGTGTTGATGGAAGCTTACCGCTACCACGGGGTTTTCCGCCGTGTGCATGTCCAGAGAAATCTCCGGAATTTTCCTCTCGATCCGCTCCTTGATCAGCCACTTGATCTGGCTTATGTAACCTTGGATGGTGTAGGCTTTGGGGCTGATGCGGAGAGAGTCTTTTTTGGAAGACATGATGGAGTGCATCAGTCTATCCCTGTGGTACTGAAGTGACTAGATCCGACATGAGACCCAGCACTGGACTAAGTCGGATCCCTTCCGACACTTATGCTTGATAAGATATTCGATCCGCCTCTTAGCGAGGATCAGATCGTCGGTGAGAACCGGAGCAGCCTCATCCCAGGAAGGCTGGGCTGTGGCGGCTCCGTCGACAAAAGCCAGCAAAGCAGTAGCTTTGCCGAGAGCCGGAATATCCCTATGATAGAAAAAAAGTGGCTGGCCATTGTTTGACCGAGTCATTGGCAGAAATTTTGGGATATACCCGGTCTCGTCTAACAGAAAAACTAATAGTACCAGTGATATAAGGAACACCGGCAGTAATGGAATTTCTCCGGACATGGAAATAGTACCGGAAGAGAAGCAAACTCGGCCTAATGCCGAGAAAGCCCTCGCAAAGCGCGGCATATGCGCTCATCTCTAGAAGAGAATTGGGAGGAAGATTATGGAGTCGAACTCCATAGTGGTCAATCACCTCGGAGAAGAACTCCGAGGGAGGAAAGGACAAACATCGGTCCAGATGGGTGCCGAAGTGGACGCGTTCGCCCTCGCGCGGATTGTGGATGGTTTCACCGGAACCGCTCCGCCAGTTACCGGCGGCGAGAAGCCCCTCCTTCTCCATGTTTTTGAGGCCGTCGTCGTCGAGGGCGCAGGGGATCCAGATTCCCCAGAAGCTCTCTTTCTCCGCAGCTGCTTCCGCCGCCGCCGTCGCCGCCAGAGAAGAAGAAGAGGATGAAGCCATTTTTCTCTCCGGTGGAAAAGGTGACCTTAAAGTGGCGGCGCTAGGAGCTCTGTGGGAGGAGGACGAAAAGGCTCTGGGCGTGCTGGAGGATTGGGAAGAAAGAAACGGCGAAGGACTGGTGGAGAGGAGAAGAAGGAATCTAACCCCTTATATCCACCTACCTGCGCCAAGATTCGTGCAAACGCTACAGTGTAATTTCCACGCGTCGTGGAAGGAACTGGGAAGGGCCCGCGCGATGATTGCATCGCCTCGATCTCCACGCACGCATTGAAACGGCGCCTCGGTTCTACGAACCGTGGACCCACCAACGGTCGTGCTGATGGAACGTCTGTCAGATGACATGACTTGACCATGCTTGTGTCAGGTTGTGTTAGAGACCAAGTTCCGGCTTAGTTTAAAACCAAGCTGGAAAATCCGAATAACTAATTGAAAGGTCCGACTTACTTTTAGGACCCGGATCGTATTTTTTGTTATAAAGTTTCAGGAACCCTTCAAGATTCTGCAAGCCGATGATCAAGCCAGACGATGATAAAATACGACTTTGGATCTTGGAGACCTCCGGGGGCTACTGTTGGGGATATACTTTCCGGGTATCCTTACAGATCCTTACTAACTAGGGTGGCCCACTTCGGGTTAGAGCTTTGCTTCACGGGCGGCCCAGTTAGGGAGAGAAGACGGAGTCCAATCCGACTACGGGAAGGCCGAGAAGACTTACCGACTTAGGCCCATAATGTTACTTGTAGTTCAAGATATACTCTGTAACCAACTCTTAGTCGTAGCCGGATTGATCTCTCCTGTAAACCCTAGGCCGGATATCTATATAAGCCGTCCTAGGGAGAGCCTTTAGGGCACACCTCAATAGTCTATAATCTCAACTCGCACAGGCGAAACCCTTGTAACCCATATTCCGGCTCTGCCGTATTACTGGATTGCTAGCAGGAGTAGGGTCCGTCCAAAGCCGGCGGATTCGAACCTGGGTAAACTTGTGTGCTCACCGTCCCAGAACACCGTACGTCTCACACCCCTCTCTCCCGCACGCCTCGAGGACCCCCTCATGGCGTACTTGTCCTCAAACCGACGACAGTCCATTTTATTCCTGTCAAGACTACCTACCAGAGTTTGACGCTAGCATAGTTGTACATTGCTAGAATCGTTAGTTTGCATGGAAACCCAAGACCATAGTTTCAGATCGAAGAACCCAATTTACCTCAATATTTTGGCAGAAAGTCCAAGAGGGATTAGGGACCAAGTTGAATTTTAGCACAGCTTATCACCCACAGACCGATGGACAGACTGAAAGAGTCAACCAGATCTTAGAAGATATGTTGAGAGCTTGTGTGTTAGAGTATGGATCAAAATGGGAAGATTGACTGCCTTTCACAGAATTCTCATACAACAACAGTTATCAAGCCAGTTTGCAAATGGCCCCATTTGAGTTCTTATATGGAAGAAAGTGCCATACCCCTTTGAATTAGTCGCAAGTAGGACATAGTCAGATTTTCGGACCCGACATCCTACGAGAAGCTGAAGAGAAGGTTCACAAAGTTCATGAGCACCTCAAGACCGCCCAATCCAGACAGAAGAGTCATGCTGAAAAGAAACGTAGAGACCTGACTTTCAATGTCGGAGATTTTGTGTACCTCAAAGTTTCGCTGTTGAAAGGAATGCAGCGTTTTCAGCTGAAAGGAAAGTTATCCCCCATATATATTGGACCCTTCAAGATTCTGAATCACCGAGGAGAAGTATCTTATCAACTGGAACTGCTAGAGGATATGTCCGCCATCGATAATGTGTTTCATATCTCGTTACTTCACAAATGCTTAGAAGTGCCGGAGAAGACCGAAGTTTTCAAGAACATCGATCACCGAGCCATTGATATCAACAAGGATCTGGCGTATCGTGAAGTGCCCATCCATATCTTGGAAGAATACTTCAGAACCACCAGGACCCGGAGTATCAAATTTCTCAAGATCCAATGGAGCAACCATACCGAAGAAGAAGCTACTTGGGAGCGAGAAGATTACATTAGGACTGAGTTTCTAGATCTCTTTAGTTCCTAGTTTTTCTTAAATCTCAGGACAAGATTTTGTTTAAGGAGGGAAGGTTTGTAACACCCCAAATCTTTAATCAAAGTTATCAAGTTCCTAATCACCCAATTTAGTGTTAACAAAAAACTTTTATTAAGAAAAAGCATATGAATGCATGTGTGTGTGTGCATTAGTGTAGAATTGAGTGTATATGCCATGCTTGATTGTTCTAAATGATATGAAATTGTTTAAAGGTGAATGCAACATCATCTAGACCATTTACAAACAAAATCCAAAGAGAAAGAAATCAAATAAGAATAAATAATGCAAATGGTCATTTTGACAAAACTAAACCACTAGGCCACTTTAGGTGTTCCTAGGAGAAGATTTCCAACAGAAACAATTCTACTTATTTTCACCCCTTGCTAGACCAAGTAGAAATGTATCAAGGTCCACTTTAAAAACTTACAAAAACATCTAGCAGATCCATTCAAAGGACATTTGAAAATTGAATCCAATTCATATGTTAAGATCACACTTCTTCAAAAACCCACCAAATCAGTTCACCTTGACAATCCCAAGCAAACCTAGTCTCTCAAGCTTAAGTCAAGTTCACTCAAAAAGTTTGAATCAAAAATTCAAAAATAAATTTCATGCGGCCATTTCATCAAACACTTAGCATGCACAGAAAAAGCTCTAGCCTAACTTCACTGTTTGGTACAGTGATCATCGACCCATTTGTCCCCTAGTTACTCCCATGTTCCCTCTAATCCACCCAGCCCCAGACCAGCTCCCCCTTCACCGCTGGCATAGTGGAGCGCCGCTCGAAAGTGGTCATCGCCGGCCGACCACGGCCAGCTCACACCAGACCGCCCTGCACCCAACCAGCATGTCCGCTAACATCACCGCACCCTACCGCCACCCCCTGTCAAGGCCATAGCCCCAGCCGAGCCCTGGACCACACTAGCACCGCCGTATTCCGCCTCTCTGTGCAGTGTCCAGAGCGCGCCTATGCGCCGTGCCCGACCAGCCCCGCCAGCTCGCGCCTTGACCTCCACTCACGTGCGCAGCCTCGCCATGATCACGCCACTCCGGTAGACACCCCCGTTCGCCGCCACGTGACCCGCAGCTGCCGCACGCCGCCACAAACACCAATGCCTCCGCCTAGAGCGCCGCACGCGCCCGACCAAACCAAGACGCCCCACGCCTCGCCTTTAAGCCAGCAACGACCGCCAGGAGACACCACACCATCCACCTACCCCAGCCATGCCCTTAGCTCTCTGTGCCGCCCTCACCGTAGACGCCAGCCCGCACCGTTCTATCCTCTCGTTGAGCTATAAAAGGAGGCCACCCCAGCCTCCATTCTGCATACTACTCGACTCTCCACTCACCACTGAGCCTCCCACACCTCTTCTCGGAGCAAGGCGAGCACCACCGTGCCGGAATTGCACCGGAGTCCGCCACTGCTGGAGGAGAAGGGCGCCGTCGATTGTGACCACCCCAAGCCTTGTCGTGACCATGCCTCGCCTCACCGTTGTTTATCACGTCGTTTGCCCCCGTCGCCGAGCCTAGCTAGAGCCCAAGTGAGCACCGCGAGACCCCCACCACCGTGTTAGGGTTGAGTCCTCGCCGGAGCCATTCGTCGTCGACGATGACCCTCAGCCGTTGGATTAAATTTAGATCGTAGGGCTCTGGTTGAAAGATATCGTTTCGTTTAGTTAGCCTCGCTGACCAGTGGACCCCCTCTGTCAGCCGCGTGCTGTGTTGCACTGTGCAGTTGGGCCAGCCCGTTTAGCTTTGCCGAGCTGGCCCGAAAATTCAAATAAGGATTTTCCTTTTTAGTTTAAATCCTATTCTGTCCACTTATTCAAGAATCAATTCAGAGAGTTTCGCTTAACCAAATTGCATGATTCAAATTTTGCTAGAAAGGTATTTAAAATATCTATCCAAGCCCGTTGAATTTAAATCATTTGGAGTTAGATATAATCTATAGAAAAAATAACAAGGCAGAAACTTTTGTAACTTCAAACAATTTTCAAAAATCAACAATAATGGCTTTTGAGTTGATTCCAACTCTCAAAAATAACATTTGATAATACCTATCTGAATAGGTAATAATATTTATGTTTGTATGCAGTGACATTGGACTAGTACCAAAAGAATGCTATTAGGGCATTTCTAGTCACTTTAAATCATTTAAATGATAATCTTAAACTTTATAAAATGTGACCAACCCTTTAAATCACATTCCCATGTATTATAATATGTGGTGATGACATGTGTCCACATGATCCCATATTTTAATTGGAGAATATTAAATTTTAATTAATTTCAATGAGTAGAAATTACTTTTCTCAAATAAAATAATTGAAACTAGTTCTTCCATGCATGTGATGATTGTGAGGATGCTAGATCCTCAAGTGTTTGCCTTAGTGTGCTATATAGCAATAGATAAGTATTGTTTGGTGATTGTGTACCCTGTATTCATTTATAGACGATAGTACCGACCAAGTCTACGAGGAGGAGGAGTTCTACCCCGAAGAAGACGAAGAAAACTTCAATCACTACACCAATCAAGGCAAGCTATTATTGGCAAGCTATAATTATACAAGATGGCCTAAGAAAGATGCATTAGGCATGCTTGGTTATACATTTTGATTTATACCCATCCCAAGTTTTACTTGCAACCTTTTACCCCTTTTACTTTACCAAACTTCTTTACTTTTATTTAATGCTTTATGACGTTTTGGAAAGATAGTATAGATAGCATAAAGAGTATAAAACTAGGCCTATACTAGATGTCATTCTATGGCATGAGATTGAGATTAGCATCCCTCATTAGTGAACACTCTTAACTTAGTGGCTAGTGCTAAGTATAAAACTTGATCACTTTAGATGGGAATACCTGGTGAAAATGATTATGAAAACCTTGGAATGATGAGTCATTCTATTGAGATGTTTTGACATGTGTTGACAAACACAAATGGATTTGATGATGAAAATGTTGAGGCATGAGCCTTAGCCATTTATAAAAACTGATGGTTTGGTTCGGATGCGATACCATTCCAATTTTACCATACAACCACAACACCTGAATTGGGTAAGTCTAAGCCAGAAGTTTATATGCATTAGTATGAGTTCCGTCGCGGGAGAGGTTTGAGCTGAGGCTACCTCTTGATGATGTCCACCTATGCAGTGCCCAGGATGGCAGATGACCATGGCTGGGAGGCCAAGCTCATAGGAGAGGTGCCTATACTAGGGTGTGTAAAGGAAAGATTATGATTGATTATCCGCATACTAAGTATGATGATTCAGGGTTATCCTTGACGGATGGATCGAATTTTGTGGTGAAAGTGTACCACCTCTGCAGATTGTCAAACTATTGGAATATCCGCGTCCGTGGTCATGGACAGTTGGAGTGGCCATACTGTTCCATCGTCAAATGTTTTCAAAATGACTTGTGAAGTGAACTATGATGTTGACTTGACCACAACTGGGTTGTGAATATGAAAACTAGGTTCCCAACTTAAGTGACTTAGAACATTTAAGTTAACTTTCTTTGCTTCTCAACTCAGTTTAGATAAATCTGGCTTTTTGCAAATAAACTTAGAGCTTATCATTCCGACTAGAACTACCCGACTTATTAGTGATAGTTTACGAGTACTTAAAGAGTACTCATGGCTTTGTCCCTGGCTATTCCCGTGGCCAGACTATGAGGAGGACTATCCGGAAGATGGACAATAGGACGGCTACGACAACTAGGATCATCTCCCATCGTCAGCATTGTAATGGATGATGTACTGTGATATCCAATCTGTTATGTCTCACAAAAATGGTAATTCTGGGATTGCGATGTATGGCATAACAGGCATCTGGGATTAAAAATCTGGGTGTTGAAAGATTGTAGTCTTGCAGTTCCTAGGTCCGATCTACATTTTTGCATCCAATCTAGGCGAATCTAAAAATTTCTGCTAGGGTCGGATTATCCGTCCCTGGCCAGGCCAGATAATCTGGCCTGACAGAGTCAAAACAGCTGCAGATTCTTATGGATTTTGTGCATTATGTATGTTTGGACTATGGACTGTTTTCCTACTATTTCTACGTTCTCTCTCGGGCTTGTGTGTGTGCTTATCCCCATGCTACCCATCTTATTCGTTTCACAGGTGGTTCCGGTGCTCCCAGGACCTACAAGCACCGTTCTCGTGGCCTCTATATTCGAGACGACGGTGAGGGTGTTATTGTGGACGAGGTTGAACTGAGGAGAAGGAAGAAAGAGGTTGACCGCATGGCTAAACAGGCAAAGAGGGATAGGACCAGGAAGGGTGTGTCCAATAAAAAGGGCAAGGAGCCAAAGATTAACTATAAGAAGATGGATGCTGTTACTTACTATTCTATTCGTCATCGTGATATGTTTGTTGAATCAGCGCAAGATACTGAGCTTGGTGACTCCCTATTTTGGTGTGTTGACCAAAAGTCTATCTATGAAGATGTTTATGCTCAGCAGAAGATTCGTCCCATGCATCCCTTGATTATTGTTGATGCCATGGAGAAACATCAACTTGTTGATGCTATGTATGTGACTGAGAGGATGGGGCTGCAGCATCTCATGGCTCTTTAATGTTCCTATGACTCTGAGATAGTGAAGCAATTCTACTCCACTTTGGTCATTTGTGGTGATGAGCACCGCACCATGAAGTGGATGACTCGCGACATGCCTATGCAAGCTAATTTTCGTGTTTTTGCTGGGGTGCTTGGATATTCCTTCCACAATAGGGATCGTGCTAGTGGCCATCGTATCATCACCTAGCTCAAGCCCAATAACGATGTTGCCCTCTCTCCTTGCACAGTTGACAATGGTATTGTGGGTTCCTTTGCTGGTCTTTCTCCTTTGTATGCTAGCTTGGTGGGCCTCTTCCGTGACTCTATCACCCCAAGTGGAGGGAACAATGACAGTATTCATGGTCACCTGGTTCAGCTTCTAGCCTTTTCTCACAAGGTGGCATCTAATGAAGATGAGTCTGTTAATTACAAGCTGGATGTGATGGACTTTAGCTATCATGAGTTGACTGATGAAATGTTCAATAGGCTCTCCATCCCGTATGCTCCTTACATTATGATGCTGATCAAGCACCTGCTTCCCACTGGAGAGTTTCACATTGATGTTGAGCATAAGGCTAAGAAGATATACAACAAGATTAGGAAGACCTCACATCCTACTTCTGCTTATGAGGGATTCATGAGGGATGCTCGTGCCAGTGCTCGTAGGCCAGCAGTGCCTCCTATTGCTCGTGAGATCAAGCAACTGAATTGGTTCCAACGGAACATTCTTTGCATGGGGGTGGACACTTGCAAGGGGTAGTATGAGGCGTTCAAGCAGCGCCACGAGATGGCCCATACTTAGCAGCTCATTCTTCACCATGTGTCTGGGGCATCAGGCGATCCCCCACTCCTTCTGCTCCCACACCATATGCTCGGTGGAATTCTTCTTCTAGGCTCAATTATGGAGAGCTTGAGCGTCACCTATTTCCTTCCGCGGCCACTGCTAATGACGAGGAGGAAGACACCGAGGAGCTTGAGGATGAGGACGAGGACGAGGACGGGGACGACGATGAGGACTACGAGTGATCCCTTGGGGCGCTAGCATCGCTCTTCTTCCTTTTTGGTGTTTTGATGCCAAAGAGGGAGAAGTTGTTCTATTATGTCTTCGTGGATTTGCATGGGTTAGGTGCAAGCATTTGCACTTTATCTTTTCCGTCTCTCTCTCGCTTGTGGCCATTTAGCGTTGAACTCTTATTCATGGTTTGTGGTTTTCTTTGTATAAGACTATGTTTATGTGTGGCTCTGGATTTATTACGTGGATTATTCTTATGGATTCATCTATCATATTGACTATATTGGATATTCATCTTGAGGAAGGCATGCATAATGGTTATCACATTGGGTATTATTATACTATATTGAGGACGCCTCTCTCTCACGGTGGTATGAATATTTTGTGTATGTTCCAACGAAATAGACTTGTACCTACTTGTGTGCATTTGTATTCTAATGCAAATTTCTATTATGCACACATTAAGGGGGAGTCTTTTTCATTTAATTAATGTTGTTGTTTTTACAACTATCTTGCAAATCCTAGTATTGTCATCTAACACCAAAAAGGGGGAGATTGAAAGAACATTTCATGGTTCCCTGTGTTTTGTGTGTTAGATAACAATACCGTGGAGTTTTCTCATGTGTGCTAAGTGTGCAGGGAAGTGTTTTTGGTGTTTGGGGGGCGGATTATCCGCCCCCATCTGGGGCAAGATAATCCGGCCTGACCCTCTTGGCTAGAGTTGGCTGCACGCGAGCTTCTGTCTGGGGGCGGATTTTCCCCCGGACAATCCGAAGTGGGGCAGATTTTCTTCCCCAGCCAGATAATCCAGCCCTCCCCTTGGGCCGGATAATCCGGCCCCTAGGAGAAGTGCCAAGGCTGGCTCGGTGTGAGTCTCTGTATGGGGGCAGTTTTTTCCCCCGGACAATCCGAAGTGGGGAGGATTTTCTTCCCCTGCCGGATAATCCGGCCCTCCCCTTGGGCCGGATAATCCGGACCCCAGGTGGAGCTGCCAAGGATGGTTCAGCGCAAGCTTCTGTTCGGGGTCGGATTTTCCCCTGGATAATCCGAGTCTGGGGCAGAGTTTTCCCCAGGCTGGATAATCCGGCCCCAAATGACTCCAACGGCTCTATCAGGATAGGGGGTATAAAAGTACCTTTGACCCCTCCTGTCATTCTTCTGAATTCATTCAAAAAAGATCAGACTTGTTGCAAAAGCTCTCTCCCAAGATCTCCCACTTCAACCACCCAAAGGCCTCGATCATTGGGGAATTGAAGGAGGAGACATCATTCATTGTCATCACGAATCAAGCGCTTCAACTCCTCTCCATTCACTTGGTGAATCCCCGATCTAGTATTATTGTTAATATCTAGATCTTGTGTTTCGTTATTGACAACTATTGTTCTTGTGGCAGCTTGTTGTCATTACGGGAGCCTCCAATTCGGTTGTAGAGTTGTGCCCCACTAGTTGTGTAAAGGCGCCGGATCCCGCCTCGAAGGGTTCCAATAGTGGAAAGGTGGATTAGGCCTTTGATGGCGAGATCCATCGGAGAACAGGGTGAGGCCTATTGTGACGTGGTGGTCTTAGTACCGCCCACCCCTCCAACGTAGATGTACTTCCCTTAACAAGGAAGGAACTGCGGTAAAACAAATCTCGTGTCTCCGCGTGCTCTACTACGGTTTCGTCGTTCCTCACTCTTACTCGCCTTTACTCGCTAGTAATTAGGTTTGCATATAGGCAAATTCTACA
Organism: Avena eriantha; assembly: GCA_910589775.1. NCBI lineage: Eukaryota > Viridiplantae > Streptophyta > Magnoliopsida > Poales > Poaceae > Avena > Avena eriantha. The sequence goes on along the minus strand of OU342741.1, from coordinate 164,286,046 downwards.
TAGTCGCATATCAAGACAATTTACCTTTTGTGTCAAGCCTAAAAGTGAAAAAACATTAAAATTTGAAGTAGCACCTATTCACCCCCCTCTAGGTGACCATATGATCCATTTCCCACTACCCTTGATGATGCATTGGTGGGATGTGCCATGGTAACGCGTGGCCTCTTCCCTTTAATAACCTCAGTGATGGATAGTTTATGAATTTGAAATAGTGACTCATAATAGATGCATAAATATATTTTTGATAATAAGGACATAAATATAAAGAAGATACCAATTACATCTAGTTTCTGCAATAACATAATTATAAGAGCATATCTAGACATCAAGAATATACATATCGAAAAAATAAAGGCTCGGTCGAAGTATTCAGAGGCCCGCAACAGGAAAAACACCACTAGTGATGACAACGCCTAGAATCCGATCCCTGCCCCCCCCCAAACAACACCTCTAGGAAGGTGAAACAGTGCATAAATACCATCATCTCCTGTCCAACCATCATAGTCATATCCTGATTTTTCACCCTAGAGAGAGTCTAATCACCAAACAATTCCTTCAACAATAAAAATGATTGGAAAGCTGACATTGCCAGGTATTAATTGAAGCCCTTGTCCAAGGCATGAATTTGACCGCCTTGCCCATAGCTTGACCAAATTTTCCCTAGACTAGAGTTTGGCCGATTTAAGCATGAAGGTAAGAGAAAGTCATCCTTGAAGATGATAGGGCTCTTAGAGATGGCTAAATGGAGCTGGCTTATGCCTAAAGACCAGAATCGAGCTGACTGAAGCACAAAGAGAAAGACACAGACAAGTTTGACTCCAACACGGAGGGATTAAGTTGGCTTCACGTGGGAGTCAACATGGACATTCCCGTATCCAGCGCGAAGTCGGATGAAGACTTACCTAGTTAGAGCTATAGTTAGACTAGGATTCTACCTTATAAACGTGTAGAATTGTTGTCCAAAATTTGTACGGGAAGTTCAACCACCTCATATATATGTGAGACATGATGATCGGTTGAAATTAAGCAAACAATCATCAAAAGTTAATACATCTACTTTTTACTTTCTCAAACCCTTGTCTCTGCTTTTGTTTCTAGGGCGTGCCAGTGTATCGCGCCCGGTGTTGATGGTGCACTAGGGCGTGCCAGTGTAAGATGGAATTTCTACGGTTTAGCCTTAGGAGACAGATTTTAGGTCTAACACACTTTTTGATGACTCTAGTGGAGACATCAATCTTACTTATCTGACAGGGATCACGAAACCTGCTAAAGTTTCTCCTATAAACATCATATGACCCACCTTTGATGAGCTTTCGGAAGAACCCGCTAAAATTTTACGGGCATTTTTTACGGATTTTCTATTTCTAGTTTTTCTTTTATGTTTTTTGAAAATTGCGAGCATTTTTCAAATTCATTTTTTTCAACATTTGACCAATTTTTGAATCTGAACAACTCTCAAATTCGAAATTTTCAAATTCTAAACTTTTTTAATCTAAACAATTTTAAATTTTGAACTTTTCATATGTGAGTTTCCAAAAAAAAACATTAAAACATTTATTCTTTCCAAATTTGATCATCTTTCGGATGTAGAATGTTTTGAAATCTGGACATCTAAACATTTCTCAAATCCAGACATTTTTTTAAAATAAAATAAAAATAAAAAAGGAGAAAAACACTACTCCTAAAATTGGACCACGTTAGGGCCAGCCCATGAAGAAAGTCCCATGGGCGAGATGGTATGACTCCCGCGTTGAGCGGCCTATATGCGCTCCCGTCGGCCTGTACCTTTGCATGCGCTATGTAATCCACCCATGCTTCTTATATGGGGCCATACATGAAAGATTTAACAGGCAGAACATTCATCGAAGTATGGAGCTGCACAACACAAAGCCCAGCGGGCAGTCGGGTATCCAAAATTGTTCATATCAATGTGATTAGTAATTTTCTGAAACGATGGATGCAACGGATGAAATATCAGCTGGAACTATTTTATGGATGACGATATGCATGGTTGTTTACTTGCTAGGCCATGGGAACAACTGATGTCCTATATGATCGTCTGGTGACTAATTACTAGAAGATGTGCACTATGCCATCAGCGTAATACAGATGCTAGATCGACAGACAGAGACTCGTATGTAGCAACAGGCGCCGAGACACCCCGATTGCGCGTGTACGTGCCGCTCACCAGGGGATTGTAGGCGAGCACACACTCCTTGGCGTCGAACGCGAGGAAGGGTGGGGACGAGGTCGTGTCGCCGCGGACATACACCATGAGCAGATGGTTCCACCACAGTATCCACGCCGCGCAGGTCACCTTCCCGACAATCACCCATGCCGGAGCCTCCCAGTCCTCATCGCCACTGCAGGTCACCTTCTTGACAATCCCCCACGCTGGAGAGCGTCGGAGAGTTCGCGCAGCCACGGTCGAGGTCGCTGGAGGGGTGATGGTGAAACTAAGATCTAGAGATGGGGAGTGATAGTGAGATCTGAAGCTGGGCGATGGGGTCGCTCCTTGGTCGCTCCCGAGCGACCGGGGGACGGAAAACCTAATCCCCTGTCTCCCTCCTCCACCCTCCCTCACCCCCGGCCGCCACCAGCGTGCGCCGTCAAGCGAAGCCCGCGTGGTGCCGGCGGCGGCTGGATCTCCTCTCCCCGGCGCGCGGAGGACCATGCGGGACGGCGTCCTCCCTACCGACGGTGAACTAGGGAGGGGCTGGCGGGATCTGACGTGGTGGCGGCCGGTGGACCGCGGCAGGGACAGCCCTTGCACCTGGAGGTGGCGGCGTGCTCCGCTGGCTGGGCGGCGGGTGACGCCGGAGCGACGGGGGCGGCTCATGGGGTGGCCTCCTCTCTCAGCTGCGGGGACGGCCCGGGCGGTGCGAGTTCCCGGCGAGCTTGGCCAGAGCTCCGGTGGTAGCCATGGCGATCTGGTAGTGGTGGCGGATCTGGTCCCTCTCGGGATGCACGTATCCGTGGGTGACGACGGCATGACTGCAGCAGCGCTACGGCGGAGCTGATGGGGCCGATCAGGCCTCGATCTGGGCCTGGCCGGTGGGCCGGGCCTGATCCGGGCCTGCTCCAGCCCTAATTGGATCTGCTGCGCCGTTCGGACGGCACTCACCTCAGGTGATGGAGGGAAGTTCCCCTCCCCCATGTCGTCGTGTGCCTCATGGCCTGCATGTCCATGAGACCTAACTGTCCCCCTCTCCGGCATTGTGATGTGTCGCTGTTCGGAGCGGTGGCTAGAGCTCGAGGATGTCGGGGTGGAGGCCTCGGAAGGTGGTCTACATGGGTGGCTCTTTGGCGAGCGTCGTGACAGTGGTGGTGGCTTCTCCCCTCGGTCATGTGGATGGTGAGGAGAGGGCAGCGGGAGGCTTTGGTGTTGGCAGCGCTTCGGCTTCGGCAGCTCCCAGATCGTGTGCTGGAGGCCTATCTTGGGAACAACGGGCATGGTGGAAGACGGGGAGCAATACAAAGGTTTTTCCGGGCAAAAGCTCAGTGCTTAGGCACCATCGGCGGCGATGCCTGCGGGTACCGTTACCCTCCCGGGGGCGCCGATGCGGGTACCTCCCTCGCGACAGGCTTCGGGTGAAAACCCTTGACCATTGGTCTCGGCGGCGGCGCGATGTGTCGTTACCTTCTTGGGGCGTCGCCGTGGAGCCCTGGCTCATTCCGGGCTCGGCTCCTTGTCTTCGGTGGCAAGTTTAGGTTCTCTGCGGTTGTCTTGCTTATTTTGATCTACTTTGTAAAAGGGGTCTCCCCTTCACCTTGTATCTGTTCGGTCGATGTGGCTTTATTCTATAAAGCGGGGCGAAAGCCTATTTCGAGGAGGAAGCTGGGCGATTTCTTTCGTATAAGGTTGAGATCTAAAGTTTGGTGGGTTTGGTCATTCTGGCCCATTAAACAAGATAGGGAGACAATAATAACAGAAGGAAATAAAGTACTTATACTTAGATAATAAGTGTACAATAAAGATAAAAAATAACACACAAATTACTACTCAATTATAGAAAATATGTTCAAACTAATCCTCCTCAATAGACTCAGCAGAGGTAACAGATTCCGTGTCGTCATCCAACAGGTCCTCCACATAACCAGTTTGAACTATCTGTCTCATTCTAGTAATGACATCGAGCATCTCATAGGAGAGCTCATGGCATTCCTCCTTTTGCTCGCGGAGAAACTTGTCCACCTCTTGTTGAGCTCTGGTGTTCATTTTCTCAATCTAGAACACCTTCCATTACTCGCGCAGTGCTTTCTTATGTTTAACTCGATTCTAGAGATATCACAACATCTGCCTAAGGTGCATATGTGCTCATGAGCCCATACAATCGCACTGCAGTTAGGAACCTCCTTACCGCATCCAAGGAACATGCGGTCAGTGTCATGGATCCTTCGACAGTCATACATAACTCTGGACACATTGGAAGTCCGCACACACACACAGAAATTGTGTAGGCGTCTCAATCTCATTCCATTGTGGGTCGTCATTAATAGCATTAGGAGGTAATCCAGGCAGAATCTACGGGATGGGTGATGAAATGTGAAGAAACGATATTTCCCTCCAAATGTGAAAAAATAGATCCATCTCGATCAACAAACCCAAATATCTGTCTAAATCAAAATTCAAATATAGAAAATGCTTACGTCCATCTCCTAGTCGATCTCTGTAGCGTGATGCCTAGCTCTCGTCGGATTCACCATGCCACCGGCTGAAGCTTTCGTGCAGAGAGAGGGTGAAGATAATTGGGGATCGAAGTGGGGATACGATGAAGAGTGTGTAAGAGATACTTTATAACCGCCCGATAGACTCTTGCCTTCCACGGTGGGGCTCAGCGGTCAGTGGGACGGGGATAACCTACCAGCCCAGACGATCCCACTATGTAGCTCGCGTATAATCCATGGCACCAGCGAATGTACCTATGCCCAATCAACCACGACAATAAACAACGCCACACTTTCCTACCACCTACCGAAGCACAATTTTTAGTGCCGGTATCGGTAATACCACGGCGAAAATATTTGTGCCGCCCTTGATAGCCGTCGTGAACCCTCATCCGCTACGCGTCCAATTATTGCAGGTACTTTTTACTTGTGCCGCTCTAAAAATCCACCGAGTATGGGGTATTTTTATAGTATGAGTAGATATGGGTATATCTATTTGATGAAACACAAGTCTGAAATCTTCGAAAAGTTTAAGAAATTTTAGAGTGAAGTGGAAAATTATCGTAATAGAAAGATTAAATTTCTGCGATCTGATCATGAAGGTGAGTATCTAAGTTACAAGTTTGGCATACACATGAGAGAGCATGGAATAGTTTCATAGGTCATGCCTGTCGAAACACCACATCATAATGGTTTATCTGAGCGTCGTAATCGTACCTTATTAGATATTATTCGATCTATTACATCTCTGACTGACTTGCCACTTTTGTTCTGGGGTTATGCATTGGAAACAACTGCATTCACTTTAAATAAGGCACCATCAAAATCCATTGAAATGACAATGTATGAATTATGGTTTGGAAACAAACCTAAGCTATCATTTCTAAAAGTTTGGGGATGCGATGTTTATATGAAGAAACTTCAACCTGATAAACTCGAATCCAAAGAGGAAAAATGCGTTTTCATAGGATACCCTAAAGAAACAATTGGGTATTCCTTCTATGACAGATCCGAAGGCAAGGTTTTCGTTGCTAAGAATGGATCCTTTCTAGAGAAGGAGTTTTTCGTGAAAGGTGTGAGTAGTAGGAAGGTAGAACTCGATGAGGTTATTGAACCTTCTCTTCATGAAACAGCAAGTGGTGTAGCACGAGAAGTTGTTCCGGGGTTGAGTTCACCAGATGAAGAGGGAACTAATGATAATGATCATAAAACTTCAAAATAGCACACTATCGAACCTCGTAGGTCAAGAAGGACACGTATAGCTCCTGAACTGTACCAAAATCCTATCATGAATTTCATGGTAGATGGCAATGATGACCCTGTGACGTATGAAGAAGCGATAATGAGTCCAGATTCCAACAAATGGATACAAGCCATGCAATCCGAGATGGGATTCATGTACGAAAACTAGGTTTGGACCATAGTGGACTTACCTCACGACCAGAAGGCTGTTGAGAATAAATGTATTTTCAAGAAGAAAAGTGAAGCTGATGGTAATGTGACCATCTATAAATCTCGACTTGTCACAAAGGGGTTTTGACAAATTTAAGGAGCTAACTATGATGAGAGTTTCTTTCACGTAGCAATGCTAAAGTCGGTTAGGATTATGTTAGCAATTGTTGTATTTTCGATTATGAAATTTGGCAGATGGATATCAAAACCATGTTCCTTAATGGTAACATTGAGGAAGAATTGTATATGGTACACCAAAGGGTTTTGTCGATCGTAAGGATGCTGACAAGGCATACAAACTTCAGCGATCCATCTGTGGATTCAATCAAGCTTCCCGGAGTTGGAATCTCCGCTTTGATGAGGTGATCAAAGGGTTTGGATTTGTCCAAACTTACAGAGAAGCTTGTATTTACAAGAAAGAGAGTGGACATCTGTGGAATTTCTAATATTATATGTGGATGACATAATGTTGATTGGAAATGATATAGATCTTTTAAATGGTGTTAAAAGTTATCCGAACAACAATTTTTCGATGAAGGACCTTGGTGAAGCATCATAATACTAGGCATAAAAATCTATAGAGATAGATCAAGATGCCTAATTAGGCTATCAGAAAGTACATACCTTGAAAAGATATTGATAGTATGGACGAAAGTAATAAGGGTTCATACCAATGTTGCAAGAAAATACATTGAGTAACACTCAAAGTCCAGCTATGGCAGAAGATAGAGAAATGATGGATAAGATCCCCTATGACTCAGCCATAGGCTCTATCATGTATGAAATGTTGTGTACAAGACCGTATGTGGAACATGCTATTAGCTTTACTAGCAGGTACGAATATGATCCAGGTTTGGAACATTGGATAGTAGTCAAGAATATCCTTAAGTACTTGAGCAGGAGTAAGGACATGTTTCTCGTGCATGGAGGTGAAGAAGAGCTCGTCGCAAAGTGTTACGTCGATGCTAGCTTTGACACCGATCCGGATGACTCTATGTCACAATCTAGGTATGTGTTTCTCATGAATGGAGCAGTAGTTAGTTGGAGGAGTTCCAAACAACCCGTGGTGGTGGGATCAACAACCAAGGCAGAATATGTTCCTACTTCAGAAGCAACACAAGAAGCGATTTTGATGAAGGAGTTCATAGCTGAACTAGGTGTGGTTCCCAGTGCGTTGGAACCGATGGTCATCTATTGTGACAACAATGGAGCCATATTCAATGCCAAAGAACCGAGGTTTCACATGAATTCCAAGAATATCAAGTGTCGGTTTCACTCCGTCCATGAGCATGTTAAGGATGGAGATATAAAGATTTGTAAAGTACATAAGGATCTGAATGTAGCAGATCTATTGACTAAAACTCTCCCTAGGGAAAACATGATTAGCACCAGAACTCCATGGATGTTAGATTTATCACTATGTAATCTAGATTATTAACTCTAGTTCAAGTGAGAGACTGAAAGGAATAGCCCGAGAGGCAATAATAAAATGGTTATTTTATTATCCCAAGTATATGATATATGTTTATATTTCATGTTATAATTGTGTAAATTGGAAACGTTAATACATGTGTGTTTAATAAACAAATAAGAGTTCCTAGTTATGCATCTCATTTAATCTAGTTTGTTGATTAACAAGATGATAAAGGTTTCCTGATCATGGAGATTGGATGTTGTTAATAACAAGGTCACATCATTGGTGGAATGATGTGATGCACATTCACCCGAAGTATAGCAATATGATCAAAGTCATTATGTTTGCCTTGCTACAACATCTCATATGAAGTAACCCTAATCCTTAGACCATGAGATCATGTTAATTGCTAAAGCCAGAAGAGTACTTTGATAACATCAAATGTCACTCCATAATAGGGTGACTATACAGGTGGGTTTGGTTACTCCGAAAGTGTTATGTTGAGGCTCATGGATCAATAGAGGAATTTGTCCATCCAGATAACAGAGATATATACTCTGGGACCTCTCGGTGATATCACATTGACACAGCTTGCAAGCCTATGATTGGATCACACAAAATGTTATATCACAGGAACGAGAAAAGAGTACTTGTCCATAACGAGATAAAACTAGGTATGGTGATACCGGTGATTGAATCTCAGACATGTATTATATCACGAGACAAAAGGGATTTAGTTACGATATCAATGGCTCTAACGATCACAAGGGTCATCGTTGAATATGTGGGAGTCAGTATGGATCTCTAGGTCCCGTGATTGATTATTGATCGGAGAGGGGTGTCAATCATGTATTCATCATCCAAGAACCGTAGGGTGACACACTTAAGGTATACCGACACCAAATGGGCAGGTATAATACCGGAGAAAGGTTTTGATAGTGGAGGGATTATTTTGATAAGCACTAGAATTGTTTTAGGGTCAAATTGCTAGAAATAGTTTCAGATGTAATATTGAAGTAATGCAAGGGGGTTTATGCAAATGTTTGTTAATTAAAGTAATTAACAAAATTCTGAATAAAATAAATAAAATTGTTTTATTAATGAGAGCATGTATTAATTTTGGTGACTAATGCAACATGAGTGGAGTTGGAATTTATGTGGAAGGGCTTAGTGGAAGCTCCACCCACATGAATGAGGGAGAGGTGGGGGCACCCACCATGGACACCGGCCATGGCATGCGGGCTGCCCCTCCCCTATAAAAGGAGGTGGTGGCCTCCTCTCCTCTGACACCTCCTCATGAAGGATTTCTCTCCACCTCTAGCAAATTGCCCATGGCTTCAGATTAGTGAAGTACATGTTCTCGGTGATTTCTCTAGAAAGGATCTGCTGCTTTGCTAGAGCGAGGACTCAGAGGTTGTCGAGGTGCTAAACGTGTATGCGATCATGGATGCGCTGCTACTTTGCGGTGCTAGACTTCAAGTCGATCTTGGGATCGGCAAGTGTACGACTATATCATCCACGAGAATAAATCTCGTAACGCTTTTCTTTCTTTGAGGGTAAGTTTTCTATGGATGTATATCCACATGTTGCTTGTAGCTAGATAGATATATAGATCTTGGTGCTTAGTTGTTCATATCATAGGGGATTTTTTGTTTTCTATGTTGCGAACCCACTAGCCGGATGCGGACTCTCGCATTCATGGTCCCGCGGAGAGCTGACGTGGTGCCGTGAACCCATGCCGGCAGCGGTTTCTCAGGGTCTTGGGACCCTCCAAAAGCCGATGTGGTGATGTAAGCCCATGTTGGCCTTTGTTTCTTGCGGTTGTGGGGCCTGACCAGAGACGATGTGACGCCGTAAGCCTATATCGATCACGGTTCCTCGTGGGTGTGGGTCCCATTCATCATTGAGCTAGAAGCCTAGACGGTAGACGTGGCAGCGCCACTTCTCGTGTACAAGAGTTCTGAAGGATAAGAGCGTTCATGTTCATTGCTGAGCTGACAACATAGACTATAGTTGTACGCGGGTTGTCGCGGCTGCTAACTCATTTTTCAGCGTTATCCCTCAGTGAGGTTGTGTGGTGGGTCCCGCTAACGCGAGTTTTTAGTGAGAGGCGTCTAGTATAAAAAAGTACGCTCGGTTATTTGCGTACGCATTGCGTTAGCTAGGTCCTCTCCTCCCCCATGTATGTCCTGCTTCCCCACATCCCCATGGTCATCCGCATGCGTCGGTAGGGTGAGGGCACCCTTAGCCGGCGATGCTGGTGCCCACAGCATGAGGTGAAACAAACTAGCGATGCTAGGAGACAGCGTCCTCGACATGCGTGTCAATCTGGACAGAGATGAGACGTCATTTCATTGACAGCTTCATGTGAAGCCACCACTACTGGGAAGCTGAAGACAAAATACAGTCCTGTTATTTCTATGTACCTTGTGGATAGAAGAGAAGGACCTACAATGGATGGGGCGTCCTCGGCTAGATGGCTAGTAAGTGGTGGTCGTCATCCTCGGGTCAACTTCCAGCTGTAAGCGTTCATTGCAGCTTACCGTTGCAAAGCAAGAAGGCATCGCTCGGCCACCCCCTGTGGTAATAAGGTCAGCATGATCTCTAAAGCTTTCCTTCTGACTATTCTCGCTTTCCTCTTCTAATGCTTTTCCATGCAGGTGCGCGAGTTTTTCTCTATCGTTCATTCGCATCAGCAGGCCATGATCCATGTCTGCCCCATCTGGCGTGTCCAAGACTCCAAGGCATGTCACCTGATTTTGCAGCTCAGCCTTCCCTTTGCCCTTTTTCTCTCTCTTCGTCTCAGGCTCCTCCCCATATTTTTTACGCAGCGACCAACAACAGGAATAGTGAACGAGCAAGAACAATGTTAGAAGACTCCTTGCCTGCACCACGACAACTATGTAATGTCCCTGGAACAATCCCTCTAATTGGTTTGCGAATTCATAGGAAGTATTAAGATGGATTTGCAATATTTTTTCTTTTTCTCTTATCATTTCCCTTTTTTGTAGACATTCGTTCTTGATGAGCTCCAGGCGATGCTTCATATCTATTGACTAAACATGGTCTAGCAGCCCAGAGGAGTCTTCTACAATGGTGACGAGCAAGAGAGTGATCAAGATACGGTGTTCTTGTGGCTAGGATGGCAAGCGTGCTGGTGGCGCTTCATTGAACCGATCTAATAGCGAGTGCCAGTATGGCACCAACGGTGGAGCATCAGAGGACAACCAGTGAAACTTCTGCATCAGCTTCACTCCTCTCTAGTTGGCTTGCAAGCTTTACGGCGATTTGCTTTATCCCCTACAGTGCACTCTACGACTAATAAAAAAGTTCACCTTTTTCTTGTGTGTGTACCATGAGTTCAACACTTGAGACGAATGAGTGAGATTTGTAGTAGAATATTGATTCTCTCGGTAGACTTTTCTATGTCTACTACGTTCAGTGGATCTTCATTTTGTGCAGCAGCCATCGAAAGCATGTGTCTTTGAATGGTACAACCCATCATGTTAACATATGTTTGAATTGATCGACATAGAGATGGTTATATTTTTATCTGGTTTGAAATCGACGCTGTGAAATGCCCCCTTTGTAAAGCTGATGTAAACCAGAACGTCATACTGCTTGCTTGAGGTACTACTAATTTGTAAGATAAAAGTCTTCTTGCTTCTTGCATGCACATTTGACGACTCTATTGTTCTGGCACGCGTTTGTTTTTGTGGACGATGTGTAAACATCTTGAACGGACGTTCTTCTATGCTATTCTGATGCTCACAAATCATTCAATGTTCTATTTGGCAGCCGCATTCTAGGGGGCTTAGAGAGGAGTCTAGTTACAACAATAGTTCAAATCAAATAACAAAAAAATAAAGAATGATCTAGAATGCAAATAATAGTTCAAAGACACATGAGTAAGTATGAAATCAAATGAATAAGACATGGGAATTAGTGCCCATGCAACTGCCAATGGTCCTCAATAAGATCATCACAGAGCTAGGTATGACTGACACTGTCCTCGATCTGCCGACTACCGGTAGGTCTCAAGAAAGGCTTGGATGTAGTTAGGATTTCTTGTTGGTTTCGCACGTTTACCTGCATTATCATAAAAGAACTCCGAGTTCAAGTCCCTATCGTCCTCCATGATCATGTTGTGGACGATCACACATGCGCTCATGATCTTATTGACAATTTTCTTGTCCCAGAAATGAGCTGGACCTTAAACAATAGCAAATATTTCTTGCAATCTCTCTCAATATCCTTCGCATGCCACTTGTTCCTTGGAAAATTTAGCATGCTTCATTATTGCCAGATTTGAGATGTTCTTCACAAATGTAGACCAAGAAGGATAAATGCCATCGACAAGATAGTATCCCATTGTATAGGCATGACCATTGACCATGTAAATGCAAGCCTATGCATATCCACCCGCTAGACTAGCAAAAGGAAATGACCTCTACAAGACATTGATGTCATTGAGAGAGCTCGGGAGACTAAAGAAGCAATGCCAAATCAATAAATCCTCTAATGACCAAAGGTTATATATTATAGAAAAGGGTAGATATGTGAACTGAGATTGTGAAATTTAGGGTCAATTTGAAAATTTTCAGAACTAATTTGAATTTGGTTCTAGTGAGGTTGTTAGCAACCAGAAGGTCATTGGGAATAGAGACCACATTCAAATACTAAACTTTAAATAAGTTGAATGAAATAAACATGGAATTTGACCTAAGTCAAACTTGAATTCAAATTCATATTCCACACATTAAGAACAAATCATAGAAGATGGGATGTAATGTTCCATTCAAATTAAATATTACCCAAATCTTAAAACAAACATATAAAGATATAATCTGTAGCAAACAATAGAAAATGATATTTATTCATATTTGAATATGAGCACATGATCTAGAATTACAATAGTATTAAAAATAAAAGGAAAGACATAATCTAAAAGCCCCACACTATCTATCTATCTTCTCAAGCCTTGATCTTCAACCTGTGAGCACATACAACATAGAAAAACACTTGTTAATGTTAAAATGTTGGTTCTTCCCTAAGGCAAAACCATTTTATTTAAGAATCCTTTACGTAGAGTCTAGGAATAAACCCTAAACTCTAAGCCTGATAAGAAAATGAACAAATCAAAGATCATGATAGATAGATAAAATAAACACTTATCAAGTTCCAAAATCAGAATAAGACAAAGGCTAAACCGACATGCCATATTAGGCATATCCAAATACAACCCCCTTTACATAGAAATGAAAGGGTCATATGCCAAGTTTGGCATACACAAATAAGTTAAACCCAGCATGGGCTTAACCACCGAAAAACCCTTGACACCTTTGAATAGGTTAACCAATAGAGGCAGTTTCACACACACAAGCAATTGATTCACCTAACTACATGACATTGGTGTCAGAAGCACAACCATTAGGAACACTATAAATAGAGGACCACTTAAGACCCTAGAGCTCATAACTCATGACTGGAGCTTGGACCACAGCACAAATACTTAGAGTTTAGAGAAAGATCTGACAGAGAGATAGAAAGGAGAAGAAGAGGAACGACTCAAGAATAGGAGGAGAAGAACCACAACAGCTACTACAGATCTACATCAAGCCCACTAGGAATATACAAAGATTGTTAATTTGACCCTAGAATAGAAAAGTATAGAGTCCAGTTAGAGAGTGATCATAGTATGAATTTCACCGAATATAGAAGGTGGACTATAATTTGTGCATTTTCATCAAGGAAGAAGACCACAGAAATGTCACACCTTTAACTGGCACATACCATAGCCATTAACTAGAAGAACATGAACAATATACACATAATCAATCAAGAGAACCAAATCTATATCTCACCCCTCATCCCTAGACAAAGTACTAAGAGAAGCATAAGGATGAGAAGGGAGATACTGATTTAACACTCTAATACATGCATAAGAAGTAGTAATCAACACTTACAAAAATAAACTAAGAAATTGTTACTTAAATAGTTTAGTAAAGCACTTAACCACAAGTCAAATTGAGTGAAATAATAGTAACCAATTATAGTAAGAATAACTGTATTAATCCTCAAATGGAAGGATCAATACACAACACTAAAGAAAAACTACAATAGGAGTACTAACAACACAACATTTAGCTAATCAACAACATACCTTTAAATGACATGGTGTAACCCTTAGAAACGAAACATTTAGTTAACCAAGCAACACTTGTTAACTGACATAGATCACACTAGACAAAAATACAGTAGAGCCTGAACAAATCCTAAGACTAGATCACCAAATCGAACCCTAGAAGCTATGTAACATCTAGAATATTCTAGAAAGCCCTAGAACCTATCAGAACAAGTAGAAACACCATCAAGGTAACCCTAGAAATTTCTAAAAACCTAGAATCAGAGAAAGAGGAGGAAGAAGCACCTACCCTCAGAAAGGAGCCTAACTCATGCTGACTGAGTAGAGGAGGAAGGCAAAGTCGTGGTGGCGGCGGCAAAAGGCACCGAGTACGCCAGAGGGCATCCCACTCTACACTAGCTAGATGAGCCACAGTAGTCGTAGTAGATTCCTAGGAGCACCATCTCAATGGCTGGGAATGTCGGAGTTGCGCCGGACTTGAAGTAGACGAAGCATCGCCGAAACCCCAGATCATGTGGGGGTTGCGAGTGAGAGTTATGGAGCGAGAGAGACGAATCGGCTCGATGGAGAGGTAGAGCGGAGGTAGGAAGGGGCCAGAGACGACCGAGGTAGCCAGGAAAACGGCGAAGAAGCGTAGTCGCCATCGCGAGCGTTTGTGCGCGAGAGAGACTGAGGACTGAACAAGAGAGAGAATAAGAGGGCCAGGTTAGGCTAGACCAAGTCTAGTAAGTGGTTTTGGCCACTTGGGTATGTCAAGTGAGCCCATATACTTAGGGGTATTTTAGTCATTTCACAAATACCCATAAACCCAATTAAATCATAACACACACATAATAACTCAGAAAAATAGAATAAAAAAATTTGTGTGTAGAAAAATGCAAGGAATCCAAAAAGTATTTTTGTGGGATTTTTTCAAACACTAAAATTTTATGAATTTTGTAGTGATTAAAATGGAGTTTTAAATTGTAAAAATTCATGAAAATCCTTCAAATCTAGGAAATATTATATTAATTATGTAAGCCCAAATTTTCATAGAAATATGAAAAATACAGAGTAAAGTACTAATAATATGTGGTGTATTGTTATAATCAATAAAATACCAAATAAAGTAAGATAAAGCCCTAAAAAGGGGGAAATCACCTAAAAAATTGTGTTAATAAAACTCAAATAAAACAAACATAAATGCATTACATATAAATATTTCATTAGGGCGTCGCATAATTTTCATCGAAACATTGTCTTTATCATACGATGTTGCGAATTCCAGAACCCGAGGTCTAGGGTCAAGCAAAACCTTCGAACTGCATTATTATCTCACAGTTACCAAGCAAGTTCATTCTTGCATTACCGTTGTGAGGTCAATATTGTAACCATGTTTCAAGGAAAATCATACATGTCCTTTGGCTTAATCACAAAAATGTTTTCAAAACATTAGTATTTCTCGGATTCAAAAGAAAAAACAACTTTCGAAATGAAATTAATAAAATGGGGGAATGATGGACTCATGGATATATACATGGTTGGAATATCATGCGGTGGAGATTCCATTGTACCGAGAAAGTTAGGATTAACAATAAAATAATTTATTCATTCTTCCGACGTATAGTACCACGCTAATCATAGATCTTGTTATGGGGTGAGCGGGTCAGAAGTACCTTCTTCTTTTTATTTGTCCTTATATGTCTAGTTGGGCTAAAATCTAGAGAGGAGATCAGCGAGTGGGAGCCAATGATGTCTCAATCATGTGCTTTAGGATAACGACTGTGTTTATTAGAAGGGTTGATAATTGAATGTAGGTCTCTCGACCGAAATTCATTACAATGGTGGGAAACAGGGTCGTGGAGGGGACTCGGCATGACTCGGTGAAACTTGGTATCAAGACCCGGTATTTAAGGAAATATGGAATGAGTAATAAGGCCAAGGACGTTTGTGGACGAAGTAGGCGCACCTCTCGAGAGTGTAAAAATCTGACATGTTACTCTTTGTTTTGGGAAAGAACTACAATCGCAGTGTGGAAAGGAACTCTATGGAAGTTTAGACAACTCGTGAAGACTTATAGTTTAAAATTTATAAATCTAAAACTTACCTTTTCTAAAAACCG
Source organism: Avena eriantha (assembly GCA_910589775.1). Classification (NCBI taxonomy): domain Eukaryota; kingdom Viridiplantae; phylum Streptophyta; class Magnoliopsida; order Poales; family Poaceae; genus Avena; species Avena eriantha. The sequence goes on along the minus strand of OU342741.1, from coordinate 164,270,266 downwards.
TTTTCAAAAACCTACCCAAGTATGAGATCTTTGATCGATGACTTTCAAATAAACATGACACAACCATCATGGAATTTATTGAGTACTCTCGAACTCAATCTATCATCTTAACCCCGTGCTTAGGTTATAAGAAGACACGACGGTCAACTTGAAGGATATAATCAACAAAGAATCGGACTAGTAGGATTAAGAAATCACTAATATAAATGCATATGTAGTTGAGATAATAATAGTATAGCTTCTCCAATAAGTTGTCAGCTCTAATGGTATTAAGCTTAGTATTACCATTGATTAGGAAGCTATCACTTTTGCATTTGAACTTTTATCGTGGTGTGCATCCTCAATGGACTGAGGAGGATATCGAAGCTTTTGTACACTTTTGACTCTTGGTATGAATTAATAAAGAAAGCTTTTGGAACCATAATGTTTTTTACCACTCTGAGGGATGTGATATTTGCAGATGAGGACTTCCGTGAGTGTCGTATCAACGATTTGTACACTACAATGGGAAATGGTGTACTGGGTCACCGCATGTACTGTTCATGCCATGCCCTAGGGTAATTCTTCCAATTCTAGTGAATACAATCTATGCTACAGAGCATCCTGACCAACCTCTCTTCTCATTGTGCGCCATCAATCTCTTCGTGTCCTTATTATTGGGATCTCGAACATAGACTGGACTGAACACATGGATGAACACCTGGCAAACATATGTAACACACTCGAGAGTTGTGTCCCCGCCAATAGAGAGGTACTCATTGGTGTAGATCCACGTAGCTGTGGAGATATTTTGAAGGTGTTAAACCCAATCAATCCAATAGTGTTTCTCCGGCGGTAAAGAAATGGCAATTAGCCTCTCAAGCCTCTATAATCTTCATGAACATCTCCCGACGCATTCAATAATGCCGATAGAAAAGATGGTTGGGATATATCGGTACCTCGGCGAAATAATCGCGCATGAGCATCTCATGGCCTAGCGCATGTTGGATAATTAGGCACAATTTCTATGATTAATTCCAGAATATTAAACATGACAATACCAGCTACTAGCACATGTAACTCAAACATACTAGAAGTACTAAACAACAAGATGAACGAAAATAGCCAGCAGCTAAACATGTACTCGCAGAACATGATGAATAACCAGATAGCAGGACGTCAGGCGTACCGTTCGATTGCAGTAGTCACAGCAGTAACCTTGGAGAAGATTGATCGAAGCAGACGGCGGCGAAGACGACGATAGGCAGCACCGCCTGACTTGGATGGAAGACGAGCTGTGATGCAGAACTTGAGCAGTTGCGCAGAGCGCTTCCCAAAAACCTTATTCGCCCTCTCCCGTACAGGATCGCAAAGGCGAGTGGTTCCGAAGACCTGCTCTCCCGTTCGCCGATGCACGCCGGCAAGCGGGATGGAGTAGACTACGGTGGCGGCGCAAGGCAGAGAGGAAGCAAAACCCTAGATTGGTTTTCAGTTGTTCGTGGTGGAAGCCGCACTGGAGTTTATATAGAGCGGCTTGGGAATCCCGCATAGGGCACGTCGTGGACCAAGCCCACATTGCACACGTTCGGGTCGATTACAGATAGCCCATGATCCGAGAGGCTGACTGTTGACATGTCTGTCAAAGCACACAAGTTTTCCTGAGCAGCAAAAATAAAGCTCGGCTCGGCGAGATTCCCACAACCCGCAACCCGCAACCCGTGGAGCGCACCGTGACGAGACGATCGGGCAGACGTGCGCGCGAGCGGCGTCGTCGGAGAAGGAGCGCGCGTGTAGTTCTCCTCTTCTCACTCACTTTACTAAATGGTGAACCACTCCGCCTTATAAGGTGGTGTAACTCTCCTCCAACTTTCCATGTGGGACTAAACTTTAGCTCCCACTCCACTCATATGTGAGCTGCCACCAAATTGGGCTAAATCACACATGGGCTTTGAGATTTAGGGAAAACAGAAATCACATATGGGCTTAAATAGATTAGCCCATTATTTCTAACAATCCCCCACTAGATCTCAAATGCCCATTTGAAGATTTGCCAATCCTCGCTACTTGTTTATATACCAGTGTTTCAGCAGAGACTGTTAAGTTGAACATCTGCCTAGAATCTTAAATTACATCTATCAGCAACTTGAACAATGGACGAACCTTGAATTGCAAGTTTGGTGCCAATAGATTTCACTCAAAATCGTAACTAGTACCTGGCTACCAGTAGCCTACCCCACGGATTGGAGCATATGCGTCATACTCCCTAGTCTCTTCATGAGTTTACTAGAGACCACCCAAGTCTCATAGACCGCGACATTTACAGTCGAGCTCATATAGGTGTGTTCTTTCAAGAATGCCATGTAGGACAGCATCTTTGCTTAGTTATAGCCAACAGAAACACATTAAGGCATGTTTCCAATCTGCCTTACAGATTTTGAGAGTCATGCATCTTCACATAGAGAGGGTTACAAAATTCTCTCCTCAGTCAAACCACTAGCTTGTTCTTCCTAGATCCTATTTCACGGGATCTTCGATCACATAGGTTGGGTTACCACTATGGTGTGACATCCATGGGTCTCAAACCCATCTCCCTCGATGCGTTTTCTATCACAATTCATGATAGTCCCTTTGTAAAGGGATCTGCCAGGTTTTTATATGTTTGAATATACGTAACAGTTATTACTCTGGAGTTTCTCAATTTCCTGACAGATTTCAAACGTCTCTTGACGTGTCTTGATGACTTCGCGTTATCCTTAGAATTGTTCACTTTGACAATAATAGTTTGGTTGTCACAATTCAAAAGGATTGCCGGCACAGGTTTTTCAACCACAGGCAAGTCCACCAAGAGTTCACACAGCCATTCTAACTCAACCGTGGCTGTGTCTAAAGCAGTAAGTTCTGCTTCCATAGTTGACCTCGTCAATATGGTCTGTCTACGAGATCTCCATGAGACTACGCCACCTCCAAGGGTAAACACATACCCACTCGTGGTGTAGAGTTCATCAATGTCAGAGATCCAGTTCGAATCACCATATCCTTCAAGCACAGCAGGCTGCCCTGAATAGTGAATCCCATAGCTCATTGTACCACATAGATAGCGCATGACCCTTTCAAGTGCATGCCAATGATCAATACCCGGGTTAGACATGAACCTACTCAACTTGCTCACAGCAAAAGAGATATCGGGTCTTGTAGCGCTTGCTAAGTACATGAGAGAACCAACAATTGGTGAATATTTCAACTGGTCTATTGGTTCCTTCTTATTCTTTCGCAATGTCAAACTAGGATCATAAGGTGTTGGAGAAGTCTTGCCATCAATAAAGCCAAAACGGCTCAAGACCTTCTCAACATAATGAGATTGTGTTAAAGTAATCCCATTCTCGTTCTTAATAAGCTTGATGTTCAGAATCACATCAGCCTCTCCCAGATCTTTCATATCAAAACTCTTTGACATGAAAGACTTGACTTCATTTATCACATCCATGTTTATACCAAAGATCAGAATATCATCCACGTACAAACATAATATAACGCTATGGCCCCCACCATGGCGATAATACACACACCTATCAGCCTCATTAATGACAAAGCCAGCATAAAGTAGAGTTCTGTCAAACTTCTCATGCCATTGCTTAGGTGCTTGTTTCAGGCCATATAAATATTTTAACTACTTGCACACCTTTGTCTCTTCACCTTTTACTACAAATCCATCCGGCTGATCCATATATATCTCCTCTTCCAACTCTCTATTAAGGAAAGCTGTCTTCACATCCATTTGATGAACGACAAGACCATAAGAGGCAGCCAGGGATAGTAGTACTCGAATGGTGGTCAGTCTAGCGACAGGTGAATAGGTGTCAAAGTAATCTTCGCCTTCTTTCTGTGTGTAGCCCTTTGCTACAAGCCGCGCCTTGTACTTCTCAATAGTACCATCAGGCCTTAACTTCTTCTTGAACACCCACTTACAGCCCACAGGTTTGCAACCGTAGGGTCGTTCTGATAGTTCCCAAGTTCCATTAGAAAGAACCGAGTCCATCTCATTTTGGACAGCTTCTTTCCAATCATCTGCATCAGGAGATGCATATGCCTCTGCAATGGATCTGGGAGTATCGTCCACAAGGTACACGATGAAATCATTACCAAAGGATTTTGCAATCCTCTGTCTCTTACTCCTTGTGGGAGGTTCATCGTAATCCTTCTCTAGGATTTCCTCATGTGTTTGTTCAAAATTCTCAATAGATGCACTAGATTCAGGAAGTATTTCAGTAGAAATTCTAGCAATGCTATGCATATCCTTCTTAGGAAACATATTCTCAAAGAATGTTGCATCATGAAATTCCATTATAGTATCAACATGCATATCAGGAACCTCAAACTTAACCACTAGAAATCTATAGCCTATACTCCGCGGAGCATATCCTAGAAAGGTACAATCCACTGTCTTAGGTCCAAGTTTGCGTTTCTTGGGAATCGATATGTTGACCTTAGCCAAACACCCCCAAGTGCGCAAATATGCAAGTGATGGTTTTCTCCCAGCCCATTCCTCATAAGGGGTGTTTTCTTTACTCTTGTTAGGAACTCTATTCAGGACATGACATGAAGTCAACAAAGCCTCCCCCACCATGCCTTTGATAAACCAGCAGTGGCTAGCATGGAATTCACCAAGTCAGTCAGCGTGCGGTTTTTCCTCTCGGCAACCCCGTTTGATTGGGGCGAGTAGGGAGGCGTCCTCTCGTGAATAATGCCATGTTCCTCACAGAAATCGTCAAAGATTTTGGCAAAATATTCACCACCACAATCTGACCTAAGACGTTTGATCTTTCTCTCTAGTTGATTTTCAACTTCGGCTTTATAAACTTTAAAGTAGTCTAAAGCTTCATCTTTAGTGCGCAACAGATAAACATAGCAGTATCTAGTCGCATCATCAATCAATGTCATGAAATATCTCTTTTCACCTTTTGTCAATACACCATTCATCTCACATAGATCAGAATGTATGAGTTCTAGAGGTGCCAAGTTTCTCTCCTCGGCAACCTTGTGGGGCTTTCGAGGTTACTTTGATTGCACACAACTATGGCACTTAGAACCTTTGGAAATAGTGAAATTCGGAATTAAACTCATGCTGGACATCCGAGACATCAAACCAAAATTAATGTGACATAAACGAGAATGCCAAATACCGGTATCATCATTAACATCACCACAAATATGATTCACGGATTTATTACAAAACTCTGAAAGAGAGAAACGGAACAAGCCTCCAAACTCATAACCTTTACGAATAAATTGTCCATGTTTCGAAACAACGACTTTATTAGACTCTAACACAACCTTGAACCCATCTCTGCATAAAAGGGAGCCACTAACGATATTATTGTTCATAGTAGGGACATGCTGCACGTTCCTCAGCTACACGATCTTTCCGGAAGTAAACTTCAGATCCACCGTGCCAACACTACGAACAGAAGCATGTGATCCATTCCCCATTAGGACGGAAGAATCCCGTGCGACCTGATAAGAAGTGAACATAGAGATGTCAGCACACACATGAAAATTAGCACCCGTATCAATCCACCAACATGGTGATTGAAACACTGAAAGAATAGTAAATAAATTACCATACCCATCCGTGTTGCTACCGGTCACGACATTGACAGTCTTTCCACTTTTCCCTCTGCGATCTGCACGTTCTGGGCAGTCCTTGGAGAAGTGTCCGAGCTCTCCACAGGTAAAGCATCCTAGCTTGGCCTTGTTCGGCTTCTTCTTCTTCTTGAAGGTTGTAGTCTTTTCAGGCTTTTTGAAGGATGGCTTATAGTTCCCTTTGTTCTTGTCGAAGGTCCTCTTTTGTACCATGTTGGCGCTAGAGTGACCCTCGCCCCCTTTCTCAGCAGTGTCCTTAGCCCGAGCCTTCTCTTCAACATCAAGAGACGCTATCAGGTTTTCGACCGATATCTCTTGTCATTATGCTTGAGAGTTGTGGCGAAGTTCCTCCATGAAGAAGGCAACTTTGCAATGATGCACCCAGCCACAAACTTGTCGGGTAAGTTACACTTAAGGATTTCAAGCTCCTTGGCAAAACATTGTATCTCATGAGCTTGTTCAACTACAGAACGGTTGTTAACCATCCTGTAATCATGAAAGTTCTCCATGATGTACAGTGCGCTGCTAGCATCTGTTACACCGAACTTAGCGTTCAGTGCCTCCCAGAGCTCTTTGCCATCTTTGAAGTGCATGTACACGTCAAACAGCTTGTTGTCAAGAACACTCAGAACGCATGCCACAAAGGCAAGATTGGTTTCCTTCATTGTTCTGATCTTGTTCAGATATAGTTCCTTCAGGTAAACCCTCACTAGCCTCGAATACTTTCAGATTTTGCAGCCACATAGTGGTCTTATACTGCCACCTCTTAAAATAAACACCGGTAAACTTTTCCGGCTTCATCGCATTGGCCAAGTGTCCCATGTTTATCTCGGAAAATTGCCTATAATAAGGTTTTTAGATTGTTGAATAATTAGGCACAATTTCCATGATTAATTCCATAATATTAAACATGACAATACCACCTACTAGCACATGTAACTCGAACATACTAGAAGTATTAAACAACAAGATGAACAGAAACAGGCAGCAGCTAAACCTTATTCTGGAATAACCAGACAGCATCACGTCGGACGTACCATTCGATTGCAGTAGTCGCAGTAGTAACCTTGGGGAATATTGATCGAAGCTGACGGCGGTGAAGACGACGATAGGCAGCACCGCCCGACTTGGATGGAAGACGAGCCGTGATGCAGAACTCGAGCAGTCGCGCGGAGCGCTTCCCAAAAACCTTATTCGCCCTCTCCCGTACAGGATCGCAAATGCGAGTGGTTCTGGAGACCTGCTCTCTCGTTCGCCGGTGCACGCCGACAAGCGGGATGAAGTAGACTACGGTGGCGGCGCAAGGCAGAGAGGAGGCAAAACCCTAAATTGGTTTTCAGTTGTTCGTGGTGGAAGCCGCACTGGCGTTTATATAGAGCGGCTCGGGAATCCCGCATAGGGCACGTCGTGGACCAAGCCCACGTTGCGCATGTTTGGGTCGGTTACAGATAGCCCACGATCTGGGAGCGACCCGAATAGGCTGACTGTTGACACGTCTATCAAAGCCGCCCAAGTTTTCCCATGCAGCAAAAATAAAGCTCGGCTCGGCGAGATTCCCGCAACCCGCGGCGCGCGCGCATCGTGATGGACGGGCGGGCGGCCGGGCGTGCGAGCGGCGTAGTCGGAGGAGGAGCGCGCGTGTAGTTCTCCTCTTCTCACTCACTTTACTAAGTGGTGAACCACTCCATCTTATAAGGTGGTGTAACTCTCCTCTAACTTTCCATGTGGGACTAAACTTTAGCTCCCACTCTACTCATATGTGAGCTGCCACCAAATTGGGCTGAATCACACATGGGCTTCCACACACATGGGCTTTGAGATTTAGAGAAAAACTGAAATCACATATGGGCTTAAATAGATTAGCCCATTATTTCTAACAGCGCACGGTTGCAACGGATGCACAAGTGGCCGACGGTTGATCCTCTGCGCTTCGTCCTCCTCCTACCCTCTTCCTCACAGACGGGGAGGATGAGAATCATTTGCTCGATGTAGTCGTCCAAAAGAAAGACTTTGTTGTTCGAGTCATCCAAGAACAACGAGTCCTCAAAGAAGAACTGATCGCTCGGGCTCAAATACGTATCCATCTGCAAATCACGGGACATATAGAAGGTCAAATCGCCCGAGTCCGAATTAATCAAAGGGATTTTTACCTTTGGATCGGATAGGACAAGCGGGATGGAGCCTAATCGAAGCTCCACGCGGTGTCATGTGCTGCGGAAGGGATGGCCAAATCCAGGAGCCTACAGTTCTAGCCGACCAAATCGAAGCTCCCCGCGGCATCCATCGCGGCCATGACCTCGCGTTGTTCCGTTGACGTGCGGATCTGTGAGTGGCGCGGTCGAAACAACGTGGAATGATGGCGGTGACCGCAGGATGTCCCTCCGGCAGCAAAAGAAACCAAGGGGCGGCTAAAAGTCATTGGCGAGAGAGGGGTGGTCGGTGACGACGGCGGCTGAAGTGTGGATGTGCAAGATGAAACTTCAGCGCGCCAAGACTCGCGAGGGGGAAATGGGGGCGTGCTCGGTTCGCTCGCGAAAACTGAGGAAGTATAGCGATGCACTAAATTTTGGGACGAATCTACACTTAATTTTTTTATGGTTTCCGAAAATCCACGGGATCTAGCGGGGATAGTTTTCCTCGCGGGAACCATAAAAATAATTATTATATGGTTTTCGTGTTTTTGCGAGATATAAATTGTTAGAGTTGCTCTAACCGTCTAGAGCCGCATCCGAGTGGTGGACCACGAATTTTCCGAAAAACAAAATTGCGAGAAAACATATATACCCATTGTCATATATACGATGGATTGGCATGCACGTCTGCATGTATTAGAAACTGGCCAGAACCTTGGAGGAGCCCACGCTCCACGCCAAGTGAAATCGTCGGTGCACAAAGCACTGAAGATACGTCGTACAATCATATCAAACCTACGTGATGCATTATTGTTCACGAAAATATCTGGGCCGTGGCGTGACCACAAATCTCGAATGGGACCGTCGTATCACCAACTATGTAAAGGGCGTGACAGCTATTGGAGCGATACCTACAGTACAAGCTATAGCTAGAAATGGAATTGAGGACGACGCACACAAGGTTAAACCAGGAGTGCATGTCTGCTACTAGGACGAGCATCTTTTTTCTCACCACATGTTGTCAGGAAATATCTTGGACGTGGGGTGGCCACAAAATTTCGAACGGGGCCACCATACTAGTGATTGTCTTAATAGTATGATACAATCTTGTTAGAGAAACGACATACACGCAATTTTAGCCAAGCATCCATCAAAGCAAGTAGACAAGTTCAAAGTTACTCCCTCCGTTTCATATAAGATGTTTTAGTTTGTGAAGCGAATGTATCTGAATCTACACACTAAAAAATGTCTAGATATATTCTCTTCATAAAACTAAAACATCTTATATTTTAAAACGGAGGGAGTACAAACCCAAAGAAAAGGAAAAAAATAAAAACGGCCTAAGAAGATCCGTAGGAGAGGGCCTGGCAGCACTTTGAGCTCGATCACTGAGGCACGAATCGAAGAAGGCATTGGCAGCACTTGAAGCTCGATCACTGAGGCACGAATAGAAGAAGGCATTAAACTGAACTGAAGGCTTCCTTGTCTTTAGATGCAGATAGCGGCTTCCACTACCGGAGGAATCCTCAATCACTGTTGTATTTTTGGCATATTTCTTCTGGAGGGACTATCATGTTAGCGACCATTTACAATGGTACAACCAGTACTGCTATGCAAGATATTCAAAACAAAAAATCGCCAAGAACATGAGTGTTAAGTGAAGATGGTGCGACTGCTCTTCCTCAATTTATGGATATACATCTGGGGAAAATCCATCTGAGTTGCCTCTCTGCGGAGGCAACAATTAGATCTCTTGTGATGCATGACCTCTCAATAAAACATGAAACGCATAATACCTGCTAGCTAGAGCATATACCTCATACTAGTTCTTTTCATGTATGCACTTGCTAAAAAAATTATTTTACTATCAAATCATAGCTGTAATTGTAATGGTTAAAAGGATTATCTCGCTACATGGTTGTGGGCGATTGTGGCTTGCCAGCATTTAAAGGGTCACATGATCAAAAATGGGAGTGGGTACAAAGAGACGATCCTTTTCTGTTGAAAAGCTTACTGCAATCTAGGGTCACTCTCAAAAATCAGGTGGGCCAAAAGGTGTGGCACAAATTTGAACGAAAGTGACATTGCATTTTTGTGAAGTCTGGATCGGATCAATGAAGCACCTCGGTCATTTGGTAGCTACTCAGATAAATAAAATCCTTAACAGTGGTAAGCTCGATTGTCATATTGTCCATTATCTCAAGTGGCGCGGTCTGCTGATGAGGCATGACAAGGACTTGAACGGTCACCAGTGCATGCTACATAACGTTGGATACTGATAGCAAGCAAATATCTCTTCTGAAATAGATGCAGAAATACCGCACAAAAAGGTGACATGGAATTTGTCTGGTGTTCGTGAAACAGGTATATACTTGATTTATTCGTCTAGAAAAAAAAGTATTCCTACTAGAGACAATCGAATCCTCAAACTCGTAATTTTGTAAAAGGACTGCTTGGTCGTTTTATATTCGGAAATACTCCTACCATAAAGGCATGCCTTGCTACGGCCATCAAAAAGTTGCTACTAATTAAAAATAGAAATATAATACTGTACAGTATTTACATAAATATTTTTTAGAAATGGGGATTAGCTAGCACCCTGGTCTATACCCAAATAAATGAATATAATAGTACTTCAATCTGTTAAAACATAGTATACATATGGTGTACTGCTAAGAGAGCATCTCCACTCGCGTTCCCAGGAAGGCGTTTCCGGGGCGTATTTTTCGTCCGGACGAATTTCGACCAGTCGCGTTCTCAATACGCCGGTTTCGTCCGGATTTGGCCCAAAATTGGCCCGGCGTTCCCAGGCCGAACCCGAGGCGCTGGGAACGGCCTAGGAACACCGGATAGAGAGAAAACGAGGGTAGGCCAGCCCTGTCGGCGAGACATTCCATTTTCCACCACCAGTCGCCTCTCCCGCGGAGAAGGATTCCCCCAGCTGCCTCGTCGCCATGCTTGCGCTAGCGAAGCTCCGCCGGTTCAAGCCGAACTCACGCCTGTAGATAGGTCCACCGCCACCGCCGCAAATCCCCCTGCAGCCTAGGCCACTTTCGCCGCCCCTCCTTCGCCATAGCCCGGCCACACTTCTAGCTCCCACCACCTCGCCCGCCAAGTGTTCGACGATTGGCCCGTTCGGCCATGGACTCCGACGACGAAGAGCTATTCGCCGTGTTGCTGGAGGAAGAGAACGCCGCAGCCGCCGAAGATGTAGAGCACGTGCAAATCCTTGCCTCTCTAGCACGGTTGTACATGCACACTGCAACGCCGAAGCGTGGAGGCTCGGCGAAGGGTCACAGGAAGTGCAAAGCAAGGCAGAGGGCAGAGGGCTACTGCATGCTGCTTCGCCGACTAGCCGCTCCACGAAGAGGCCGTGTTTCGGCGTCGTTTAAGGATGAGCCGAAAGCTCTTCCTCGAGATCCTGCACGCCATCTGGGAATTCGATCCCTATTTCATGTGCAAGAAAGACTGCACCGGCATGGTTGGGTTTTCCTCACTACAGAAGTGCACAGTGGCGATGAGGTTGCTTGCACACGGAGCGCCAAGTGACAGTGTTGATGACTATCTTCGCATGGCTGATTCCACGGCCATCGATTGCTTGTACCTGTTCTATGGGGCGGTGATTGCAGTGTTTGGGCCACAGTACTTGAGAACACCCACTGCTGAAGACACTGCTCAGATCCTCGCAGTCAATGAAAGAAGAGGATTCCCTGGGATGCTTGGAAGCATAGACTGCATGCATTGGCATTGGAAGAACTGTCCATTTGCATGGCAGGGGATATACAAAGGCAACAAAGGAGGTTGCACTGTGATACTTGAGGCCGTTTCTACACATGATCTTTGGATCTGGCACTCCTTCTTTGGTATGGCAGGATCAAACAACGACATCAACATTCTCAACTCCTCAAATGTCTTTGCCAAGCTTGTTGAGGGTCATGCTCCCCCTGTGAACTTTGAGATCAATGGGCACCACTACAACAAGGGATACTATCTTACAGATGACATCTATCCAAGATGGCCAACATTTGTGAAGACTATCTGACATGGGTATACCCTACAGGTACTCGAGCTTGGTATACACGGTCTAAATACGTAAAGGCCCACGGTGTCGCCAAGGCCCAAATGAAGGACTCGAGTAACCTACGGACTCTCGATTGCTTGAAGAACAAGAAGAAGCTAAAGATAGAAAGTTTGAAGGGGAAAACCCTAACTTGTAACCGACTCGACCTGCTACCCGAGACCTAGCCTACCTATATAAGGGCTAGGAGGGGGCGGCGAGGAGGACACACGCAACCCTAGTTTTCACAACCCTCGCCAGATTGCATCTGCGCACCATTGTAATCTTCGATTCCTTTGATAATTCCACGAGCAGACAAGCAGGAGTAGGGAACTCTACGAGGCCTGAACCTGGGTAAAACTTTGTCCCCTGTGTGCTTGTTTGCTAGCCGATAGATGTCTCCAGCGCTTCCTCCTTCTCTAAAACCCAAGTCCATAACAATGGGCATTGATGAGTTAAACCCTCGTCACTATCTCAAACCCGATACTCTCCAAGCATGCTCAGTATGCCAAGAAACATGAAGCTTGCAGGAAGGACGTGGAGCTGGCATTTGGTGTGCTCCAACAGAGGTTTGCAGTTGTCCGGTTCCCTGCAATGACCTAGTCAAAAGATCATATGTGGAAAGTGATGAATTGTTGTGTGATCTTGCACAACATGATCATTAAGGATGAGAGGAAGGACCCAGTGAGTTTGGTCGAGCAGAACAAGCCATACTACAGGGACCTCTTGCACAGCCTGATCACTAGGTGCCGCCAACCTGGGCTGCCTTCATCGCCATGCTTCAGGAGATTCGAGACCCGATAATGCATCAACAACTGCAGGATGATCTGGTTGATCACCTATGGATACGCAACGGAAACACATAGATGCCTAGCATGAATCTGGCCGAACTAGGCCGAAATATGTTGTATTTTCATTTTTCGCCGAGCTATGTTTAAATTTTATGCCGAACTATGGTTAATTTCGTTCAGAACTATGCCAAACATTGCTCTGTATTCGTATTATGCCGAAGTATGCCGAAAACTGGACGAATTTGAGCGAAATTTGGATGAAAACACGCCGACCTAGGAACTTGGTCTGGGATTGCGAGTGGGAAATCGGCCATTCCCAGACCGAAACCTTTCTCTATCCGGCGCTATTTAGGTCCGGGTTTTGGCCTAGGAACAGCCAACGAGTGGAGATGCTCTAACATCCCTTAAGGTAAGAACTCGTCATAAGGAAGTTGGCAAATATTATGGTCCTTTTTTCTTCTGACAATCACGATATATGATGATATATTTATAGTAGTCTCAAATAGTATACAGTGAAAATACATAATCTGTCTTAAGCGATTATAAAATAAAACCTAAAGAAAACGAGGAAATCCCCAAGGTTTTTAAAATCTTCTTCTTTCAAGACGCAATCTTATACTTGAAGGCAGTCGTATAAATATATCATAGATATCAAATCATAGACCTGATAATAACAACGAGGATTCTTTCATAATTTTAATTTGAGAGAGTACTAATATGAAATTTTGTGTCTAGCTAACACCAAAATAGCATATACCGGACCTAGTGGGTATAGATGTCGAGGCATACACCTAATCGTCGCGTTCATGCTTAGACGATGAAAAAAAACCACCAACGATAACTGCGTCGAGGAAAGTGCATGGGCGGCGTTTTTTTCTTGCGGCGCATGGTCATCCACTGTGTGATCGTTTTCGCGGCACCAAACGGTGATGCGCCTCGGTGATTAAAGCTCGGCGTTAAAACTACTGCCACGTATAGATAATATGCGGCGTATTTGTTTCACCATGTTTCCTATAACAGCGGCACAAAACTTAATAATAGTCATTGCTAATAAATCATTTGATCAGTAACAAACAAATAATAATTTTCATAATATTTAAAATATAAAATTCTATTTTGATCCACTATATTTAAGATATAAAATTCTATTACATGGATGTCTTTATCATCGACACAATATTACTCGAAGAGAGAAGCTCTTGAGTTCATATCTTTCTGTCTAAACCTATAGCAAAAGAACTAGATAGAAACACTATATAAAAACGAGATCATTGAGAAAAAATCTCAAAATATTGTTGTAGTCCATGATCATCTTTCCATTCTATACATATTTTGCAACGCGCCGGGTTCAGAAGATCTTCGTGACACAAAAAACATCGCTATCTATCTACAAGGTATCATCCCAGTGGTGAAAGTTAACGACCTCGATGCTGATTTACTAGTCGTCCTCCTCGCAAAAAATCTACTAGTCATCTTCATCGTAGAGGATCTGAAAGAGCAACAAGATCGCTTAACCAAGAGATAGCAAAACAAGCTAAACCCGATCTGCAGAAGGTATGAATAAGATACCTACGGAACATGCACATCTGTGGAAGCCTCCGACACGGCTTGACCATATCGGGCGGTACTGCCCAAGGCCAATCTACAACACTTGTACTTGATCACTACTTATGGGGAAATATGATGAGATCTTGGGGGTATTACTGGACACTAGTTGGGAGAGATAGGATCTTGAGGTAGTATTGGACACTAGTGGAGAGGGATGGGGATGGGTTCTTCTAGTGTTACTACCGGAGACAGGGGAGTGCTACAATATCTAGGGTTCGGAGTGAAGAGAGGTTATGTGGCGCCATGGTTAAAGGGAAAGTTATCCCTATATTGTATAGGAAACGTTCTGAGGGATAGGGTTTGCTTTGTGGGCCCTTGAGTAAGTGAGATATAACTATTGGCCTTGATTTATCCAAGGGCCCATAAGCCACAAAGTGCCACTCATGTGGGCATATTCAGTGGGTCCCACTCATGTGGGCATATTCGGTGGGTCCCACTAGTCAGTAACCCCACTATCTCCTGGCTATTTGTTTCATCTCCTGTCATAAAAAAAGTCTCTAGAACATCTATCTTAAGGAAAACAAATAATTTTTTATTGATAACATTGAGGACAGCCGTACAAGTTGATCAATGTCTAACGCATTGCGCCTAGGCTAGTTGACATCGGGCAGTCATTGGGCATGACAACCTCCTAGGAAGTAGTCACCACGAGTTGGTCCCCCTTAGCGGCAACTCTTTGCTCGGCTACCGCCACTTATTCAGCGGTTGCTGCCTCCTTATTTCTCTTGATAAATCGGTCTAGGGTCCGTTCCTATGTTGTACTGACTAGCTTATCCATGACCGGAGGCAATGCAATTACGTGCGTTTGGAGGTCAGCGCACACACACGAGACTATTCGCTGACCTGTTCTGCTAGGTGTGGCGCCATAGATGAGGACCCGCACCTAGGTGGCTCACCACGTGTGTGGCCGAGAACCACCCGGCTAGTTTGGTATGACCGGCATCCAACGGCTACGCGGCAAGATGTAGGGGCATGTGGTTCATTGAATCATAAAGTTCGACTATTAGTTTTTCCTGTTGCGCAAAGGGGTCTGAATCTTGTGTAGATAAAGAATCCAGCTCAAACGGGTCACAAATGCTGGGACACACATGCCAGCGATACATGCATGGATAGCTAGTGAGACGTGTTTGACCATTCGCCAATATTTAACATCACTTAGAATGGATGACACAATAGCTAATGCATATGTTTCCCAAGTGCGATATGAAAAAGCATCTCTCTTGCATGTCACCTACCACATCACGATTATGTGTTGGTACATGGTCTGTCATGGAACATAATTATTTTCCCCCATTTTAGGCACAAAAAATGTTCATTAGCTAGGTAAAAAACTTGTGCAATCGAAAAAGTGTCGCTTAAGGGGTTATTTTTATAATGTAATTTGTGTAATCACACTTGCATAATCCGTGTCCACTTTATGCTATTAAATTGGACTTTTTGTAGGCCTCGAAAGTTTGATGAGCCCTACTTGAATAACCCAATTGAACACTATTATTTTATTGTAACACTTTTAGGGACAACTATCTCTACAACGTATGGGATTTTTTTAACACAAGGTAAGGGGCACAAAGGCCCCAGAAGCTGCATTAAACGATGGGAATAACTACATAGAGGTCCCTGATAACAGAAAAAGGCTTAAATTGTGCAAAAAGGACTTGGACTAATATGGCTAAAACGCAATTGGGTCCTTGTTCTCTACCGGCGGTGAAGGATCTGAGGCAGCGGCCACTTCCAGCAACACCGGGGATGACACCACTTGGTTCGTCAGCGGGATGGAGCACCGAACCTAGATCGAGGATCCTCCGAATTGGCATAGTGTCCTGGAGGAACAGAAAACCATGGTGCCACCAGCACGTCATGCCATGGAGTGGCCCCTTATAGCCTAGGATCACGTCGGCAAGCATGTCCTTCATGGATAAACTCCGCAGCACAGCAGCTTCTGACCTACACGCAAACACGCACATGCTGCATCCTCCCATTCTTGCATCAACAGAGAGCACCCGGATGAGATCTTCATCTCCCTCGCCTCCTCAGCTGGCCAAGAGGAAGATCAGAGCATCAGGCATCTGGTGAAGAAGAAGCTTGCACTTATTATCAGAGCTCGCCCGAGACTCCTCCCTCATCTTCCTTCATGGAAGAATTGCAGATAAGTCCGGCAGCGGCTGTCCGTCGGTGTGCACGACCAATAGAGTAGAAGAGCCCCCAAGATCGACCTTATTATCGGAGATCCCTAAGCTTGGTGTGCTCGCCTACGGCAGCTCCTGCCATCAGAGCGTTGTTGCAAATATCAACCCTCCTAGGCCTCGCCGGAGCTAGTCAAGGAGCTCCGACGACCTACTCCCAGACGCCACATGGTCAAAATTCACAAACTCCTAGCCTACTGATAAGTTGCAAACGTATCTATAAATTTTGATGTTCCATGCTTGTTTAGTATCTACTTTGCTTTGCTTTGTCCACACTTTGAGGTACATTTTTGCATTTTCTGGAACTAACCTATTAACAAGATGCCACAGTGCCAGTTGCCTGTTTTCTGCTATTTTTGGTTCCAAGAAAGTCAGAAAATGAATATTCCCGGAATTGGACCGGACAAAAGCCAAAGTCGTTATTTTTCCGGAAGACTCACAGGGTGGCAGTGTGGGGTTATCTAGATGCGGAAAGCGAACTTTGAGGTGTGTTGTTATAGTCGTACCATCCATTAGAGTGTTCAACCGGAGAGTAGTTTAGGGTAGTATCATAAAGATAATATATTTATATGAGAGTGTTCACTAGTGAAAGTATGATCCCTATGCCTTGTTTCTAAACATTGAAACTTTATTTGTAACTAGATTTGTTATATGTTTGCTTGCTTCCATCTTTATTTCAGTTTGCCTTTAGTCTCTTCTACGCCATCAAAGTATTTTATAGCACCATTATCTTATCTCCATACCACTTGTATTTCACTATCTCTTTGCTGAACTAGTGCACCTATACACCTGACAAGTGTATTAGGTGTGTTGGGGACACAAGAGACTTCTTTTATCTTGATTGTAGGGTTGCTTGAGAGAGGATATCTTTGACCACTTCCTCCCCGAGTTTGATAAACCTTGGGTGATCCACTTAAGGGAAAACTTGCTGTTGTTCTACAAACCTCTACATCTGGAGGCCCAACAATTGTCTACAAGAATAGAAGTGCGTAGACATCAAGCTATTTTCTGGCGCCATTGCCGAGGAGATAAGGTAAAAGGTACTCACATCCTCAGGTGTAAGTGATCGAAGTTATTTCCTTTAGATTCTGCAATTTTGTCTTTTTGTTTCTTGTTTTCACTAGTTAGGCTTAATGGAAAACAACAACAAAAATTAGAGAGCTTTATAGTATTTATCTTGAGTTAGGACATGAAGTGTTTGGAGAGAAAATTAAAAAACCTATGGAACTTTATTTGCATGCTAATAGCAATGTTGTTAGTATGAATTCTTTGGACGCCATTATTGCTAATGCTATGGAAAATTCTAAGCTTGGGGAAGCTAGTTTTTATGAAAATGATCTTTTTAGTCCCCCATCTTTAGAGGAGAAAATTTGCTTTGATGATACTATACCTCCAATATATGATGATTACAATAATGAATATGATATTTTCAGTCCACCTACTATTGAGGAGGAAATTAATTATGAATACAATATGCCTCCTATATTTTATGATTATGGTGATGAGAATAATAATGATAGCTACTTTGTTGAATTTGCTCCCACTACAATTAATAAGAATGTCTATGCTTATGTGGAGAGTAATAATTATTATATGCATGTGGCTCATGATAAGAATGTTTTATGTGATAGTTATATTGTTAATTTTATTCATGCTGCTACTTAAAGTTATTATGAGAGAGGGAAACATGGTTTTATGCATCTCAATAATATTAAGTTTCCCCTCTTTATGTTGAAATTTTTGAAGTTGCACTTGTTTTGCTTTCCTATGCTTGTTGCTTTGTGCTTTCATGACTTGTTTCTTTACAAGATTCCTATGCATAGGAAGTGGGTTAGACTTAAATGTGTTTTGAATTTGCTTCTTGATGCTCTCTTTTACTTCAATTCATATTTCTTATGTGAGCATCCTCCCAAACTATCATGCTTAACTTAATAGCGTTAAAGAAAAGTACTTATTGGGAGATAACCCAAAAGTTTTAGATGAGTCTTGGAAGTTATTACCTCTGTAATAACCGCTTCTTATCCTTTTTATTTGCTTTTTATGCCAAGAGTAACCTCTAATAAAAGAGAAGTAATGCTTGGGAAAGTTGCTGTCCAGAAATAGATTTTTGTGCTTCAGTGTAAAAATTTGTGTAAAATCTCTGTACGTCGTTTTGAGGCGTGAATTTTTTTCCTTCGGCCCCAGGTTGTTATCTAACTTTCGTTAGTTCAACACTTTTTGATTTGAGCAACAGAAGGTCTTCGAAAAAATTGGTCTTTACCTTCTGGTCTATTTTGACAGATTTCTGCCATTATTTGCATTTGCTTCTTGTTGTTTCCTTTTTGAGTTCTTTTGGGGAATTGAGCTTTTTGAGGGAAGTGCTACAGTAGCTAGTGTTTTAATGGAAGTTTTATTGGTGTTAGAGCTGAACCTAAAGACTTATTATCTCGAGTGCACTAATGTTGCTAATAAAGATTGTGTGAAGTTTTCTATGAAGGAAAATTTTCATTTGTATGGAAGGAATGAGTAATGAGATGAAGGATGGAATAAAGCTCAAGCTTGGGGATGCCACGCGTTCCACCCCAAGAAATATCCAAGAAGTACAAGCTTCAAAGCTTGGGGATGCCCAAGAAATCCCCCTCTTCATCAATAAAAATCCCAGGTTTCTTCCAAACACTTCATTTTTATTGTTTCATGCACAGTTGTGTTGTTCTTGGAGCGTCTTCTTGTTTGTTTTCGTTTTGGTTTTCGTTTGCTTGGTTTTCTTAGTTTGCTTGAATAAATTGGTTGGACCCCCTCTTTCATACATTAGTTTTCAAATAATTTGGTTTGGATTGGAAAAGAGTAGGAAAGCTCATGCTAAGTGGTATAGGGAGCTTGTTTTTGACTGTGGCCTATGCTTTGTCATGCCATGCTTGATATTGATTTGGCTTTATGCTTAGTATTCTTTTCTATAGCATGACATGTTATAAACAATTGAGATTGCTTAATGTGCCTTGGAAGGATCATGCGTTGTTTTAGCATATTAAAGCATAGTATTGTGGTATTCTCCTTTGATGTTTTATTTGGGTTGACTTGGCGCATGCTCACACCATGTTATGACTATCCCAAGTCACCATAGCCTCTATGATCCTTTAGTTTTCGACTTGTAATATCACTTTATGCTTTAATTAATGATGTTTTGTCACTTTGCATGATTATGGCCATTATTGCTCTCTTAGTTGGTCGCTCCCAGTCTTTTGCTAGCCTCCATACCAAGTATGAGTTCCACTCATGCATCCAACTCCAAATAAAACCAAGTTATTCCAAAAGAGTCCACCATACCTACCTATTAGCATTTTCTATTCCAAGTATATTCATGTTTTTATCTACCTTCCGAATTAAACTTGTTATGTGAAAATTAGTGATTAAAGCTCTCACGAACTTGATGGCACACTTTACTTTCTTGCATTTAATAAACTTGAACAATTGTGTCCATCTTTGTTGCGTATATGCTTGCGCTTTATAAGTTGAAATTAGCAGAACCATGTATCATGGGGAACGCTTTCAACATTGCACTTGTACATTGTACCCCGTTGATATGATGTTCTTTTGCTTATGGATCCCGACGGTGTGAAATAAAAGTGGAACTTGTAAGATCATGGAGTTTGTATGTGTGTTAGAGAAATGCCTGGGCCACTAGCCTAAGCCATGCCTAATCATGGTGGAAACTTGCAGCATAACCATAATGAGCACTCTATGAAGCATCCTCAATAAAAACCTATGCAAATAGCAAATAAAAAGATCGCTGAGATGCTCATTGTCTGCTTGCCTTGCCATTTTGATTATGCGATAGCTCCTCTATCATGTGCAAGGGGTACCCCTTTGGCGGTTCTTCATGATACATATGTACTTACAATTACAAGAGCTTACTTGTGACTAAAGTTAAGTAGCATGAGGTTTGGTCTTCATAAGTAAGGGGCATGAGATTTCAGCTTATAACTTGTCAACCATATCCTCTTAGTTGTGTCACTTTAACCTTAATCACCTAAAGATGCTTATGATAGGGGCAATGAGAGCTCAAAGCTAATAAGTACCATAATTTTTGGAAGCTCTTTATGAAACTTGAATCTCTACTTCCTTCTATGAAGGCCTTTCTTTTACTTTTATGTTGAGTCTCCATCTTCTATCTTGATGCACCTACTTTGAGAGCATAGTGGCCATTCTTAGTTCTATGTGCATTGTCCCAAGACTTGTTGATTGATGCATAACTTTGATATTGCTTGTTTTAAACTATTTGTATCTAGTCACTCTTATGAACTTTGAAGGTGTCATATGCATTTATGTTTGCTACTCTATGAGGGACAAGCTAAATGCCACTATGCTATGTTTTCTTTATGTGAAACAAACAAACATCTTGCAAAGCATTGTTATTCATGAATATTTTGTTTGTGCCTTTTCATGTTGCAACATAGTTGCTTTGCCTTATTGCTAGAACTTTGTCTTTCATGTTATGATTGAAGTACTATGATCCCAGCTTTCAATGCTTTACAAATACTTTGATCAAGTTTATGATGGTGCATGTCACCTCAAAAATTATTCTTTCTTTTTATCACTTACCTCCTCGAGGACGAGCAGGAGTTAAGCTTGGAGATGTTGATACGTTGCAAACGTATCTAAAATTTTGGATGTTCCATGCTTGTTTAGTATCTACTTTGCTTTGCTTTGTCCACACTTTGAGGTACTTTTATGCATTTTCTGGAACTAACCTATTGACAAGATGCCATAGTGACTATTTTCTGCTGTTTTTGGTTCCAGGAAAGTCAGAAAATGAATATTCTCAGAACTGGACCGGACAAAAGCCAAAGTCGTTATTTTCCAGGAAGACTCACGGAGCCAGAAGGAGAGACGGAGGGGGGCCACAGGGTGGCCACACCACCCCTAGGCGCGGGTCCCCATGGCCGCGCCAGGGCATGGTGTGGGCCCCCTGGCTGGCCACCGACCTCGCCCCTTCGCCTATATATTCCTCCTAATACAGAAACCCTAAATCGACAAGCCTCTAGCCACGAAAAGTTCCGCAGCGCCGCCGCCACCAAAGGGGATATTCGGGGGACAAAAAGTCTCTGTTCTGGCACCCTGTCGGGACGGGAAAGTATCTCCGGAGCCATCTCCATCGATCTCCACCACCATCTCCATCACCATTGCTGATTCCCATGATGAGGAGGGAGTAGATCTTTCTCGAGGCTAAGGGTTCTATCGGTAGATATGTGTTCAGCTCTCTCTTTATGCATGATCATGTTGTGATCATGAGCTTGTAATCTATAGATCTACCTTGCTACTCAAGTTCTTTAATAGATCTCTGCTCTCCCCATGTGTGTGAAGTTGATAGTGTGCACACCATGGTGGCCCTTAGGCTAGAGATTACAAATACTTGTTATGACTTATATTTGGAGTTGGATGTATTTATGAAATTGTGGTGTTTGTTAGAACTATCTTGTGCTCAAGGTGACAGTGTGGGGTTATCTAGATGCGGAAAGCGAACTTTGAGGTGTGCTGTTATAGCCCTACCATCGATTAGAGTGTTCAACCGGAGAGTAGTTTAGGGTAGTATCATGAAGATAATATATTTATATGAGAGTGTTCACTAGTGAAAGTATGATCCCTAGGCCTTGTTTCTAAGCATTGAAACTTCATTTGCAACTAGATCTGTTACATGTTTGCTTGCTTCCATCTTTATTTCAGTTTGCCTTTAGTCTATTCCACGCCATCAAAGTATTTTATAGCACTGTTATCTTATATCCATACCACTTGTATTTCACTATGTCTTCGCCGAACTAGTGCACCTATACACCTGACAAGTGTATTGGGTGTGTTGGGGACACAAGAGACTTCTTGTATCTTGATTGCAGGTTTGCTTGAGAGGTGATACCTTTGACCACTTCCTCCCTGAGTTCGATAAACCTTGGGTGATCCACTTAAGGGAAAACTTGCTGTTGTTCTACAAACCTCTACACTTGGAGGCCCAACAACTGTCTACAAGAATAGAAGTGCGTAGACATCACCTACTACTACTACTACTACTACTACTAGGAATAGAGAAATCCTACCATCTGCTCCATCTCCTCGTCGGTCGCCATGGACACCGGATAGAAGGGAGCAGAGGGGCGGCGGCGGTGAGCAGAAGTCTACTCTCAAGGATAAGGTAAGGGGCTGGATCCTCTCCTCTCACCATGTATGGAAATGATCCAGTCTATTGATCTTGAAGAGTATGATGGTGAGGCAATTTTTTGCGAAACTTAGGCAATTCTTCTAATTCCAAAGCAGGACCAAAAAATAGGCCGAGGTAGTGAAAATTAAAGATGAAGCACTAGTGACCAACCTGAGAGAGGGGTTCAAAATGATAGTTAGTCTTGTGAAGATAGGTGGAGACGATGATATTTTACCCCGATGGGTTGTAGGATACTTTCGAACATGATTAAGGGATTTGATCATGGCCATATTGCTCAATGTTATGGTCAATTTGTTTATAATCCTCAGACTACAAACACATTCATGATGCTTAGACTCTCAAGAAAGTTGGTTTGGATGATTAGGTATGTGGAGAAGACCTTTGAGTGGTATATAATTCGAAGTGATTCTATTACCTATGATGAACTTCAGTTAGGTGTCATTGGATGGATAATATATTATATGAACTTGCGACTGTCCAATGGGTCATAATGAACTTTAATCGGGTGCATTTGGATGTCTTGTCATGAACTTGACATGATTGAATTGATTGTGACGAATTTGGTCTATTTGATGATTCATATGATTGTAAAATTTTAAGTGTGTACTATTTGGTGTCATATTTTCTTAAGATTGGTAGTGTATATTTTTAATGCATATTCCTAAAAATATAATCAAAATGATGTTGAAATTTTGATTAATATGATGCTACAAATTCAAGAGAAGTAAACTACAAACACACGTGTGGGCGGTAATAAGCTCACCATTCCTATGAAAGAGGTGAGTTGACACCAAACTATCTTTACATCTCTCCAACCAACCCCATAAATAGAATCAAACCCATCCAAAGTAGGTGGTCTAAAGCAATGAAAGCGACGTATCCCACTTGAATAGAACCATGACTTTACATTCCATATGACTACCCAAAATACACACCCTAAGTTAAGCAAAAATAAATTTAAAAATGTCTACAACAAATTATATATGATCCAAGGTAACCAGAAGACATTGATTCTAGTCTCTAGAGCAGTTTCACACCAATGATTTGTTGTCTCCTGAGACACGGGTACCCGTTATCATGCGGTAAGAAGACTAATGGGCACATCTGGACAGTTAACTGATGACACCAGCATTGTGTGTGCCATCTCGTCGGGACTCCAATTGCAGAGTGATGTAACAAGCGTATTTCCCACAAGAGTGACTCAAGGATTTATATCGAACTCTCGAGGATCAAAGGATACAACCTTCTTCTAGCCGCTTCCAGCAACCTACAAAACAAAAAAATCATGTGTCTCCAATTCTACCGTGTGGTTGTTAAGCACAAGGTTTCGTATTAGTAAAACTTAAATAAAAAAGTAAAGTAAAATAACAGTAAAGTAAACTACAACTAAAACAATGAAGTAAATTTCTTTTGGGGTTTTTGTTTGTGCTTGCATAAAGTAAAAGTATTTTTGTATTTTCTAGTTTAATTCTTGCATAAAATGTAAAAATGCAGTAAAAGTGGTTTCTTATAATAAAAAGTGGATGGAGATTCATGGGTTCACTTGTCCACTCTCTCATAAAGTGTGGTGGTGATACAATTGCTCATACATGTTATAATATCGCTGAAACTTCATTATGTGTTTTTATTAGCATTCATATGGGCATCATGTCCTAATATTGATGATGCAATACATCTCATTTATACTCCTCTAGAAAGGGAAAACTCCATGTAATATGGAATTAAGAATAAATAGAGTATAGCCTTAGATACTTTGACATGATGTTTGAATATCAAATATGCTATCTTGAGCAAACAAGATCATCTTTGTTGTCACTAGATGATTATAAGACATGCATTCACTTTATCCCTAGTGAGGTAACAAAAGTAAGGTAAAACCCATACTGGATCTTGAAGTTTTTGTCACTCTCCAATCACCACCACCGTGTTACACCATTTAATGCACATGTGCCCCCACACGTCCTTACATACAAGTTTGATTAGAACTTAAGAATGGGTTACATAATATGCATCTATCAATACATATTACACATATAAGAATTCCAGTCTCAAATATCATTTCATCAAACAAAAATCTATTGGGTTCGCAGCATAGAAAACAAAAAAAATTCCTACGGTGTGAACTACACGCCAAGATCTATCTACTAGGTACAAAGCAACGGGTGGACATACATCCAACGAGAACATACCCTTGTAGACAACAAACTTTGTTAACGAGTAGGAACTCGTGGTTGATCTAGTCGTACACTTCCCGATCTCAAGATCGTGATGAAGTCCAGCAGGTCCGGCTCCATCACGTCCATCAGATCCAGCTCCAGCACCACCAAGTCCAGCACCGCAAAGCAGCGGTGCATCCGTGATAGCACACACGTCCGGTACCCCGACAACCTCTGTTCCTCGCTCCAGCAAAGCAACGGAAGCAGCAACTCCTTTACAGATAAAGCCACCGGGAACATGTATCTCGCTAATCCGAGACCATGGGGGAATAATACTAGAGGGGGAGAGAGATCCTTCACAAGGAGGTGTGAGGAAGAAGGGGAGTGAGGGGGGCCTTTTATAGGAGGAGGGGGGTGCCTCTCTCTCCATGGCCGGCGCATGGGGGGGTGACTCCTCACCTCCCCATTCATGTGGTGGTAACCCCTCCACATTAAAATGCCCCTTCACATTCTCTTTTAAAGTCTCCACTTTAAATGCATTAAATTTCTCCAAATTTAATGCTCTCTCATTTAATAAAACTCTTTTATTATTTTTATTCAGAATTTTGTTAATTACTTTAATTAACAAACAGTCACATAAAACCCCCTGCAACATTTCAATGTTACATGCAGAACCAATTTCAGCAATTTCACCCGAAACAGTTTTGGTGTCTATTGAAATAATTCCAGCGCTTTCTTAAATCTTTATCTGAAACATATTTGCTCCAAATGGTGTCGGTATCCCTTAAGTGTGTCACCCTACGGTTCGTGAATAATGCAGACATGATGGAGACCCCTCTCAGATCAATAATCAGAAGCGGGACCTAGAGATCCATACTGACTCCTACACATTCAACGATGACTTATGTGATCGTGAGAACCTTTAAAGCTAGTAACTAAATCCCTTTGGCTTGCGATATATTACATGTCCGAGCTTCGATCATCGGTATCTCCATACCTAGTTTGATCTCGTTGCCGACATGCACTCTTTTCTCGTTCCCGTGATATAACATTCTAGTGATCACATCACTTGCTTGCAAGCTTTCTCAATGTGATATCACCGAGAGGGCCCAGAGTATATCTATCCGTCATCGGGATTGACAAATTCCACTCTTGATCCATCAGCCTCAACATAACACCTTCGTAGCACTGAACCCATCTTTATAGTCACCCTGTTACGGTGTGACATTTGATGTTATCAAGATACTCTTCCGGTGTTAGCAATTAACATGATCTCATGGTCTAAGGATAAAGATTACTTCGTATGATGTTATAGCAATATAAACACAATGAATTTGATCGTAATGCTATACTTCGGATGAATGTTCATCACATCATTCCACCAATGGTGTGACCTTGTTATTAACAACATCCCATGTCCATGATCAGGAAACCTTGTTTATCGTGTTAATCAACAAGCTAGTCTATAAGAGAGGCATAACTAGGAACCCTTTTTGTTTATTAAACACACATGTATTGATGTTTCCGATCAATACAATTCTAGCATGCAAAATAAACATTTATCATAAACATGGAATAAGATAATAACCACTTTATTATTGCCTCCCGGGCATATTCCCTTCAGTCTCCCACTTGCACTAGAGTCAATAATGTAGTTTGAAAAACTTTGCGTATTGAACACCTATGGCTTTCTTGTGTTGCATATACGCTATTGCTAGTGGTTAACATAATCTTCGGATCTGACAGTTTCAGGTCCGTGTGTATTTGCATGTCTTTGCGTCTCTACGCATCACTCATTCTCAAATGAGATGGCATTGTATAAATTTGGTCCTTTGGTGAGACCTTTAGTTCGTTCGACTCAAAATATGTTGATATTATTGTCACACAATATATCTTCATAGTATTATCCCACTTTGAACAACACCTAGTTTGATAACAAACTACTTAACACAAATGCCCTCCTATGCTGGTACTATAGCAGTCATATACTTAGCCTTTTGTTGTAGTATCCGTCACAATATCTCAACTTTGGAACTCATCGAAATCCATCATGGAACATCCTTTCCATTATATTGTGCCACCCATAGTTTAAATTGAGATAAATTCAATTTTTATCTTGTGACAAAACTAGTATCAATGTAACACTTTACAATGAACTACCTTTAACTATTTGTCACTTATACATGATATATTCTTAGTTCTTCCAAAGCTCATAAGAATATCTTTACTATTGTCCAATGATCATCTTATGAATCATTCTGGTATATGCTCATAACATTTTGAGCATAGGACATTCTGGATATATACATATCATGGTATAATCGATCAAAATCTTCATGTGATTTTACTCACCAAGTGTCGAAACACTTGAATCTTGATACAATTATTTCCATGCAGCAAGAAACTTTCTTGTTGTTTCCATATTGAACTCTTTCAATATCTCATATATGTATGTATGGCACAACCATATTTGCGTCTTAATCTATCCATATAGATATTGATGCCAAATATTCCTGGTTTGCCCAAGTCTTTCATCGAAATCTTATTTTAATGAAATTCTTAATTTGTGTCAATACAAGATACATCATTTCCAATCAACAATATGTCCTCTACATAATGTATTAGAAATATGTCTCAGCGCTCCCACTTAATTTCTTGCAAATGCAAGCATCTTCATCATCTCTGATGAATTTAAACTCTTTTAACAGTTTCATCATGGTGAAGATTCCAACTCCGCTATGCTTACTTCAACTATTGAAGTTTACATGCCCTTTTAGCACCCTTTGAATTAACAAAACCCTTTGGACCGTGTCATGTACACGTCCTAGGTAACCGTTCTATTAGAAGAACATTGTTTTGTTTATTCAACTACCATATACCAAATTATATGTAGTGGTTGCTACATTAATCCGTCAAGACTAAATATCGCTATGAAAGATCAAATCTTGTCATAGTCAACTCCTTGAACATTGTCGTAAACTTCTTTCCGACATGTCGACTATTTCATAGATGTTAAACATCCATGTCTATTTCTTTATAGATCCAAACACAACCGATAGGCTTCACGCCTTTCCGGAGGGTCTTCCAAGTTCAGAAACTTGATTTCTCGTGTATGGATAATATCACGGATTCTATGACTTCTAGTCATTTTATGGAGTCAGGGCCCATCATCGCTTATTTGCATGTAGTCGATTCATCATTGTCAAAACAATAACGACTTGCTTATCAAATCTTACTATTTGATTCTTACCGACCCACACGGTTCTATAGGAACTCTAATCTCCGAGATCACACCTTTTGTAATCACGAGAGCCATGAGCATTGTGGCCGCCACCGGGACACTTCCCGGCGCTGCGCTACTTAGCACATATAGCTAAGGTTCAACAACCTTATCAAAGTTCTATTGTCCTCCCACTTAACTTTTCACGAAAAGTTCCTTCTCAAGAAACTTGACGTTCCAAGCGACAAACTCTTTTGTCCTCGGTGTTATGGAGAAATTCCCAACAAATTCTTTGGGATAACCTACAAAGACGTGCTTCTCCGACTTTGGTTGTAAACATTTTACTTATGCATAGCATACCGAAATTTAAGAAAAGACAATTCCGGTTTTATCCGAAACCATAACTCATATGGTGTCATTTCAATGGATCACAATGGTGCTCTTTTCAGTGTAAAAGCGGTAGTCTCTAAAGCTTCAATCTTTAAAACATAATGGCAGTTTTATAAATGACACCTTTGATCTTACCATGTCAAACATGGTTTGGTTTCATCTCTCAAATATGCCATACTCCTATGGTTTACCGGGAAATCCAAATTCATGGAACAATTCATCAAATCTTAGGTGTTTTGCTAAACATGTAACTCAAATATCTTCCTTTACGATCAAATCATAAACTCTTCTATTTTATGTTACAATGATTTTTCACTTCATCTTGAAAGTCTTTGAACAACTTTCAAATGTTTCATACTTGTTCCTTATTAAGTAAATATATAGATATATTCACTCAAATTTTTTAAGAAAGCATATGAAGCAAAAAGATCCATCGCATATGGCTACACATAATGGACTATGCACATCAGCATGCACAATTTCCAATAAGCTAGTCATCCGTTCCTCTCTGGCCTATGGACGGAGTTTCAATTATCTCGAGGAAAGTCTCACATGCGTCAGTTGATCAAAATCAAAGACTCCAAAAATCCATCAACATGGAGTTTCTTCAAGTTTTCTTTCAAATATAATTTAAACAGCGATGTCACTTCATAAGTGATCTTTGAATCATTTGTCTTGCGACATTTTAGCAATAGTGTTTATGGTTGTGATTTCTCCAACTAGACTTGTAAAAGTTCATCCATCCTTTATGGAATACGGTAATTATTTGAACAGCCATTGTTCTCATAATACCAGAACAAAATAACAATTATTTAAACAAATCTTGAAGGCTTGGTTTGATGACAACGAAAAACACAATAACGCTTTATTTGTTTTCAATGATCATCATCACTTATTCTCTTGCTAGTTACTTAGGCCATTGCAGTTCATGAATTGCGTTGTACTGTATGACACTTCATACCAACCAATTCGGTATCCAATACCTAAGAACCACATTGTTTAATAAGCAAGGAATACAACCATAACATGTATATCTTCTATATACCCAAGTTAGACATCTCCAACCTTATATTTTCTGCCCAATATTTTATAGATTCTCTTTCAGCAATTCATTTTTCTTCTAAAAGAATCTATCAACATCAATAGTGGTGTCATTTACATGACACATAGTACAAAGCGTATATAGTCAAATACTAATACCTTTGGACTTGCACTTTGAAGTGGATCACGATCATCAAATGTTCGGCATTCTTTCAAAAATCCATTCTTTAGTAATCTATTAGTGTAGTAAACATTTTACTTACATCTTCTATTCATCCTTATCATGAAAACTTTCATGATCAAGCTACTATAGCTTATAAGGAAGAATCACGAGTATAATATCAGTTCCCAAAACCTTTTTGGTAGATTCGGATGCCTAGCATCTCCATCCTTCACAAATTCTCATACAATATGAGAACATGTATTTTGCTAAATTATACTCTATCATAATGCAACCAAAAAACATTGTTTCAGATATCACAATATCTTTCACACATGATGGTTTCTGAAACAATTTCCAGCTCCAATATAATCTTGATATTAAAACAACTTTTTGAATATCAATAATCATGGAGGCAAACATGATACTTTAGATACTAACATTGGAATTCTTACTCTTGATTTAATACTACTTATTAAACTTCATGGAGTAAATAGAGTTTGCTGAAAGTTTGCAATAGGACTTATAAACTTTAAATTGACATTCAAAACAATACGATACTAGTTCGTAAAGTAAATATCTAGAATTCTATAGTTCTATTATCTCAATTGAAACTAAGCATAAGGCAGTGAACAGATGCCAATGACTACAACAAATTATGCAAATTCACTTTGATTTATTTTATGACAAATTTAGTTCGACTAATCTAAATTAGAAATAAACTCCCACTCAAAAACGACATCCCTCGTGCCTTGTTGGTGATTACATGAACCAAATCCACTACAGCAAGTCCGATCATCACGTGAGTTGATGTAGCTTCAAAGGCGAACATCTATATGGGCATCATATCAACTATATAACTCATGCTTAACCTTTCGGTCCGTGTTCCGAGGCCATGTCTGTACATGCTAGGCTCGCCAAGTAAGAACCTTAGTATTCGCGTGTGTAAAACTATCTTACACCCGTTCCTATGAAAGCGTAGATTCGAGTACACCCGATCTTCACGTGATGTCTCGAAACACGATCCACATAACGGTGCATACTCAAGGAAGAACACTTTTTATCTTGATATCTAAATGACGGATCATCTTACAATGCTACAGAAAGCGCCAAACTAGCAGTATAAGATGCTAACATCTAATGTGTAAAGTGAGATGATATGGTCCATGCATTTGATCTCTATCATTTGCATCGTGGTATGATCTCTATCATTCCTTTGTGTGTAAGGCAAAGGTCTATGGAACTTACACGTTGAGTGAGTTGTAAGAGTATCTATCATACATCTACTTACAACAATACCATATCAAGACACTAGCCCAGCAACGATCTAAACTAGACGCCTCTAATTTATCAATTGCAAGTTTTACGTGGCTTAGGGCTTTCGGAGATAGAACCGTTCTTACCTATGAACATGAACCACAACGAGGATAACCAAGTTATTAGCAACTCGTTGTAAATCAGATATTGACTATAGTAGGAGAGACAGTCACCCGCCAGCCACTTATGCAAAACAAGTTGCATGTCGGTCGTGGAACCGGTCTCATGTACGATGACATGTAAGGTTGGTCCGGGCCGCTTCATCCCACTATGCCACCAATATCCAAAATACATAGAAGATGCAATAACATGATCATCATCACCCACATATCAACATATGTGTACTACCCGTGCTAAGCACCTACGCATAGATCAGGCTCTGATACCACTGTTGGGTCCGCAGCATAGTAAACAAAAAAAATTCCTACGGTGTGAACTACATGCCAAGATCTATCTACTAGGTACAAAGCAACGGGTGGACATACATCCAATGAGAACTTACCCTCATAGACAACGAGCTTTGTGAATGAGTAGGAACTCGTGGTTGATGTAGTCGTACACTTGCCGATCTCAAGATCGTGATGAAGTCCAGCAGGTCCGGCTCCAGCACGTCCATCAGATCCAGCTCTGGCACCACCAAGTCCAGCACCGCAAAGCAGCGGTGCATCCGTGATCGCACACACGTTCGGTACCCCGACAACCTCCGTCACTCGCTCCAGCAAAGCAGCGGAAGCAGCAACTCCTTTCCAGATAAAGCCATCGGGAACATGTATCTCGCTAATCCGAGACCATGGTGGAATAATACTAGAGGGGGACAGAGATCCTTCACAAGGAGGTGTGAGGAAGAAGGGGAGTGAGGGGGGCCTTTTATAGGAGGAGGGGGTGCCTCTCTCTCCATGGCCGGCGCATGGGGGGGTGACTCCTCACCTCCCCATTCATGTGGTGGTAACCCCTCCACATTAAAATGCCCCTTCACATTCTCTTTTAAAGTCTCCACTTTAAATGCATTAAATTTCTCCAAATTTAATGCTCTCTCATTTAATAAAACTCTTTTATTATTTTAATTCAGAATTTTGTTAATTACTTTAATTAACAAACATTCACATAAAACCCCCTGCAACATTTCAATGTTACATGCAGAACCAATTTCAGCAATTTCACCCGAAACAGTTTTGGTGTCTATTGAAATAATTCCAGCGCTTTCTTAAATCTTTATCTGAAACATATTTGCTCCAAATGGTGTCGGTATCCCTTAAGTGTGTCACCCTACGGTTCGCGAATAATGCAGACATGATGGAGACCCCTCTCAGATCAATAA
The DNA here is from genome assembly GCA_910589775.1 of Avena eriantha. Taxonomy (NCBI): domain Eukaryota; kingdom Viridiplantae; phylum Streptophyta; class Magnoliopsida; order Poales; family Poaceae; genus Avena; species Avena eriantha. The sequence continues at coordinate 164,238,087 of OU342741.1, read as the reverse complement.
TCAGAAGCGGGACCTAGAGATCCATACTGACTCCTACACATTCAACGATGACTTATGTGATCGTGAGAACCTTTAAAGCTAGTAACTAAATCCCTTTGGCTTGCGATATATTACATGTCCGAGATTCGATCATCAGTATCTCCATACCTAGTTTGATCTCGTTGCCGACATGCACTCTTTTCTCGTTCCCGTGATATAACATTCTAGTGATCACATCACTTGCTTGCAAGCTTTCTCAATGTGATATCACCGAGAGGGCCCAGAGTATATCTATCCGTCATCGGGATTGACAAATTCCACTCTTGATCCATCAGCCTCAACATAACACCTTTGTAGCACTGAACCCATCTTTATAGTCACCCTGTTACGGTGTGACATTTGATGTTATCAAGATACTCTTCCGGTGTTAGCAATTAACATGATCTCATGGTATAAGGATAAAGATTACTTCGTATGATGTTATAGAAATATAAACATAATGACTTTGATCGTAATGCTATACTTCGGATGAATGTTCATCACATCATTCCACCAATGGTGTGACCTTGTTATTAACAACATCCAATGTCCATGATCAGGAAACCTTGTTTATCGTGTTAATCAACAAGCTAGTCTATAAGAGAGGCATAACTAGGAACCCTTTTTGTTTATTAAACACACATGTATTGATGTTTCCGATCAATAAAATTCTAGCATGCAATATAAACATTTATCATAAACATGGAATAAGATAATAACCACTTTATTATTGCCTCTCGGGCATATTCCCTTCAAAATCCACCACATAGAAATTGCATATATGAACATAATATTGTAAAGCAGCACATATCGTTCTAAACTATGATAGAACAAGAGAGATAAAGAGATAAGGATACTACCACAAATCCATAGTCTAACGGTGGACAACTCTCTCGTAATCACGGAGATGGTGTTGATGATTTTGGAGAGGGTGGAGATCCAACCGGGATGGCTCTGACAGCATTCCCCCCTCCAATCTACACTAGTTTTGGCTTTGTTTCATCGTTTCTATGTTTTCGCTCTACCTCTTCTGAGATTGTGTCAAGGGACTTTGTATAGGTGTTTTTAGGTCAAGACTCGGAGTTAGGGTTGAAGATGGACGCTGGAGGACACTCGAGGAGGTAACGAGCCTGGGTGGCGTGGGCTAGTGGTCTCTTTCGAGCCTGGCTCCAGTCATGAGGTTTTAGTTGAAATCGATCATATGGGCACCTAGAGGGGGGTGAATAGGTTCTACTCCAAATTTTACTTCCTTTTTAATTTAGGTTTGACACAAACGTAATTTCTCTAGATATGCAACTAAGGTGAATTTACATATATGCCAACCTAGCAACTAGCACAACACAAGTAAAGGAACGATAAGAGGAAAGAGGTACCGAGCGTGAAGCACGTGGGCACACGGGATTTGATTCATTATAGTTCCTTCCTTTTTAGGGGAAGTACGTCTGCGTTGGAGGGGTGGGCAGTACTAAGACCACCACGCCACAAAGGCCTCACCCTATTCTCCAGTGAACTTCCGCCACAAATGGCCTAGTCCACTTTTCCACTATCGGTACCCTTCGAGGAGGGAACCGGTGCCTTTACAACAAGCTTGGAGCAACTTCCACAAAGGAGCGGAGGCTTCCAAGTAGAAGGCTAGATGCCACAATGACAACAAGCAAGTTAGAACTGAAAACAACACCTAGGGTTTCCTAACAAACACTATAATAAGGGGCCCCTCATGTGAATGAGGGGGAAATGCAAATCGCTTCAGTAAATATGTAGATCGGTGTCTCCTCCTTCGATTCTCCAAAGATCAATGACTTTGGATGGTAGAGTGAGGACATCTTGAATATTTGGTGGCTCAACTTCTAGGGTTCTTGAGGTTGGGGACGAGCGGCTGTCCAAGGTAGAAGAAGGGGCCTTTATATAGGGCCCCAGGAAATGTAGCAGTTAGAGTCACTTAACCCGGAGTGTCCGGTTGAAACCCACCGGACGTTCTGGCTTGGGCCAAACACTCCGACCACGCCACACCGGATATTCTAGCCTACTAAAATATCTTCAAAGAATCCGTCTGGAGTCCGGGTGGACTCTGATATGGGCATCAGAATGGAAACAACCTCCTGGCAAAAACTCGAGGAAATCCCGGGCCAGACACTCCGGCCAGCACCAACCAGACATTCCGACTAGGTCAGATACTCTGACTGGAATCAGCCGAATAGTCTTGCTAAACTCAGTTTTGCACACATATAAATCCTATAATCCTCTTAAAATAATTCACCTAGAACCCTCTTTTACCTTTGAGGGAGCAACAATATAATAGTGCTGATAAGATAATTATGCCTTGAAACACTTAGCACACGATTAAACTTTCCTAGTGTTGTCAACAAATATCAAAACATATGAAGGGCAAAAATTCCCTTTCAATCCCCCCTTTTTGGTGTTTGATGACAACCCAAGGATTTGCATAGATGATAAGCAATAAGCATAGCAACAATTAATTTACAAACAATAGAGAGGCTCCCCCTAGATGTGTGACCATTTTAAGTTTGCATTTGAATACAAGATCACACTAACTAGGATCAACACCCACTCTAGAGTTTATAAATTGATGAGGTAAGACAATATACTAGGATAAAGACTAGACTAAAACATCATAGGCATAACATAGTCTTTAACAAGATAAATATAACGGGCACGCATGTCTTACCACACCCAAAGGAGTTCAATACGACATAGTTCACATACGGATAAAATAAAAACACAAGCTTCAAAGAGGCAAATCGAAAGAATGAGAAGCTTGTGTACCCATGCAAATCCCCGGTAGAAACCTAATATGGGGTTACTTCTCCCCCTTTGGCATCAAGACGCCAAAAAGGGAAAAGAGCAACACTAAAGCATCCCAAACTATAGCCACTGAAGTCCTCATCCTCCTCATCATACTCATCTCCATCCTCATCCTCATCCTCAGCATCGTTTGGAGCAGTCTCCTTGTCATGAGGGCGAGAAGAGGAGGACACATCCTCAAACAATGACCAATCCACATAGCCCTAGCTCAAGTGACCATAAGAGAGTGTACCATCTGAAACCTGCTGAGAGGAGTCAATGTCCATGGGCTGGTTGATTTTATTGAGCTCCTGCATGACATTTCTGTTGGCCTTGTAGGCATCATACTTACCGTGGCGGATGTCGATGTTTTGACACAAAAGTAGCTTATCCCACCAAGAAGATTTCTTGACCTTTTGATGTAATTCTTCTGGAGTGGTGTCAAAGCGGTATGCATTTCTAGCACGCTTCATGCGAGGGCCACATGACACAACTTCCTGCACTTCCTCAGACTCATCACCACTATCATCATCTTAATCCTAATACTCAAAGATACCTTGGGATGAGGGATAGCGAGGGGTGCCTTGGAGGAAGGAGCCTCCTTTCTCTCAAGCTTGGTAGGCTTGTGCCTCACGAGGTCGGAGTGGAGCAAAGGAGTTGGAGGATCTTTAGCAAGGATGATCTTCATCACATAAGGGCCATAGAGAGGAAACTTCTTGTCCATAATGCACGTGTACATATCTTTGTAGATGAAGTCCATAACATCAATAGCACCACCTTCATGGTTTGGATCAAGAGCATAAACTGAGTGAGCACGATCCATGAGGTTGATTTCAGAACCTCTCATCTTGTCCTTGTTGCCCACCTTGGGAGTAAGAGTGTGGCGGAACATACAAAGCAGAATGTTGTAGAGGAGCTTGATGTTGGTGGTTTGGCCAACCACACCATTCTGTGAATAAATAGGAGCCAACTTATTATTGTCATAAGCCTGACCATGAACATGCATCCTTGCAGCACTGGGAGCATTGGGGTTGAAAGGCAAACCAACGATACCTGAAAATTGCAACACACTAAAACGACACCTTGTGTTGCCTAACATCCACTCAAGAGGAATGTCCACTGAATCTCCAAACACCACTGTGGCATAGAACTGCTGGACCAAGTCAGTGTTGTAGTCTTCCCGTGCTTGAAATATGGTGTGCAGCACCATATTCTTAGTTACCCAGAGAGAATCATCAAAATAAGAGAAAGACTGCAGCTTCTCTAGCTCCAACCATTGCATGGGAACCCTAGGAGTCTTGAAGGTACTCATCACCTCGGTGAAAAGAAGCAGCTTCTCATTCCTCCAAAAATGATCATCAGGGGAGGTGTGAGGCTGAGCATAGAATGGCTGAATCCGCATCTCCACAAACTCCTCGGTGCTCATCCCTTTCAAGGTAGTCAAATATTCAAACATGATGTGCTTGGCTTCATCCCTTTTCAGTCGCTTGATCTTCTCTTGCTTTGTTGCTACACGCTCACAAGCTGACTGCCTGACAATAGCTGGATCAACATGAATGTCATGCTCTTCGTCATATCGGAACACATGAGGATGAGACTTTTGACTTGCCCGAGACTGGTGAGGACGAGAACCACCTGTGAAATCAGAGGAGGAAGGTAGCATACGGGGTAAGAACATTTGTCCAGGAGTTTCCAAATAGAAAACAGCAATCGAAGGAAAACATGACTGGGCTGACTAATTTTCGCCGGACGGTCCGTGAACAACACCCTAGAGACTCTGCTAGCATTAGACATTCCGGTGTGTACACACTGTATATTCCGACTATACCAAAATGTCCGACGTGTATGCGCCGGAGCCTTGGTGTTTCATGGGAAGTGTGAGGAGGATCAATCGGAACAGATCGACATTTCTAAGATGACTGCAAGGGGATACATTGCATGCTAGGGGGATTGATTCATGGATTCTAGGGTTTCCCTAGAGAAGTAGAGAGGGAGGGGAAAATACTAGCATCCATTGTGAGTACCACTAGTGGAGAATATCATATTGTGGCCCGAAAGTTGGGTCGCCCAGGCAATGCGGTACCCAAGTTGCTTACAATCAACAGTGTTGCCCAAAGTTGGCGTGCCAAATACTCAGAGGGTCTTTTTCGGCATGAATTCAACTTTATGTTTCAATACAAAATATCAGGCTAACGGCCGACAAGTGGGCCCCTCCTGTCAGCTTTCGCCGTTATGTCGCTGCCGTCGTGGCTGCCATGTAGGCTTGCAGCGTTGTCGCATGCATCATTTACGCGTCTTCTTCTTCCTCTGGGGCGGCAATCTGTGGTTGCGGCCATGGCGCGGAGCTAGGACTTGGACGAACCTGCTCGGCCCGGCTCTCCTCCCTATCCTGAATCGGAGCTCGCCCTCACCATGGCCGTACCCATAGCACGGCGCGGGGACGGGAATTCATTCCCGGGTGAGATCTGTCACCATGCCGACCATGCTCGGTCCTGTTGGCCTCCTCCAGGATCCGAGCTCGCCGTCTTCGTGGTCGCAAATGCACTAGCCACAGCGCCTTCCTCTCTGAACCCCAAAGCCACATCCACCCAGTTCGGCACAACGCCAACAAGGTGAAAATGCATCAAGTTTTCTTCTTGTGATTGTAGAAAAAAATGTATGTATCGTGGCCGTAGCATACTCTAACAATGTACACATATGTTGTTTACTAGATTTTCATTTGAAATTAGTAGCTCCATGATGACGAAACATAGAGAACCTAAATAGAATGACGATGACGACCATGTTCTGTACTTTGCATTGCATCAACAAGTGCTCGCTGACGAAGCATGTTACCAAGAGAGTGGAGTTCATCAGCCATTGACAAAAAATATGTGAACAAATCAATGAACGATTCAATGCAAATACGCGTAGAAAAGCTAGATCCATGTCATCAATCATCAATAGGTGGCACATTCTAGTGATGCGTTCAAATGCGTACACCATGTATCATTTACTTGAAGTGGTTGTTATCCTGAGAAAAAATGTCTAGTATGCACATTACCTTTGTATGTTCTATGCTGCAATTCTGTTGTTATGGGCGTGGAAAGAAAAGATGGGCTTCAATGAATATTACGCAGTTAGGCCTAACTTTGTCTTACACAAATAAGCACAGCTTAGTCTTTACACAAATAAGCGTAAGTAATGATAAAGATAAAGAAAAATGGTTCATCGGATCTGCCAGTATGAGCACTAGGTCCCTGGAGCTAGTGGCATCGTCGGAACGAACCAAAATTTTGCGTTTGGCCGTCTGTCATTCTCCATCAAATTGTACGACCCCACCGATGAGCCAATTGTAGGCCCCCTCCCCCCGACGTGGATTCGGCTCCAGGTCGGATCTGGAGTGTCAACATGATAGGCGCGTGAGTGTGCAGCAAACACACAGTCTCCTATAAACACTGGAAGTGCTGGCACCTCAGCAACAACACCAGCATGTTCTTCCTGGACTCCGGCAGCAGCCTCAGCAGGTATTTCGTCAGCTTCACTGGCAACAACATTAGCAAGTATTTCGTCAGCTTCACTAGCAGCAGTAGCACCAAGTATTATGTCAGCTTCACTAGGAGTAGCAGCAGCTAGTTCTTCGTCAGCTCCACCACCACCACCAGCAGCAGCAGCAATAGCAGCAACATCAGGAGCCAGGGCTGCCTGAGAAATTACAGGTTCAACAGCTCTAGGGGCTCCGACAAAGAAAGGGTAGTTGATCCCAAGAAACACAGATTGTCCCTTCAGATTGTCGACTCTTCTCCAGACTTGCTCTACTGGGTCTTTGGATGGACATGCGGACCTCGAGAAAACGTGACACCGCAGCGATGGGTATGAAGAAAGTTGTGTCCCCATATGTTCTATTGTATCACCAACGCTGTTTAGTGCTCCCCTGATATGAATCCACATGAGTTCAACATCCTGTTTCATGTCGCCTCCGAGAGGTGCCAGGAACCAGTGCTGTGTCCCAAGTTCAGCATCTGCTACTGCATCTTCGATGACTGGAGCTAGAATGATGCGCGGGGCTGCGTGGGTACCTGCGTGTTACTTACAGTCAGTAAATAGAATTTTGAATGGAATTTTACATGCTATATGACACCATGACTCACCCCAAATGGATGGCTCCCAAACACGCACATCGCTGCTATGTTCAGTGACCGCATAAATGTGTTACGGTTTGTACGAATAGTAGCTGGAGGTGAAGACGGCATCGACATACTTCTCCGGCCACAGGAAGTCTTCGCGCAAGACTGTCCATTCCTTGTCTTCTGGGCTTCTAATGAATGTGATTGCCTTGTCTAACACCGCTAAGAGGTCGTACTCCCAGGTCTTCCACACCTCCCGCGGTCTATGTGGGAGCTGTACCTTCAGGAGCTCAAGTTCTGCCATGTTGAACCTATAAGCGAATTCGAAAATGGGCGGCGGCCACCTGTTGTTGAATGTAGTAATGCCGACACCCTCCAAAGATGGCAATGTAAGTCTTAACGATCTATAGCCATTTTTTAGAGTCCAAGTACTCCCATCCTGGGATAAAAGGACCAGCCACTCGCCGTTGCCACCCACCCAGTTCTGGTCATCTCCCATTTCCGTCTCTTCTTCTTCCTTGATATTCACCACTACTGATTCTGACCACTTATCCAACATCATCAGTTTTGCATGAATATTCTGCAGAGTTTGTTGTCAGTTGGTACAATCACCTAGCATGGATTCCATTGCAAATACAATTTGACAATTGGACCTTCAGATTAAAGTACACAAAATATCGCCTAAAGACGAGTGCCTCCTCAAATATCGCCTAAATTGTGCCTGTGTCACTACGAAGATACCCAATATATGGAGTAGGAGCAGAGCCCCCCAGAACAAACTCCTGACGATGATCATAAATAGCTCGGGGCATAACAGCCTTAAATCGTCTAATCTGTTTGTTTTTATTTTAGGAAACAGAATATCACCTAGCAGGCACTCCATTGGAAATCAAAATTGACAACTCCTCTATCACCTAAAGTAAGACTGTGTCACTACGAAAATACCAGAATATCAGGTACGAGCAGAGCTTCCACTATACATAATAGTCTTAAATGGTTCAATTTGATCAAACCGTGCGTGCACACAACACGTTCAACGAAAGGAACATAGGATTCCGATGAGAGTTCAGAACATATGAATCAACGATATGACTAAACCAATAAGCAAGATACTGGAACTTATGTGGCCATCACGGTTGTTTGGCCATTTGCTATTATCGTGGTAAAGAAGGCCTGGTGTGCCGAACGGTTGTTCGTCCATGTCCCGCATCATGAAGCGGTAGCCAGGGATGCAGCGAGCGAGGCGGTCAACAGAGATGATGTCCAACACCATGGCGATCCTGTGCACGTTTGCGGCGCTAAGGTTCGGCCATCCCAATCCTCATGGTGGCGGTTGCCCTGGCCATCCACGTCATCGTCGCATGCCTTTCGCTTCAGCCTGCTGCTACCCCAAGCTCTACCCATAGCGGCAAATGGAGTCTGGAATCCGGTAGATTAATGGAGGCATTGTGATAAGGAGGCGAATGGATTCGAGAGGGGATGGAATTAGGGATGGGGGAAGTTATTCGAGTAGGGAATGACCCGATGAGGAACAGCTGCCGCCGCCGGTTCTTGTCCACGTGGAAGACAAGGAAGGGGGGTCGTAATTATTGAGGGCGCGCACCGAAACTGTCTAGAGGAAGTGAAAAATTAAATCGTAAGAGAGAGAAATGTGCGGCCTGCCTATCAGTGAGTGAAGGTCGGCACACGCAAACGTGACTATGTTTGACTTGGATCATGCATGGCAGACCTCGATTCCACCGCATGCAAGTGGTGCAGAACAAATTTTAGGCAGCACTAGCGTCGACGTGTAAAACCGCCGTTTTTCTCCACCATCACCCTACTACGAATGATCGTGCACCATTCTAGATATTGGTAAGGGCAGTTCCAATCTTTCACTTCTCCATCTCATTTCCTCCTCCACGGCCTCATCGTCTTTCTCCTCCACGGCCTCATCCATTTCCTCCACCACAGCATCACCCTATCCTTTCCCTCTTGCCTATAGTCATGGACTTTTCAGACGTCCGAAATGACGGCAGGCAAGTGACTACGCACTTCGAAATAGAAGTACATGGCGGGAACAAGATCAATGTCATCTACACCACCGATCCTGTGATGGTGAGGAAGACTCTGATTAATTACACGAGTTGGCTGCGGTTCAAAGAAAACAGGTTCATAGGTCTCGACCTCGAGTACAACCGCGATCACCGTAGGATCGCCGTGGTGCAACTCTCCATGAAGGGGCACGTCCTCGTATACCAGCCTTTTTGCGAGAAGGGGGCTGATGGGATCTAGTAGACTTTGTTGTCTTTTTGTTCCTGAACCATCTGTTTGCAAAAGTTATTGCTATATTATTTGTCTGAATTCATTTTCATGTAGGTGGGGTGAAAGCATTAGGGATCTGTTTCATGACTTTCTTGTGAACCAGCACATAACATTTACTAGTGTTGACATCATGAATGACACTAAACTGCTTGAAAGCCCAACTATCAACATTAGAATCCCAAAGGAGTGTAGAGTGGACATCTAGGAAATTTACAGGATCCAGGGACGAAGGGCGGCAGGACCGGGATGGCCGCTCTTGCCTCCGAACTCATTGACCCGTGTTACGCTGACATGAAGGGCAAATTACCGAGATGTTCGTGGAGGCGTTTAGGGCATGATTACTGGGAGGATAAGCCGCTTTCTAAAACTAATCTGAAGTATGCTGCAATTGATGGGTATGTTAGCCACGAGCTATACCACCAGATTATAAAATCTCGTTCCAGGCATCGCATCATTGAACCACCACCAAGACAGGTTGTTTGCCCTAGATGCCGGAGTGTAGATGAATCTATAAGCCGAGGCAAGCGACCGAAGGATTCCTGGGATCGGTTGCCTTGTCTAATAGGCTGGGATGTAGACTTTTAGTGCAAGATTGTTGTGTTTGTACGGGGCTTGTTATGTTTATGAAAACATGTTATTTCAGAAGTACACTATGTGAGCAATTACGAACTACTGTGTATTACCTTTGTCGAACTATAATCTAGGTTTGGTTATGACTGTATCATTCACTATAATCTGGGTTTGGTTATGACTTATGACTGTATCACACCTTATGCATGTTAGTCCTGGATTCTGCCGCATGCAAATGGCATAGATAGAATTTGTAAGAATGAATGTTGAGCATACAAAAGGAGGGAATGTAAGTCATACAGGTTAGCACAGGGATCATACGAGCTTGGTTCTTACACACAGAATGCTTAGAAAATACATGCGAGATAAACTATAGGCGAGATAAAACTAGGAACGAAATGCGAAACTAGTAGTGGTAAACAGCACACTCACCCACCCACCAGATCCTGTTGAGCATCTCGTAGCAGACATACGCGTCCCTAGAGGGAATGTTCGTTTGTGGTACCAAACTTGGTGGGTGAGCGCACCGCGGTACCCGAGTTGCCATCAATCGCGCGGAGGGGCCATAGTAGATTCGCCAATTGTCCAGAAGGGCCAAATGAGGGTGAATACAAATCTAACAGCCAAACGGTCATTTGAACCAGATGAAAAACAGTTGAACTCAAATACCGCCGTTAGGTCAACTCTTCTTGGCCTGCCATGTCAGTATTCCCCGTTATATTTTGCGGTCGTGGACTAGCTTACCCCTGCGTGGACCAGATCCCTGAGTGGACGAGATCTATTTCTTTGCTCTGCTCTGGTCTTCTCCCCTGCTCCCTCCCCATAACATTTGCTCAGCTCCAGCTACTCGTCTCAGATCGAAGCTCGCACTTGCTCTAATTTGCGTCTCCGCCATGTCCGGTCAACCTCCCACGCCTCTAATCGAAGCTCGCAGCCGTCGCCGTTCCATCGTCCGCCGTATCGGAGCTTCGTGTCCCCGAACTAATATCTCGCCTCTGGCTAGTCCTTCTCGCACGGCGGAGCGCGTCCCGTCTGGCGATCCAGGCCGGCGACCGGCCTCGGGAAGTTGCGTGCTGCAGCGCACCCCAGGCATGGTAGCCCTGGCACAACAGTTCGACGACCACGCTCTCATGGCCACCGTGCTGGGCGTCCGTCCCGCCGTGTCGTCGACAGAGTTGTTGTCGGCTTTCAGGTCTCGTTTTGGGATCACACGAAATGAGGTCAACATTGAGGTATGCGCGCCGCCATTCAATTTTTTCATCCGGTTCGAGCACAGCTCAGACACTGAGCGGTTCTGCATTCTTCCCGTTCTTTCGAGTGCTACGGGGAGAAAATGAGCTTCATGCGTTGGCATCGCGCCTGTGGGTGGGACGATCGCTTGGGGCAGCTTCGTTTCTTCTCCAAACTTGGCTTTGACGGCCTCCCATTAGATGCTTGGGAGCCGGAGGCCCTCAAGCAGGTCGTTAGTAGCCTTGGCGACGAGCTGGTGGAAATCGTGCCACCGAGCGACAGATGGGTCATCGAGGTAAAGGCGTGGCTGAAACATCCTGATGCCGTTCCTAAGATGTATGAGGTGCAGATTCCAAGCAGGACATGGCGACAGCTTTGGTGGAAGCACCCGGTCATCATCCACCTGGAGGAGGTTCTGGACTCGGTACATGGCATTCAGGGCCCCAAAGAGGCTACCAGAAAGCGCCCTCGTCACCTGCAGTGTTGGCCTGGAAGGATCGATGGCACAGGACCGCCACCGTTTCACGACGGGGCACACAGTTTTGGTGGGGGGACCGGGCTTGGACGAGTTGGTGGTTCTGATTTCCCTCGAGTGAAGACAGAGCTCTAGTGAATTGCCGTGGTATGTGTGGCTAATGAATTTGTAGTATGGAGAGCGTAGTAGGAAGTTAGCATCGACTAAAAATGTGTAATAGTTTGAATCGATGTAGTACATGTGTGTAATAGTTTGAATCGATGTAGTATGTGTGGGTAATGAATTTGATGTATTTTGTGTGCGTGTAATAGTTTGAATCGATGTATTTGAACACCGTGCTTTATAATTTCTGTGAATAGCCAAGGACAACCTCATGAAAAGAGGGTGGTCTGACAATGAGCAATGTCAATTCTGTGGATGCCAGGAAAATGTAGTCCATCTCCTCTTCAAGTACTCCATCCGTTTCAAAATATAAGATGTTTTAGCTTTGTGAATGGAGCGTATCTAGACATCTTTTAGTGATGGTGCTTTCTAAACCTAGATGAACCTACATACTAAAAGGGGACCAGATACACTTCATTCACAAAGCTAAAACATCTTATATTTTGAAACGGAGGGAGTACAAGGTAGCTACATTTGTAACACGTTGAACTGCAGGACCATTTTGCAGGCAACACAAGACAAAGGAAAAAATTGTTTATAGCACAGACAACAGACGCAAAATCTGTAGTCTGGGATAAAATGATGCCAGTTCACTGGATTGAACCATGACTAGTAATTGAAGGAAATAGGTACTTGATAGTATTTGCTTACAACAGTAGTACTTCCATACAAAAGGTCTTATACCTGCACAAAAGTGGGCTAAACTTCCTACTAGTTTATAGAACAATTCGTCAACATTTCATCTACAAAAGCCATTCTTCAGTTTGAACTTAACTATTCTACACTGAAGAAACTATAGATCTCCACCAGAAAAGTTGGCTGGCCAATTGCCTTGAGAGGACATAAGTTCTTTGATCATTTAACCCAAACTGATCTATTGCCTTCCTGCCAAACTACAAGAAATCTGCATCGTTCATGCACGAGCGATTTGCGTGCGCTAGTCCCGGTTCAGTTGGACCATCCGTGCCACCGCAACGATTTCTTCGAAACTGAAATTCGACATCTCCTTCTCGGGATCGTAGGTCCGTGTGAACTTGAAACTGAATTCCGGGGCTGAGCTGATGCCCGCCGCTGGCTCCGGCTGTCGAACAATCCAGCATACTGAGTGTAGACGCTTGGTCACCGCCACGGTACGGCCTTCGACGGTGCGTAGGATGGAGCGTCTTTGCTGCAGACGGCGTGCTCCCACTGAGGTAAGGTAGTCCGCGCCGAAGCATGGACGCAAGAGTTCCTAGACCTTGGCACTGCCCTGTTCGAGGGTGTGTACCCTCGGCGGCGGCATGCTCTCATGAACGATTTGATACGTACCTTGTTCCCATTGCCTAGAGCATGCCGTAATGCCGCCGCGTGATTTCTCCACATTGCTCTCTTGGCCCTGCTTGCCGCATCTGGCGCCGACAACGGCGCAGTCGCCGCCGCGGCCGATTCGGCACATTCAGGAAAATCATCCGCCTGGCAGGGCAATGGGAGACTGGCCTTGAAGTAGAGCTTCATGGCCTGCCTTAGAGGGGCTAAATACCCCAGTTTCGGCGGCAGCGGCGGCGGGGCCATTTTACCCTAGTTGGTGCGGCGCGGAGGAGCTGCGCAAGGTGAACTGTGGTTAGTCGGGGAAGGGAAGTGAAAGACTGACAGTAGGTTTGGACTACGGGCACGCGTGAAAATAACCATTTCCCATTTCCTTAGATGGTAATAATTCGACACTCGTTGCATTAACAGCTCAATCTTTATTTCCCTTCTCAGCATAAGAGTGCGAACGTATTAAAAAGATCGGTTGTGGCTATCCACCTCATCGGGCAATGTACCAGGACAGGTAGGAGATGGGACCGGGTTTCATTTTAGAAATGTTGACGACTGTGCCCTTATGTTTATACGATATTATTTATATGCCACCATGTACCGTCGAGTGTAGCAACACCATCAGAAACAGGGGATAACGACGTGGCGTGTTTTATTTTTTTAAAGGGCATCAGAAACAGGGGATGCCGACGTGGCATGTTTTCTGACTGGCGGGCCCGCCCCCTCCACCTTCGACGGCGCGCATCCCAGGTTCGAGGGGTGGTGCCGCCCACCAACACATTATTGTGAAATTTTCCATGTGGGACCTGAATTTCGGCGCTGAGCTGATGCCCGTGTCGAACACAGAGAATTCTGAAAGAAGCTACTAAAAATAAATACTTTAAATTCTGGAAGTACTAAATTTAAATACATTACAATTTTGTCTGAAAGGTAATACGCATATCTGATCATCGAAATAATATAAATACAGTACAAATTTCTACTTTGAAAAATAGACCTGAAAATGCTAGCAAATAACCTAGGATGAATATATGATTCATTCTCCCCTATATATTTCGTCGTCGTCGGCTCCCGCGTGCTGCAACACATGTTCAGAGAACTCTCTCCGTCTGAAGTGTGCTGCCAGTATCTCGTACAGAGGGTAAGGCCTCGGTGTATGTTCCAGACTTAAGCCATACATTACAATTGTTGGTTCCTCTTCCCAGGCTTGAACCTCATGATCGTACAGTCTAATGTAATTCCTGTAGTATATGCAACCGGGTTTGACTATGGGGTGTAACCTGGTGTCAATGGAGATAGACCGATTGTAACCAATGAAGAGGGCACAACTTCCAATGTCGCCGACAGCCTCGAGAGAGCGGTTCTCCGTGTCCACTCGGTACAACACCGGTTGCCCTTTGGCGAAATCCCTGTTCAACACAAGAAGCAGATCACCATCTGACTCCACAAGGTAAAAATTGTAGGTTCCGCGTACCTGTTCAAAGACTGGGGCCGAAATTATTTTGTCCATCGTGACAGTGCTCGCGCGCTGCTCTAACTAGATGTCGGTCAACAAGATGTCTCCATTCTCAAGTAATGCATATACTCCCCCTCGGAATGTCGTCATGCAGACCAGAAGCGTATCAGGAGGTGGCAAATACAATCCTTCTCCAAATGATCCATTGATTTGCCCCGTTGGGGTGCTCTCATCAGCCCATGCAATATGATGTGGATAATCAGTGCAAACGAACACCATCGTCGGGGACTTCGTCACGATGACAGATTCCAAAAGATCAGATGGTATGTATGCTTGAAACTCAGTGTTAGACTTATGAGTGATTGCGTTCAGAAGCCGAATCTGGTACGGCTCCACCCTCTGAGCAAGTACGATGACGCCACGAGTAACACCGACGAAGTAGAATCTTTTGGAAGAAGAGGGCATCAGTTAGCACTAAGATGTTTACAATGCAAAATACCAATAAATATCAGATGTGAATGTGAACCTGCGATGGACGTATATTAGATTTGTCCTGAAGCAACGACCAGTGGCGAGGTTGAGGAAGGTGAAGTCGCCAACGTCTGGAAGTGTGTTATCTATCATGATTTAGTTGTTGAGATGGAATTCGGGCACCTTTAAAGTGCGGCGCCAATCGGTGCATACTTCCCGACAAGCAGCATAGGTGTCGATGTACTCCTCTTTCTCTAGCAAATAGTCGTTGATCTTGCGAAGTGGGTCGGCCAGGAGATCGGCCCAGTTCCTCTTCATCCGGCTACTGGCCATGGCTTACATACGGGAATGTTTTGATCGAGGAAGAAAGAAGAACTACCACTGCGAGGAGAAGAAGAGGATAACAGACGAGGGAGACGAAGCGGAACTACCACTACGAGGAGACGATGAGACGGGGGAGAAGAAGCGGAATTGCCAATTCAAGTTTGGATCAACGGGCTTTTTTCCAGAACTAGCGTGTGGACCAGCCATGCACTGCATGCAAGTTTTGATCAAACAGACTAACATGTGGGACCTGCTAAAAATTCCGTGAAGTGCTCCCCGTGCATAGTGCGCTGACAGGTGGCATGTTTTCTGACAGGCGGGCCCACCTCCTCCACCTATGACGACGCGCGTCCCAGGTTCGAGGGCTGGTGCAGCCCACCAACACATTATTGTGTAATGTTCCATGCTTTGTCGCAACCAGCTCCGCTCCGCTCCTCTCCTCTGCTCGTGCCGCCGCCACTCCGCTCAGTCATGCACCGCTCTCGTCATCCCCTTGGGCCGTCGTCCTCCCGCCCTCCCCTCCCTGCCATCCCCTCACGTCCCCTCCCCTCCCTGCCCTGTCTCCTTGTCGCCGCCCACCGCCCAGGAGCGTCTGGAAACGAAAACCAAGAGTCGGACGTTAGGTTAGGGGCCCAACGACGCTGGTGATTCGGATCCCGCTCGGAGATGGTCCTGCGAGGCTTGAGAGCACAGATATGGGTCCTGCACGGCTGGAGAGCACGGAATCTCCTTCAAGTCTGGAGAGCACAGAGGACAACGAAACAGGGGGAGAGGTAGCTGGGTGCAGAGCTTTGGAGGTATGGAGCCCGGAGAAGGTGTCGTGCGTCCACATTGAAAGGTAAGAACTGTGATTCCTTATCTGCATACCCCAATTAGCGTTTATAGTCCCGTGGTGATGCCAAGGATATGGGTTGGTAACCGCAGGACGTCTGTACAGCTTGTCCTTGAGCATGATGCTTTGTCAAGCGAGCATGAAGGCACTGAAACGTGTGGCGGTGCGGATGATGATGAGAAAGCATATCCAGACGTGACTGCTGACCCTGATAGGATGGAGAGTAGGGAATATTTGGTTGATTCGAACTTTGAGCCTGACTATGGGACTGATGAGGAAGAGGAATGTGAAGATGTGGAAATGGGATGTAGATACGACGACGAAGACGTGGACAAGCCAGTGATACACTTTGACAGGGACAATCCTACAATTGATGAGGGGACTGTCTTTGATAATGTGGAGGACTGCAGATATGCAGTTGCAACCTATGCAATCAGAGTTGGGTTCGAATTTATCATTGAAAAGAGCGACCAAAAGAGATTTAGGGTGCACTGTAGGGAAAGTAATGTGTGTAAATGGAGATTACATGCATCTCCAATGCCGGGTGGACACCCATTTCAGGTTGCAATAGCTACATTTAGTTTCAGTCTTTCTCATATTTATTCTGCTGATAACTAGCTCTAAATTATTTGGATTCTTATCAAATGCAGATCAAAGTAAACACGAAGGAACACAACTGCCCTAATACTTCTTTAAGTGGTAAAATTAGACCGGCGACTAGCAAGTGGCTTGCTGCTACTGTACTTGACTGGGTGAGGCAGGATCATAACATTGGACCAGCTGAACTCAGAGCAAAGATTGGCAAAAAGTTTAACGTTCTGATTCCTTATCACAGAGTCTTTGATGGGAAGGAGATGGCTCTAGACTTCATTCAAGGCAAGTGGAATGACAGTTTTCATATGTTGTATAGTTTCAAAGCTCAGGTAGAGAAAACATCACCTGGTAGTGTTGTTGACATCGAGTACGAGGTTGTGAAAGGGAGAGAAAAGGTCTCAAGGGGGGTCAGGTATAAGCAGGCAGATAAGATATGCTTCAGGAGATGTTTTGTCTGCCTGAAGGCATGCTGGAAGGGGTTCCTAGACGGCTGCAGGCCATACTTGGGAATAGGCGCAACTTCTTTAACAGGGAAGTTCAGGGGACATGTTGCTTCTGCTTGTGCTTTGGATGCGCATAATTGGCTTCTACCCATAGCTTATGCTGTTCTTGAGGGTGAATCAAATGAAAGATGGACATGGTTCATGCAGAGACTACGGGAAGTAATTGGTCACCCTGAAGGCTTGGTGATACACACCGGTGCATCCGAGGGTCTTGAGAATGCTGTTGATGCTGTGTTTCCTGGGGTTGAGCATAGGGAATGCGGCGGCACCTCGCTACTAACTTCACGAAGAAGTTCGAAGGAAGGATCTTTGAAGAGGACTTGTGGCGATCAGCATATACATACATCCCAAGCACGCATGCAACTTAGTTGCAGAACATGTATGTAGTTTCGAAGGTGAAAAAATACCTTGAGGAACATGACACCAAGCTATGGGCCAGAAGCAAGTTTGGTGAGTAAAGCAAGGTGGATTTTGTATGCAATAATTTGGCAGAGAGTTTCAATGATAAGATTTCAGGCATGAAGACACTTGGAATTGTTATTTTGTTGGATGCAATAAGACAGTGCATAATGGTGAAGATAGATTTAAGGCAAAGAATTTGTGCAAGAAAATTTTTAGGCCATAAAATAGTTCCAAAGGTGGTTATGTTACTGAATGCAAGAACCAGGGCAATGAGAACGATAAAGATGAGGGTGGTCAGAAGTTCCAGAACATTGGGTGAGGTTTATGCAGAATACAAGCATGGAAGTGAACAGAGGTACACTATAGACATTGGAAACAAGACTTGTTCATGCAGGCAGTGGCAGATTACTGGTCTGCCATGTCACCATGCAATTTACTTCATCTTAAAGCTTAGAGGTAACAGAGCTGAAATAGAGAACTATGTCGACAACTATTTCTCCGTGGACAAGTTTGCTGCAACTTACGCAGAAAACGTACCACCTATGGCCAATGAAACTGATTGGGAGATTGTCGATCCAGGGTTAAAACATCAACCACCAGTTCTTAGGAGGCCACCTGGGAGGCCTAGAAAGCTAAGGATTGTAGCCTCCACCGATAAAGGTCCAAGGCTTGGTGCTAAGAAAAGGAAATGCAGACGTTGTGGCGGATTCAGCTATATCAAGAGATTGTGCAAAAACCCAGTTACACATGCTATTGTCCCTATTCACACCCCGGTGGCAGAAAATGAGGCTTCTAAGCTAGAACTGGCGGAAGAGTAGCGCGAAGACGGTGATGAGCACTCGGAGGAAACGTACGTAAGCAGCCAATTTATGAAGAAGTGGAGGTGCCGGCGAGAAAAGGGTGTGAAAAGAAACAAAAGGGTAAGCGGAACAGGGAGGAAAATAATGGAGGTGTATTAGAATATGAAGAAGTTGCAGGGGTGATTGAGGATGTTCTTGAGGATATTTCGTCTAACTGCAGGAGAAATAATAAATCCCTGCCAATTTCATCTTTGTACGATTCTCCGGATGAAAGGTAAGCTTAAAAATTGTTTTATTTGCCATTTTATCATTTTTTTATCCTCATCAACTAATGCTTAATGCAGCGTGGGCTAGCAGACTAATAAGGGGGGCAGAAAGATGTGGGCATAGTAACGTCCTATGTTGAATTGTATCATTGAAACTAAACTAGCCGTGTCGTCTTTATTTATATCTGGCGTGTGCAACCTGTCTGTGATGGGGTCATGTGGACCAGATTACATTTTTTAAAAATATTATTACATTAATTTTTTACCTGCGTTTGGACGTGGCTACTAGTTCCCATCTCCCTTGCATTCCCATCTCCTCTGGCGCACTCCAGAATTACGGATGTTCCATCAAGTAGCAGAGTCATCGTATTGTCCCATCAGGTGTGAAGGCAATGACTTTGTTTGTTCAGAATTTGGTGACTTTTGATTAGTTTGAAAGACAGAGAAACCTAAAACATGTATCTAGACATGTTTTGGGTATAGACACATTTATTAAATATCTAAAAAAACTAAGTCAGTTATATCTGGACAGGAGTAGTACACTATTACAACACGCTCGATCCCTTCTCCTCAGGTGCACTCCAAATTACGGCTGTGCCATCAAGTGCTGGGAGCAGAGTCAGCGTATTGTCCCATCAGATATGCTAGGGAACGCGTGAACTTTATTTTCAGGATCGGACGAGTTTCGATCGACTAGTTTCAAAGACAAAGACAACTAAAACATGGCCAACATATATAGATTATGACGATAATCGACCATGACTCAGGTGACCTAGATCTAAAGAGCGCATTAAGATACCGTACATAGATTTAATTTATGCTTAAGTGGCCCTAATCGATTATGACGCTCCCGCAGTCTCCATCATTGACGATATTGTCCGTGTCGCCGCCAGCCTCCTCCGCGTCGGAATCGATGCTGACGTTCTCGGCAGCGTTCCTCCTCCTCATGTATTCTTCATAGCGTGCTGCATCGATAACGGTGGATGTCGTATGCCCAGGCACTGCCCAGAAGCGCTGCCTCCCTTTGGGGTTGCGCAGATCCGGGTGGATCTCCCGCCGGTGGGTTCCGCACAGCTCAATCAACGCAGCCCGCTCCTTCTTGAACAGCTTTCGCTAGTACGCGCTCGTACGCGAGTACCGCGCCATTGCCCTCTTCCGCTCCGACAACTGGCGGTGGCACTCCTCGATCTGCCTCGCCAACGCGTTGTCACGCAAGAGCGGCGCGTTAGGAACCCTGGCGTAGCTGAGCTCGAAGCCGGCCGGAAGCCTCGCTAACGGCGGCGCGAGTATGCCGTAGTGGGCGAACATCTGAGCCTCGTGCAAGATGAGTTTGGGCCTCTCCCTCTCCATGGCGATGAAGGAACACGATCTGATTTTCGCCCCCGTGGTTAAAGGGCTAAAGGCAAGGACGTAGGCCCAGCGTAGTTGCCACGACAAATCAGTTCACAGAACAGACTTCTCACAGATCGCTCTCGCGAAGGACATCACTATCGTCCACGCACCCCGATCCAATGGCACCTAACAATCAGGGATCGGGTCTTCTAGAAGCCCAGAGCGGTTGCTGGTTAGTTCTGTGTCCCGATTGTTTGTGGCCAACGGCGGTAGTTGAAAATAATACACATTTCAATGACACCAGTGGATCCATGTGTGGTCTCTAAAGAGAACACACATCCAATGACTCTGGTTGTTGTTAGTAAAAAGAACACACATGCAATGACACTGGTGGATCCATATGTGGTATGTGAAAAGAACATGCATGCAATGACTCTAGTTGTTGTTAGTGAAAAGAACACACATGCAATGAAACTGGTGGATCCATGTGTGATCTCTAAAGAGTGGATCCATAGGTGGTATGTGAAAAGAACACACATGCAAAATGACTCTGGTTGTTGTTACTAAAAAGAACACACATGCAATGACTTTGGTGGATCCAAGTGAAAAGAACACACATGCAATGACGCTGGTGGATCCATAGGTGGTATGTGAAAACAACACACATTTCAATGACTCTGGTTTTTGTTACTAAAAAGAACACACATGCAATGACACTGGTTGATCCATGTGTGGATTGTGAAAAGAACACACATGCAATGACATTGGTGGATCCATAGGTGGTATGTGAAAAGAACACACATGCAAAATGACTCTAGTTGTTGTTACTAAAAAGAACACACATGCAATGACACTGGTGGATCCATGTGTGGTCTCTATAGAGAACACACATTTCAATGACACTGGTGGATCCATATGTGGTATGTGAAAAGAACACACGTGCAATGACTCTGGTTGTTGTTACTAAAAAGAACACACATGCAATGACACTGGTGGATCCGTAGGTGGTATGTGAAGAGAACACACATGAAAAATGACTCTGGTTGTTGTTACTAAAAAGAACAAACATGCAATGACACAGGTGGATCCATGGGAGGATTGTGAAAAGAACACACATGCAATGACACTGGTGGATCCATAGGTGGTGAGTGAAAAGAACATACATGCAAAATGACTCTAGTTGTTGTTGCTAAAAGAACACACATGCAATTACACTGGTGGATCCATGGGTGGATTGTGAAAAGAGCACACATGCAATGACACTGGTGATCCATATGTGGTATGTGAAAAGAACACACATGCAATGACTCTGGTTGTTGTTAGTGAAAAGAACACACATGCAATGACACTGGTGGATCCATGTGTGGTCTCTCAAGAGAGCACACATTTCAATGACTCTTGTTCTTGTTAGTATAAAGAACACACATGCAATGACACTGGTGGATCCATGTGTGGTCTCTAAAGAGAGCACACATGCAATGACACTAGTTGTTGTTACTAAAAAGAACACATGCAATGACACTGGTGGATCCATGTGTGGTATGTGAAAAGAACACACATGCAAAATGACTCTGGTTGTTACTAAAAAGAACACACATGCAATGACACTGGTGGATCCATGTGTGGATTGTGAAGAGAACACACATGCAATGACACTGGTGGATCCATAGGTGGCATGCGAAAAGAACACACATGTAAAATGAGTGGTTGTTGTTACTAAAAAGAACACACATGCAATGACACTGGTGAATCCATGTGTGGTCTCTGTAGAGAATACACATTTCAATGAAACTGGTCGATCCATATGTGGTGTGTGAAAAGAACACACATCTAATGACTCTCGTTGTTGTTAGTGAAAAGAACACACATGAAATGACACTGGTGGATCCATGTGTGGTATGTGTAGAGAACACACATTTCAATGACACTGGTGGATAAATATGTGGTATGTGAAAAGAACACACATGCAATGACTCTGGTTGTTGTTAGTGAAAAGAACACACATGCAATGACACTGGTGGATCCATAGGTGGTATGTGAAAAGAACACACATTTCAATGACTCTGGTTGTTGTTACTAAAAAGAACACACATGCAATGACACTGGTGGATCCATGTGTGGAATGTGAAGAGAACACACATGCAATGACTCAAGTTGTTGTTAGTGAAAAGGACATACATGCAATGACACCGGTGGATCCATGTGTGGTCTCTGTAGAGAACACACATTTCAATGACACTGGTGGATCCATAGGTGGTATGTGAAAAGAACACACATGCAAAATGACTCTGGTTGTTGTTAGTGAAAAGAACATGCATGCAATGACACTGGTGGATCCATAGGTGGTATGTGAAAAGACCGCACATGCAAAATGACTCTGGTTGTTGTTACTAAAAAGAACACACATGAAATGAGTCTGGTGGATCCATGGGTGGATTGTGAAAAGAAAACACATGCAATGACACTAGTGGATCCATAGGTGGTATGTGAAAAGGACACACATGCAAAATGACTCTGGTTGTTGTTAATAAAAAGAACACACATGCAATGACACTAGTGGATCCATGTGTGGTCTCTGTAGAGAACACACATTTCAATGAAACTTGTGGATCCATAGGTGGTATGTGAAAAGAACATACATGCAAAATGACTCTGGTTGTTGTTGCTAAAAAGAACACACATGCAATTACACTGGTGGATCCATGGGTGGATTGTGAAAAGAGCACACATGCAATGACACTGGTGATCCATATGTGGTACGTGAAAAGAACACACATGCAATGACTATGGTAGTTGTTAGTGAAAAGAACACACATGCAGTGACACAGGTGGATCCATGTGTGGTCTCTCAAGAGAGCACACATTTCAATGACTCTTGTTGTTGTTAGTAAAAGGAACACACATGCAATGACACTGGTGGATCCATGTGTGGTCTCTGAAGAGAGAACACATGCAATGACACTAGTTGTTGTTACTAAAAAGAACACATGCAATGACACTGGTGGATCCATGTGTGGTATGTGAAAAGAACACACATGCAAAATGACTCTGGTTGTTACTAAAAAGAACACACATGCAATGACACTGGTGGATCCATGTGTGGATTGTGAAGAGAACACACATGCAATGACACTGGTGGATCCATAGGTGGTATGTGAAAAGAACACACATGCAAAATGACTGGTTGTTGTAACTAAAAAGAACACACATGCAATGTCACTAGTGAATCCATGTGTGGTCTCTGTAGAGAACACACATTTCAATGACACTAGTGGATCCATATGTGGTATGTGAAAAGAACACACATCCAATGACTCTCGTTGTAGTTAGTGAAAAGAACACACATGCAATGACACTGGTGGATCCATGTGTGGTCTCTGTAGAGAACACACATTTCAATGACACTGGTGGATTAATATGTGGTATGTGAAAAGAACACACATGCAATGACTCTGGTTGTTGTTAGTGAAAAGAACACACATGCAATGACACTTATGGATCCATAGGTGGTATGTGAAAAGAACACACATTTCAATGACTCTGGTTGTTGTTACTAAAAAGAACACACATGCAATGACACTGGTTGATCCATGTGTGGAATGTGAAGAGAACACACATGCAATGACTCCGGTTGTTGTTAGTGAAAAGAACATACATGCAATGACACCGGTGGATCCATGTGTGGTCTCTGTAGAGAACACACATTTCAATGACACTGGTGGATCCATAGGTGGTATGTGAAAAGAACACACATGCAAAATGACTCTGGTAGTTGTTAGTGAAAAGAACATGCATGCAATGACACTGGTGGATCCATAGGTGGTACGTGAAATGAACACACATGCAAAATGACTCTGGTTGTTGTTACTAAAAAGAACACACATGCAATGACACTGGTGGATCCATGTGTGGTCTCTCAAGAGAGCACACATTTCAATGACTCTTGTTGTTGTTAGTAAAAAGAACACACATGCAATGACACTGGTGGATCCATGTGTGGTCTCTGAAGAGAGCACACATGCAATGACACTAGTTGTTGTTACTAAAAAGAACACATGCAATGACACTGGTGGATCCATGTGTGGTATGTGAAAAGAACACACATGCAAAATGACTCTGGTTGTTACTAAAAAGAACACACATGCAATCACACTGGTGGATCCATGTGTGGATTGTGAAGAGAACACACATGCAATGACAGTGGTGGATCCATAGGTGGTATGCGAAAAGAACACACATGCAAATGACTGGTTGTTGTTACTAAAAAGAACACACATGCAATGACACTGGTGAATCCATGTGTGGTCTCTGTAGAGAACACACATTTCAATGACACTGGTGGATCCATATGTGGTGTGTGAAAAGAACACACATCCAGTGACTCTCTATGTTGTTAGTGAAAAGAACACACATGAAATGACACTGGTGGATCCATGTGTGGCATGTGTAGAGAACACACATTTCAATGACACTGGTGGATAAATATGTGGTATGTGAAAAGAACACACATGCAATGACTCTGGTTGTTGTTAGTGAAAAGAACACACATGCAATGACACTTGTGGATCCATAGGTGGTATGTGAAAAGAACACACATTTCAATGACTCTGGTTGTTGTTACTAAAAAGAACACACATGCAATGACACTAGTGGATCCATGTGTGGATTGTGAAGAGACCACACATGCAATGACTCCAGTTGTTGTAGTGAAAAGAACATACATGCAATGACATCGGTGGATCCATGTGTGATCTCTGTAGAGAACACACATTTCAATGACACTAGTGGATCCATAGGTGGTATATGAAAAGAACACACATGCAAAATGACTCTAGTTGTTGTTAGTGAAA